>JALJCO010012138.1:0-132500 GCA_023101725.1 Atherinomorus stipes | reverse complement strand
CATGCATGCATCCATCCATCCATCCATCCATCAATCCATCCATCCATCCATCCATCCATCCATCCATCCATCCATCCATCCATGCATCCATCCATGCATCCATCCATGCATCCATCCATCCATCCATCCATCCAGATTATTCTGTAGGTTCCATCTTTGCGTTTTCTTGGACGACATTAAGTTTCTTTTCTCTAAATTCCTGAAAATGCATTTAAAGAAGCAGAGAAATTAAATCCCCTCATTCAGAGACGCTGCTGGCTGAAACTAAATAAAGACTAAATAGAAATTAACCAACATTCTTGAGGACATGAGTAACTTTTGTTTTTATAAAACTAAAGTCCTTGTTTAGAAGTTGTACTTCTTTCTAAGCCAGATGTTAGTTTCAGGATAAGAACTTTCGGTTTTTCTTTTCTGTCTCATCTGTTAAACCTGGACTGGACATGAAAAAAGCTGAATTTAAACAGCTTAATAAACATTATTAGAGTTTGAGTTTTTAACCTTTCAATGAAATGTTTCTGCTTTTCAGAGCTGAAATGGAAAGAGGATTATCCAGAAAACACATAATTGAAGGTAAGACTTCTGGCTGTGGTTGTGAACGTCCTCTCTCTCCAGTAAATGTCGCGTCCGTAAGCAGCCAAAGAGGGAAAATACTTCTTGTGTGGTAATAAATAATTTCACATCCCAACAGTGGAAGCAGAGTCCGTGTAAAAACTGATCGACGGGGTAGATGGAGCATGACAGACGGTATACCATAAACTGTGATGGATAGTTTTGGACCATTTAGCCGATTCAAATCACTTCACAGCATTTACAAATCATATTTTTCAAGATGGTTCATATTTACTGAAAACTTTCATTTTCATACTTCTTTGATATTGTTGTTTCATCGATACTGATACCAACATCTTGTCCAATCCAGTCCAACTTTATTCATAAAGCACCTTAAATTACCACAAAGGGCAACAAAAAAGAATAAAAAGTCATCAGTTAATAGTACTTTTTATTGATACAGATACTAACATCGGTTCTCTTTGTCCCTTACGGTGAGTTATTATGGGTAATCAGGGTAGAACGGGGTCAAATTTACAACTAACTGCTGTCACCATGAAACTTTACCCGGTTTATTCCTCATAATAAGACTATTATTTTTTGCATTGCAACTTTACTGAAAATGTGCAAATGAGGTATTATAAAGCCAAAAATGCACAAATACAATTCGTGGGAAAGAAATGTGACAGCTGGATCAAGCCAGGTTCAAAGTTTTTATGATTTTTTTCCTCACATTTTTACATCTGTCGCTAGTGTCTGAGGAACGGTCGTGTACCTCTGTGATCTACGGAGGTTTTCCAGCGTTTCTGTCCCGTCCAGCAGGTTTACGATCCAGCCACTAATGTCGTGTTTATTCAGAGACTTTATCTCAGCGGTCGGCAACCTGCAGCTTTGGACCTTCAACAATAATGATGGATGGACTCAATAACATTGACTAAAAATGATAAAGAATCAAGTAATATTTAAATATACAGTACACATATTTACAAATGGGAGTTTTAGCAGCGTTTAATTGGAAAAACTGCTCTGAATTTCCACAAATAAAAGTCTAGATCTGTTTCTCTTCTTTCTTCTTCTTTTTTTGTTTTTTTTTTTAGTCTTTTTTAGTTTTTTTTTAGTTTTTTTTTTTTTTTTTTTACAAATATCTACATTTTATTTATTTATACAGGTAAATCCCATTGAGACACACAGCGTCAAAAGAACAAAATCCCATAAAAAAAGTTTTTTTTGCAATGGTTTTATGTTTTGTTTTGATTTTTTTTCCAAAACCTGAAAGTATTAAAACTGTATTTCTTTAAAAATGACAACAAATGTTATAAGTATTTCGTATAAGAATTCATCAAAAATTTAAATTCTTTTTAATGACAACTTTTATTTAACTTCTTAATGAAATTGTTAATTAAAGGAAATTATTAAATTTTTAATCTAATTAATTATTTTTTTTATTTTTTGACACCATGAAATATTTGCGGCTCTGTGTGACTTTATTTTTGCTGGGTTAAGGCAAAAATGGCTCTTTGCATTGTAAAGCTTTGCAGACCCTCTGCTATCTAAATCCACAGTAATCAATGATAAAACCATTATTTATCCCATTTCATCATAAAAAGATCGTTAATAGTAATTCGTTAGATCACTCGTTAGTTGAAAATGTAATCAGATTCCTGTAATGTCTCACTAAGTGATCAGTTTCTCTTAAAGAATCACCTTATTGGCTCTTTCCCCTGAAATTAACCAGGTAAAAGGACTCGACTGAAAATGAGTGAAAAAGAGACAAAGAACCTTCAGGAAGGTGAAAAATAAACGTGTATGTAATCATGATTTACTCATCAAACAGGTCTCAGAGCATCTCTAGACAGGCTCCAGCTGGACTACGTAGATGTGGTTTTTGCAAATCGACCAGATCCGACTACACCCATAGAAGGTACGTGTCCTCCCCCTCCTAGCATACATACATGAAAATTCAAATCTTTGACCCGTTTACACGATGATGCTCCAGGATGAAAAACGTAGAATATTTTTCCAGATGTGCCCATCGTGTAGACGGTGCCGGCGTTTTGTGGAGTCAAAAACACAAATAAGATTGAACCATGTGCTAAAGTGTAAATCTTTAAAACGCAAAAGTCTGTTTTGTAACTGAAAAAACTGTTTGTCATCATGTAATGATGACATCACAAACAGGCGCCAGTGCAGGACAACATCAAGAAACAGGAAGGGGAGCAGAAATATTCATGTTTGGGCTTGATGGTGGCGCCCTCTAGTGACCTGGCCTGCATACTGCATCAAAAACGTGACATTTCACATCTGCGTGTCCACCTGAATGCAGAAAACAAAACTCTACTTTTGTGTTTTTCAAGTGGAGCGGTATCGTGTAAACGTGGCCTTCATTGCATCAACCAGTAAAGCTAAGAGTGTAATGTGCCGATGGTGTTCCAGCATTGACGGACGCTCCGGAAGCAAGCAGGGTATATTTACCCTCTCAGGTTAAAGGGACATGAGGCAAGATTAAGAAACGAAACTCGCAACTGGCGCTTCAGGTAACTGCAGCCACGAGCCAAGCCGTCACGGAGCACAAACTGAAGCTATAACGTTTCTACGCTTTTTCTTCGTAGTTTTAGTGTCGTTCAGTTGATCTGGATCGTTTGCTGACGGCAGAAGAATCCATAACTATCGCTTACAGTGTTTGAATTCACCGCGACCGTCTTCTTCCTGGATCAAAACTGCGGATGCAGCATCATTTGACGTCACGTCTACAGGGCAGCGCGAGAAATTCAGACACCGAATAGGGGATGATCACGCTTCCGCGTTCCGGTGTCCGGAAGTTGAAACATTTGACACTTCCTCTTCCGGGCCATGTTAACGACAGCCGTTCCTGCTCTGTTATACTGTTTAAATCGGATAAACTCCCAACATCTTTAAGTTTTCATTCCAGACTGAAGTGATACTGGATCAAAAGCTGGATCAAAGCGATCGATTCACCGCGGTGAAGGGCCGAACTTTATAATAAAACACACGTTTGTTTGTCGCCGGTGGGGCACAACACCGGCACTTCACAGCATGCTAGCATTAGCCAGCTAGCGTTTACTGACGTGCTTAACATTGTGCGTCTTAAAACACACATACATCTGAAAATCGGGTCTGTACCCCCCCGTTTCCAGTGGAACAACTGGGGACTGCCAAGAAAGGAGACGCTTTCAGATGCTTGTGTGTTTTCAGCCGCACAAAGTTAGGCACGTCATCAAGCTGGCTAATGCTAACCTGCTAACAATAGTCCGTCAGCTACTACTCTTTACTATTTGTAAATCGGATAAACGCCAATGCCAAGTTTTCATTCCAGACTGAAGTGATGCTGAGGAAGAAGTGGATCAAAACGACCGATTCGCCGCGGTGAAGGGCCGAACTTTATAATAAAACGACACACGTTTGTTTGTGGCCGGCAGACTGCGCAGTCGTGTTAGCAGGTTAGCATTAGCCAGCTCGATAACGTGCCTAACTTTGTGCGGCTGAAAACACACAATCATCTGAAAGCGTCTCCTTTCTTGGCAGTCCCCAGTTGTTCCACTGGAAACGGGGGGGTACAGACCCGATTTTCAGATGTTTGTGTGTTTTAAGACGCACAATGTTAAGCACGTCAGTAAACGTTAGCTGGCTAATGCTAGCATGCTGTGAAGTGCCGGTGTCGTGCGGTGTTGTGCCCCACCGGCGACAAAAAAACATGTGTTTTATTATAAAGTTCGGTCCTTCACCGCGACGAATCGATCGCTTTGATCCAGCTTTTGATCCAGTATCACTTCAGTCTAGAATGAAAACTTGAGTATGTTTGGAGTTTATCAGATTTAAACAGTATAACAGAGCAGGAACGGCTGTCGTTAACATGGCCCGGAAGAGGAAGTGTCAAAATCCGGGAACTTCCGGTAAGCGTGATAATCCCCTATTGCAGCTTTATGCAGCACACAGCCTGTTCAAGGCAACGGAGAGAAACGTGGTGGAAACGTTATTTTTGTTTTTTAACGCTTCATCACCCATTAGTGTTAAAAAAACTGGATATGCATGTTTGGATCTTTTTAAATTCTGTGAAATGAACTGTGAAAGAATAAACATGCATGTGTAGTTTTTAACACTAATGAGTGATGAAGCGTTAAAAACCAAAAAGAACATTTCCATGTTTCTCTCCGTTGCCTTGAACAGGTTGTGCGCTGCATAATGCTGCGATTAAAGGCTACAGTGAACTTCTCCGACTACGTAACCCGTTATCCAACTGCGTAACCACGGACACCCCTCCAGCTGTCATAGTTCTCCGGCATGCTGCCGGATACGAAGTGCAATTTCCCGCCCAATAAGTCGGGGTCACTACACAAGACTGACCTGCTCATCTGATGGCGTCCGAGAGAAAAAGGCTATTATTGTTGCTGCAGATGAATAACAGAGATACTTTTGATGTAAAATAAAGACGATGGGGCGATTTTGGTATTTTCTCACTTCTTCAGCCAAACGTTCTTCGGCTGGACTCATATCTACGTCTTCGTAGGCTAGCTGGTTTAAAAATGGCGCTGCAAGTGTTTACATAGTGGTAGACCAATCACAGCCCTTGCCATCTCCGTCGTCCTTTGACGGAGTGACGGACACTTAAAAAATATTTTGTGCAGCTGGAGACGACGAAGAGGCTCTCCGTCGACGTAAAGTGCTCTCCGTAACCTTCGTAGAGCACTTAACTGCCAACTATAAATTAGGCTTCAGTGGCCGAATTTCTCGCGCTGCCCTGCGAACGTGACGTCAAATGACGCTACATCCCCAGTTTTGATCCAGGAAGGAGACGGTCGCGGTAAATTCAAACTCTGTAAGCAATAGTTATGGATTCTTCTGCCGTCAGGAAACGATCCAGATCAACTGAAAGACACTAATAAGCGTCACTACGAAGTAAAAGACTGTATCAGCGTAGTAAACAACGTTATAACGTCAGTTTTTGCCCCCGTGACGGCTGGGCGGTGGCTGCAGTGCGTCCACTTTCCATTCCACTTATCCCAGTTCAGAGTCGCGGGGAAGCTGGAGCCTATCTCAGCATTTAGCAGGCTTCGTGTTGAATATGTACATGCAGTTTTTTTTTTTACTGATTTGCGTTTAATGATTCTATTTCAGTTTCATTTGGAACGTTTCATTTTTAAATGCCCCCAAAACCCTTAAATCTGAAATTGGTTGATTTAATCTGACAATTTAATTTGATTTTATGTGACATCAGCACGATGCTCCACGTATTTCATACAGTTACAGTGAATCAGAAGGTTTTCTCATTATTCAGGTTTCATGTTGAATATCCAGATGTGAAATGACTTTGTTTCTGCTGCATTTCTTAGCAACTGTAAATCGAATGAACTCAGCTCCTTTGGACTGTGTTGCCAGAGACCGTGAGGGCGATGACCTTCGTCATCAACCAGGGCATGGCCATGTACTGGGGAACGTCACGGTGGACCTCCATGGAGATCATGGTGCGTTAGGTCCAGTCTCATTTCTCTTTTTTACCCTTTGCCACTTATGCTGCGTTCCATTTCAACTCGGAAGTCGGAAATTCCCAGTTCCGAGTTCAGATTTAAAGATGGCCGCGCCCTGTGTTAGCAGTTTTTGAAGCTTCTGTAATGTTACATTTATTTACACTTCTTACTTATATTTTGTTGCATAAATCAGTCGTACACGTAGTATTGGTTTATACAGATGTAGGGGGAAGCTGCTGTAGTGTAATTCACATTTTTCATGTGGTATATGTGAACTACAACACCAGCTGTGCCAACAACGGCTAATAGCAATAGCCTTAGCAAACACGTTATTTTGCTAGGTTGCTAACTGGTTTTCCGATCAGTGAGCTGGAACGCAAGTTGGTCGGGTGTGACGTCACCCCCCAGTTCCCACTTCCCAGTTCCGATGAAAATGGAACGCAGCATTAAAACGGAACCACAAGGTGTAGGGCTGAAAGTCCCCCCCCCCCTTACAAACTGGGACCCCCCTTCAACAACCTCATACCTCATCAGTGATCTGCTGGCTTGTGTGGAAGCTGTTGCTGGAAATCTGGAGAAATCAGCCGTCTAACGTTTAACGTGGGTTAACGTTTCCAAGCTAGCATTCAGTGTGATCTGTGCATGACATTCCCGCCTGTGTTGTATCCATGATGCTCTCCATGTAACTGCGGACCAGCAGCCATGTTGCTGAAGTTTCTATCGATCATCTATCACTGTAGATTATCAGGCTGCCTACAGAGCACCGCTGGTTTTCAGCCTGGTTGTGTTTATGTTACTGAAACTTCAACGTAGTACTAGACAGTTTTTCATGTGTATTTTACCAAGAAAATGATGTTAAACATTTAAAGCAGCCTTTACCGATCGTGCATTTCAGAAAGCACAGCAAGATTATTTGAATATAAACAGTCCCGCCTCACTCCTAAGACACACCCCTTCATTCCCTCCACCTCTCAATGCAGAATCAAAGGTCTGACAGGCAGGTCCGTTGGACAATCCTAGAGGTGCACCCCACTTCAAGGATTGGTTGGAGTTTTCATTGAATATTTAGAGATTGGAATAATATTTTATTTTGATTGATGGTGGGTCTGTCTTGTATTTTAGAGTTCCATTACCTCATTCATAGCATTTTACCCTGTTAGAAAAATAGTGTAAGAATGCAACATCGGTAAGGGTTGCTTTAAACAACGTTAACGTAGAGAAAACAACAGTTTTACAAGATAAGACTTTATCTGCGGAGAAAATATTTACATTTGTGGATGTTTTTGGACTCCGTAGCAGCCATCTTGTCAGTGATGCGCAAATTTGTCATATCCATTCGTTTTAAGTGAGCATCTGAAAACGCTGTCCTAACAGGACCGAGACACCCCTACCTCTCTGTCCTAACAGGACTAAGACACCCCTACCCCTCTGTCCTAACAGGACTAAGACACCCCTACCTCTCTGTCCTAACAGGACCGAGACACCCCCACCCCTCTGTCCTAACAGGACTGAGACACCCCTACCCCTCTGTCCTAACAGGACTGAGACACCCCTACCCCTCTGTCCTAACAGGACTGAGACACGCCTACCCCTCTGTCCTAACAGGACTGAGACACCCCTACCCCTCTGTCCTAACAGGACCGAGACACCCCTACCCCTCTGTCCTAACAGGACCGAGACACCCCTACCCCTCTGTCCTAACAGGACCGAGACACCCCCACCCCTCTGTCCTAACAGGACCGACATACCCCTACCCCTCTGTCCTACCAGGACTGAGACACGCCTACCCCTTTGTCCTAACAGGACCGAGACACCCCCTACCCCTCTGTCCTAACAGGACTGAGACACGCCTACCCCTTTGTCCTAACAGGACTGAGACACCCCTACCCCTCTGTCCTAACAGGACCGAGACACCCCTACCCCTCTGTCCTAACAGGACTGAGACACCCCTACCCCTCTGTCCTAACAGGACCGAGACACCCCGACCTCTCTGTCCTAACAGGACCGAGACACCCGACCCCTCTGTCCTAACAGGACTGAGACACCCGACCCCTCTGTCCTAACAGGACCGAGACACCCCTACCCCTTTGTCCTAACAGAACTGAGACACCCCTACCCCTCTGTCCTAACAGGACTGAGACATGCCTACCCCTCTGTCCTAACAGGACTGAGACACCCCTACCCCTCTGTCCTAACAGGACTGAGACACCCCTACCTCTCTGTCCTAACAGGACTGAGACACGCCTACCCCTTTGTCCTAACAGGACCGAGACACCCTACCTCTCTGTCCTAGCAGGACTGAGACACCTTAACTTCTCTGTCCTAACTAGACTGAGACACCCCTACCCCTCTGTCCTAACAGGACTGAGACACCCCAACCCCTCTGTCCTAACAGGACTGAGACACCCTACCTCTCTCTGTCCTAACAGGACTGAGACACCCCTACCTCTCTGTCCTAACAGGACCGAGACACCCCTACCTCTCTGTCCTAACAGGACTGAGACACCCCTACCTCTCTGTCCTAACAGGACCGAGACACCCCTACCTCTCTGTCCTAACAGGACCGAGACACCCCTACCTCTCTGTCCTAGCAGGACTGAGACACCTCAACTTCTCTGTCCTAACAAGACTGAGACACCCCCACCCCTCTGTCCTAACAGGACTGAGACACCCCCAACCCCTCTGTCCTAACAGGACTGAGACACCCCAACCCCTCTGTCCTAACAGGACTGAGACACCCCTACCTCTCTGTCCTAGCAGGACTGAGACACCCCTACCTCTCTGTCCTAACAGGACCGAGACACCCCTACCTCTCTGTCCTAACAGGACTGAGACACCCCTACCTCTCTGTCCTAACAGGACCGAGACACCCCTACCTCTCTGTCCTAGCAGGACTGAGACACCTCAACTTCTCTGTCCTAACAGGACTGAGACACCCCAACCTCTCTGTCCTAACAGGACTGAGACACCCCAACCTCTCTGTCCTAACAGGACTGTGACACGCCTACCCCTCTGTCCCAACAGGACCGAGACACGCCTACCCCTCTGTCCCAACAGGACTGAGACACCCCTACCCCTCTGTCCTAACAGGACTGAGACACCCCTACCCCTCTGTCCTAACAGGACTGAGTCACCCCTACCCCTCTGTCCTAACAGGACTGAGACACCCCTACCCCCCTGTCCTTACAGGACTGAGACACCCCTACCCCTCTGTCCTAACAGGACTGAGACACCCCCACCCCCTCTGTCCTAACAGGACTGAGACACCCCTACCCCTCTGTCCTAACAGGACTGAGACACCCCTACCCCTCTATCATGAAACCAGTCTGGTTTAGTAGAGGAAGATAGGAAGATCTAAGTAGGACAAATACGATATTTCTGACTCTTTAGTAAAGAGGAAGGACCCGGATCAGACGACAGAGCCGGTATCAGCAGCATCATGTCCCTCTGATGGGACCACAGCAGTGTTAGAATGAGGAACACCCTCGTTTCATGTGTTTCCTGATGCTTTCTGCAGGAGGCGTACTCTGTTGCACGCCAGTTCAACCAGATCCCACCCATCTGTGAGCAGGCAGAGTACCACATGTTCCAGAGGGAGAAGGTGGAAGTGCAGCTTCCAGAACTTTTCCACAAAATAGGTAAGCACCTAACGTATGCGTTAATCAGTAAATTAATTATCAAATCTACATCAGAGTGGATTTTATTTGTAATTGACTTGGAAAATTATACACTCTAAAAGTTCCTGGGGAACTATTGGACCAGTCTAACAGTAGTCATAAATTATAACTTCATTCTCGTAAATTTACTACTTTATTCTTGTACAATAACTACTTTTTTTCTAGTAAATTTATGACATTTGTCTTGAAATATAACAACTTCATTCTGAAAATCGTAATTATTTTTCTTAATGTGGCCCTAATACTCTATTGTACTATGACAAGTAAAAAGCATGACTCAAATTTTATAGGATAACGATAATAAGAAACATATGTTATGTATGTTTCCCTCCGAAAGAAACGTTCCCTACTCAATGCTTGGGTTTAAAAATACAACCCAGCATGACTCAGCTCACAAGAATATGACCCAAAACCAAATAATACCCCCAAATGGGTTCAGCATTTCATAACCTAGCAGCTGCGTTGATGAAATAACCTGGTATCTTTCAGTATTTAAACTTTATTCTGGTTTCACCATTTCAGTCTGGTTTTGGTTAAGTTTTTGCAGACCTGCTTCATACTGGTACTGTTACCAGTGTCCTACTCCACTATATTACGCATCTATCACTGAACATTAATAATTAAATGTGATCGGGGCCAGTTTAAGGTTTGTTTTGTGACTGCAGGCATCGGCGCTATGACGTGGTCTCCGCTGGCATGTGGGGTCATCTCAGGAAAATACAACGGTGGGATCCCCCCTTATACACGAGCTTCGCTAAAGGTAGCGCTTTGACTTCTCCAACTCCACATTTATTATTTTATTATTGTGTCACATTAAACGCCACGATGCTTTAATCAGATGCTTCCTCAGTATCAAATCATCAGACCTTATGTTTTCTTACAGGGACTCGTTCATCAGGTTTGCAGTTAAATTCAGTTTAAGTTTGACTTAAAGGATAACTTTATTTTGTTTCAACCTGGACTTATTTCTATAAGTTTACACGTGCATTTACTCACCGGTAAAATTTTTGCTTCACTTTGAGTCCTTCGGAAGATATTACAGTACGTTGAGTCGCCCTTCGGTGTACATCCAGTATCATGGCAGAAACGAGGCAGTCACTTTATAAGACTTTATCTGTAGCAAAACTCCTTGATTTTCACCAATACTTTAGGGTTGAAATGGTACAAATTTGTACTTTATATTACTTTGGACCTTTTTTTATAGTATATAGGTACTTCTGGCCTCATAAAGACCAATATTGTACTTTAGGTGCATTCAGAAAGCATAGTCTGCAAGTCTCGGCCCGTTTGGGAACTTGGTCTGGTTGGGGGTGGGGATGGTCTTCCGGACCGAGATCGCGTTCACGTTGCACTCAAGGAGCAAACTCCGCCTCAGAACAGTGAAGCTCTCTTCCTCGTTGTAAATAGTGTAATCCTCCCTTCATCCGCTAGGGGCTGGCTCCAAGAGCGAGCAAATCCCCATAGACTCCCATGTTAAAAACGCCAACTTCACAGCAGAAATAAACAGGTTTACAGCCTGGTTCAAAAAATCATTTTAGGTTTATTAGGTCAAGTTTACCTTCATGTCAACTGTGAGGGGGGTGAATTTTTTTATAACTCATTCGTTTAGATGTTATTTATTCTTCAAATTACACATAATTAAGGGCGTGTCCTTATGATTGACATGCGGCAGACCGGAAGCTCCGCCTGCCGACCGGAGGCTCCTAGTTAGCTCCTTCTTTGCCCTTAATAAGGTCTCAGTTTGTTACAGAGTCGCACAACGGCGGTGTTTAGTCAGTGAATTGCAAGTCTAAGCATGTCTTACCTTAACCATGCCGCTTAGGGGGCTTATCTTTGTTAGCTCCTCTTAGTTTCGTGTTAGCTCAGTTAGCGTTTAGCCCACAGTACGTCAGCTGTCAATCATTTGCCCCGCGGCCGCGCTGTGCCCATTTTAGGATTTTCCTGGAGTGACGACGTACGTGACACGGCAAGATGGCGACGGTAAGACACGCCCACCTGGCTTCACATTTCTCTATTCAGAAGAGACCGGAAGCTACGTCCAGTAATTATATACAGTCTATGGTTGCACTATTGCCAAACGAGCCAAACGGGCCAAGAATGAAAATTTCAGTTGCTTTCAGATTCACCGTAGGAGAGGACAAGACGCACGTACAAGAAGGTTCTCACAACTTCTGTTTCCTCCTCAAAGCGACATTATTTTAGTACAAGGAGCTGGATATGATTTCATCTGATCAAATATCCATTAAAGCTTTTACTTCCTCGTAACTCCACGTATGACCACGAGCCATCTTTTCGCAGTCCCACACGTGTTTGTTGTCATAGCGTTTACCCACGTTTGACCCACAATGCCAATGCAATTTGTAGTCCACTTACTGTCTTTGGTTCACTTGAATCAGTAGCTTTTGTAAAAAAAAATGTACCTACAGGTACAGAAACGTTCCCGTCTTGTACCTCTATTTTTGAGAGTGTACACACTTTTGGGGGCCGCACGTTCACGATGTACGCGTCCGTAGTACATCTGAGAAGAGCAGCTCGCTACCCAGACAACAACAACACAATTTCGAAACTCTGAACTCACAGGACAATAGTACTCATCCGCCATTCATTCTACTTCATTCTATGGCAGAAATGTCTTATATAGTGGCTGCCCCCCGTCTCCACCATTTTACTGAGGAAACACTGAAGGGTGACTCAACGTAATATCTTCCCAAGGAGTCAAAGTGATGCAGAAACTTTACAAATGCACGTATAAAGTCCTAGAAATAAGGTCCAGGTTGAAAAAAAAAAATTATCCTTTAAATGGAAAGTTGTGATTCATGAAAAATAGCTGTGGTGTGGCAGAACACTCCTCTGTCATGTGGAGTCCCGCAGGGCTCAGTTCTAGGCCCACTGCTTTTTATGTAATGTTTCTGGGTTCCATCGTTGTAAAGTACGGAACAGCGTTCCACTGCTATGCTGATGATCGTCATGGTTACCCGTCCCAGGGGAGGAAAGATGGTTTTTAAGTTCAGTCATTGTTGGATCACTTGGAGGACATCAAACGCTGGTCGGCTCCTGAGTTTTTAAATTTTGATGAAAAGAAAAGTTTATTTCAAACTAAGCAGATCTGAGTTTTACGTTGGACAGTGATTCCAGGCAGCACCTTGAAAAAGCGATCCATGCTTTTATTTGGTCCTGTAATAGCCTTGATGCTGGATTGAGTCAGTCGTATTCTTGTGTCTGCAGCTGGTTCTGAACGCCGCTGCACGACTTTTCTCCGGAGAGTGTTTCGTCTCGCTGTCTTCAGCCACCAGCACAAGTAGATCTCTGATCATAAGGAAGCTTTTTCAGCATACGTCTCGATTTACAATCATGAAAAATGTTTGTAGCGGTTGTTTGATAACCAAAGTTTCACAGATTTGATTCTGAACTCTGTAACAGGGTTTTCAGTGGATAAAAGACAAGATCCTGAGTGAGGAGGGCCACCGGCAGCAGGTCAAGCTGAAAGAGCTGCAAGCAGTTGCTGAGAGACTGAACTGCACTCTGCCTCAACTTGCTATCGGTAAAATAGAATCTCCATGTGTAAATATTTACTGATGCATTAAAGGGACACTGTGTAACTTTTGGCCACTGGGGGCACTAACCCTGTAACCTCCCACAGCCCCACAACTGTCATACAGTTAAACCGTCTCTATCCATCCCTTACCAAAAAGTAGTATATGCAAGTATGCTTTAAGAATAATCATTTTAAACTTTAAATAAGACAGTATACTTTCAGTTTACTATTTATGTACTTGTCAGAAATCTACTTAACATAGTTTACTTGGCATTTACTAATAAATATACTAGACGTTTAACATTTATTTAGCCAATACTTATATTTAAACTTTTGAACAATATATTTTAGGATTAGTACATTCATAGTACATTTTCAAACATGCTAAGAGTTTAAATATTATATTATTAAATTTATTTAAATATTATATATTTTGTGGAGTCAAATTAAACACCTGAATCTTAGTTTTTTAGAGAAATTTTTTTAATTTATTTTTTTTACTCAGCATAAAAGATGGAGTAGAAGTATAATAAGGCAATTTTCAGTATATTTGAAAATGTATTTTTAAACACAAAAAACTACAAGTGTATTATCAGTAAACTCATAGCAAACCTAAAAGGTTACTTACTGTATACTTAAAAATCTACTTTCTTAAACTAAAAGGGCATTAAGAAGTTTACTGATAGATAACTAACAGTATACATAGAAGAATACTTTTTTTAAAATTTTCTTTTCAAAATAAAAGTAAGCTTAAAGTTTTAGTACGAGTAAACTAACAGTATACCTAGAAGTATACTTTCAGTATACTTTAAAGTGTACTTTCTAAAAGTAAAAGTAAGCTTGACGTTTTAGTACACGTACACTAATAGTATACCAAGAAGATCACTTTTAGTATACTTAAAAGTGTACTTTGTAAGAGTAAAAGTAAGCTTAAAGTTTTAGTACGAGTAAACTAACAGTATACCTAGAAGTATACTTTCAGTATACTTTAAAGTGTACTTTCTAAAAGTAAAAGTAAGCTTGACGTTTTAGTACAAGTACACTAATAGTATACCAAGAAGATCACTTTTAGTACACTCAAAAGTGTACTTTGTAAGAGTAAAAGTAAGCTTAAAGTGTTGGTATGCATATGGGGGAGTGGGTAGCCTTGCGGTAATATTGCAGGCTTTGGTGCGGAGGGTTCGAGTTCCCGTCACGCCACTCAGGTGAGCAAGGTCCTTAACCCCCCCCCCCCAACTGTTCCCTGGGTGCTTTGAGTAGTACCCCACTGCTGTCTGATACTTAGAGAGATGGGTGAAATACAGAGCCCTAATTTCCCCTCAGGGATCAAAACAGTATCTAAAAAAAAACTAGAAGTATACTTTAAAGTGTACTTTCTAAAAATTAAAGTAAGGTTGAAGTTTTAGTACAAATACACTCCCAGTATACCATAAAATTACTTTTAGTATACTTAAAAGTATACTTTTAAATACTTAAATTGGGCCAATTTAGTCCGAAGAGATACACTTGTTAGTATACTGGTAGTACACTGATAGCAGTGTACTTGGTAAAAAAAAAAAGTACACTTGGGGGATATACTTTAGTATACTTAATGACATGTACTTAAGGAATACTTCTTTTTGGTAAGGGGTGTTGTGGAATCGTGTTTTCAGACCACTTTGATCAGCTGACAGTGAAGTCATGGAGCCATAAAGCGAAGCGCTTCAGGTCACATGATCAATGAGAGACGGATCCGGTCCTGCAGTTACCATGTCTGGTTTTTGAGGGGGGGCAGCCCCCACGGAGTACCGAAATGCGTCAGTGCTGCATACCGACCCCAGAAATCATCTATTATCACTTACATTAGGCTGATGTTTGAGTCAAAAGTTACACGGTGTACCTTTAAACTGAGTCATTTTATGCTCGTTTGTTAGAATGTCTCTGATTTCACATGTTTTATGGGAACATTTAAGCATTATTCAAAGTATAACTTTCATCAAACTAACAAACTTTTCCTTTTAAAGCATCTTTAAAAAACACAGAAGTGGAAATATTCCGTGAACTGAATCATATAAAACATGAACTGCATGATCCCCACGCTGATGGTATAACGGAGATGAATCAGCAGCAGCTTTAACGGGTTTTTCCCCTGTCGTGTGAATTTCTGCAGCCTGGTGCCTGAGAAACGAAGGCGTGAACTCTGTGCTGCTGGGAGCGACCGGAACGGACCATCTGATGGAGAACATCAGAGCAGTCCAGGTCAGGAACACGCAGCAGCAGATAAAACGTGAACAAAACGCATCCTGGTACCAGACAGATAAAAACCAGAGCGTGGACGTCCACTCCCTCAGATTAGAATAATATAGAACAACATCGGTCTCTGAAAGCTGAGGCATGAAATTACTACAGAAGTATCATAATCCTGATATGTATTACTACGTCAGAGAAAATTCACCTGGAACACAGTAGTACATGGGAATGTACTTCCTCCTGAAAGAAAACCACATTACTGTCAACGAAAACCACAAAAGAAAAACCCAGTTAATCTAGTTTAGTTCAATCACTGGACCGAGTAAGTAGTCCTCGGAATGAGTATAGTAGTACTAGGAAGGAGTAAAGTAATCCTCAGAATGAGTATAGTAGTACTAGGAAGGAGTAAGTAGTACTAAGAATGAATACAGTGTTACTAGGAAGGAGTAAGTAATACTAGGAATGAGTATAGTAGTACTAGGAAGGAGTAAAGTAATCCTCGGAATGAGTATAGTGGTACTAGGAAGGAGTAAAGTAATCCTCGGAATGAGTATAGTGGTACTAGGAAGGAGTAAAGTAATCCTCTGAATGAGTATAGCAGTACTAGGAAGGAGTAAAGTAATCCTCGGAATGAGTATAGTGGTACTAGGAAGGAGTAAAGTAATCCTCGGAATGAGTATAGTAGTACTAGGAAGGAGTAAAGTAATCCTCTGAATGAGTATAGCAGTACTAGGAAGGAGTAAAGTAATCCTAGGAATGAGTATAGTGGTACTAGGAAGGAGTAAGTAGTACTAAGAATAAATACAGTGTTACTAGGAAGGGGTAAGTAGTACTAGGAATGAGTAGAGTAGTACTAGGAATGAGTAAGTACTACTAAAAATGAATAAAGTGTTACAAGGAAGGAGTAGGTAGTACTATGAATGAGTATAGTAGTACAAGGAAGGAGTAAGTAGTATTAAGAATGAGTACAGTAGTACAAGGAATGAGTAAAGTAGTACTAGGATCGAATATAGAAGTACTAGGAATGAATAGAGTAGTACAAGAAATTAATATAGTGGAACTAGATAGGAGTAAGTAGTCGAGGAATGTGTATAGTGGTACTAGAAATGAGTAAGTAGTACTCAGAGAAAGGAGTGAGTTGAAAGAAGAATGAGTATATTAGTCCTAAGAATGAGTAAGTAATCCTAGGAATGAGTATAGTAGTACTACGAAGGAGTAAGAAGTACTAAGAATGAGTACAGTAGTACAAGGAATGAGTAAAGTAGTACTAGGAATGAGTATAGTAGTACCACAAAGGAGTAAGTAGTACTAAGAATGAATACAGTGGTACTAGGAAGGAGTAAGTAGTACTAGGAATGAGTCTTGTAGTACTAGGAAGGAGAAAGTAGTACTAGGACTGAGTATAGTAGCACTAGGAAAGAGTAAGTAGTACTATGAAGGAGTAAGTAATACTAGGAATGAGTAAAGTAGTACTCGGAATGAATATAGTAGAGCTAGAAAGGAGTAAGTAGTACTAGGAATGAATAAAGTAGTCTTAGAAATGAGTAAGTAGCCCTAGAAATGAGTACAGTAGTACTAGGAATGAATATTAAAGTACTAGGAAGGAGTAGAGTAGAACTAGAAAGGAGTAAGTAATCCTAGGAATGAGTATAGTAGTACTAGGAAGGAGGAAGTAGTACTAGGAATGAATAAAGTAGTCTTAGAAATGAGTAAGTAGCCCGAAGAATGAGTACAGTAGTACTAGGAATGAATACAGAAGTACTAGGAATGAGTAGAGTAGAACTAGAAAGGAGTAAGTAGTACTAGGAATGAGTTAGTCGTACTAGGAATGAGTATAGTAGTACTAGGAAGGAGGAAGTAGTACTAGGAATGAGCAAAGTAACATGTTTCCTGTGTGTTGGCAGTTATGAACCTGGACTGGTTGTTAAATCGTTGCTGAACTACGAGACTTTCACATCAGCGTGAGATGAAGTAGTTTGATGTAGTTTTCTGACGTCTGAAGTGATACCATCGTTTCATTCATGTCTACGAACGCTCTCAGGAAGTTTTCCATCGTCTCACCTGCTGGACCTTCGGTCTCAGACGTCCACGCGTCTCCGTGGCGGAGGTAAATCCTCGGAGACGACGCTGACGCTCCCTCTGCTCTCGTTCACAGGTCCTTCCTAAGTTGTCTCTGTCCGTCGTCAACGAGATGGACTGCATCCTGAGAAATAAGCCCTACAGTAAGAAAGACTTCAGATCCTAGAATCCCCCAGATAAACTTTCGTACTCTACCTTTGCAAAAGCTGCCTTCTTACTGAGTCCACGCGCATCGGCCAGTTTGGAAAACCGTCAACACACCATCTCTGCATTTTTAATCCCGTCTGCACTTCATCCCAAAGCTCGTTTTCCGAGGATAACGAGCGGTTTGTAAAGCAGAGAAATGCATGTGATAGTAAGACGAAGTCTTCAGCACAGCCACCGGAGGAAGAGGAGGCAACGCAATGAATCCAGGGTCACGGTCGCCGCATGCCAGCATGCCAGAAGATTTCATTTTCTAAACTTTTCATTAAAGTCTCCTCCAATAAAACACGGAACCATGTTGGAGAATCTGCTGCGCACAAAATGTCATATGCATTTGTTTTTTTTTCATTATCTTATGTTATTACATTGTTTGTGTTTATTTATCCAAATTTCCTGAGTTACTGTTATGTCCTGCTTTAGAAAACTAAATTATTAAGTGTGCCTCAATGAGATATAAAAGTTTTATAAGTGTAAACATTCTGGATTTACAAGTTTGATTTATGTAAAAATAAATAAAATAAAATAAAGGTTTAATTTAACAACTGTGTTTGTTTTTTTCTATAATAAATTTGAAAGAATCAGAAGTTTTTTTTATATTTGTTGTCTTCTTGGAAGTTTTGTCCACGTGACAGAGACAGAAAAACAAAGATGTAATTTTGTGTTGCCAGCAGGGAACCGAAGTCCCGCCCCATAAGAGAGGAAAAATATGAACGGGGAGAAAACGAGTATCTTCTGGTCCCAGTCGCTCTCGGTCCTGCATTCCAGAAATGTTGGATGTGGATTTAAAAGAAAATTTTTCGTGCAAAGAAAAAAGAAAAGCAGCTTTTAGAATATAGGCTTAATGCACAGCTGCACTACTTCCGGAACTTAGCACTGCACCTTTATAGGGGATTATCACGCTTACCGGAAGTTCCCGGTATTTGGACACTTCCTCTTCCGGGCCATGTTAACGACAGCCGTTCCTGCTCTGTTATACTGTTTAAATCGGATAAACTCCAAACATATTTAAGTTTTCATTCTAGACTGAAGTGATACTGGATCAAAAGCTGGATCAAAGCGATCGATTCGCCGCGGTGAAGGGCCGAACTTTATAATAAAACACACGTTTGTTTGTCGCCGGTGGGGCACAACACCGGCACTTCACAGCATGCTAGCATTAGCCAGCTAGCGTTTACCGACGTGCTTAACATTGTGCGTCTTAAAACACACAAACATCTGAAAATCGGGTCTGTACCCCCCCGTTTCCAGTGGAACAACTGGGGACTGCCAAGAAAGGAGACGCTTTCAGATGCTTGTGTGTTTTCAGCCGTACAAAGTTAGGCACGTCATCAAGCTGGCTAATGCTAACCTGCTAACAGTAGTCCGCCAGCTACTACTCTGTTAAACTTTGTAAATCGGATAAACGCCAATGCCAAGTTTTCATTCCAGACTGAAGTGATGCTGAGGAAGAAGTGGATCAAAACGACCGATTCGCCGCGGTGAAGGACCGAACTTTATAATAAAACGACACACGTTTGTTTGTGGCCGGCAGACTGCGCAGTCGTGTTAGCAGGTTAGCATTAGCCAGCTCGATAACGTGCCTAACATTGTGCGGCTGAAAACACACAAGCATCTGAAAGCGTCTCCTTTTCTTGGCAGTCCCCAGTTGTTCCACTGGAAACGGGGGGGTACAGACCCGATTTTCAGATGTTTGTGTGTTTTAAGACGCACAATGTTAAGCAGGTCAGTAAACGTTAGCTGGCTAATGCTAGCATGCTGTGAAGTGCCGGTGTCGTGCCCCACCGGCGACAAACAAACGTGTGTTTTATTATAAAGTTTGTCCTTCACCGCGGCGAGCGATCGCTTTGATCCACTTCTTCCTTAGTATCACTTCAGTTTAGAATGAAAACTTAAATATGTTTGGAGTTTATCCGATTTAAAAAATATAACAGAGCAGGAACGGCTGTCGTTAACATGGCCCGGAAGAGGAAGTGTCCAAATCCGGGAACTTCCGGTACACAAGCGTGATAATCCCCTATTTCCTGTCTTTCAAGAATCGATGAACTGATTAATCCAGGTGTGTTTGATCTGAGCAAATGGTCAGACACACCTGGATTAGTCAGTTCATCCAATCTTGAAAGACAGGAAACAAGGTGCAGGATTAAGTTCAGGAAGTGGCGGAGCTGTGCATAAAGCCCATTCCAGGTTTTGCGTGAAGCCTCTGCGTGGACTACAGTGACACCTGGTGGTCGGTTGGCGTCATAGCAGCTCCAATCTTTCATATGAATCATTCAACGTTCTCTTCCAACATAACAGAAATACATTCTTATGCTTGTGTTTTCTGTCTGATGATCAGCGTGGAAGTGTTGCAACATTTTTGAAAGTGTACCAGTAATTGGTTCAATGTGTCAATGAGCCTCACGTCATCAGTCACCACGCAGATTTGATCGGGGCTTCAAAGCATAGTTTCTAGCTCGTCTGTCTCATATAAGTGTCAGAGGCTTCGAAGTCTCAGTATCAAACGTCCCATCTCTAGTGGAAACCGTGTGGATCAGCGCGAAATCTACGTCACTACCAGGAATTCACGTGACCACGAAGCTGGTAGGGGTGAAAACAGGCATCGCATCTGAACGGCGTCAGATGGACTGAGAGCCTCAAAAACCGTTTTGAATTTTTTTCTCCTCCGGTCTGTCTTTGAAATAATGTTGAAACGTTGGCCAGTTATTTTCAAAGTCTTACTGCCGACGCTAAAAGATACGAAGCAAACTGGTGGCTGTTGGACTCAGTGATGTCATCAACTGTCAGTCCTGTGTTCAAACCGTTTACTCTTTAATGAATATTAATTTTCGCGGATTTTTAAGAAATGGTGGCATTTCTTTGCTATTTCTACGTTTCCATGGTTTCCAGTGTGAACTGCTTTTTCTGTTGTTTCGGGAACTGGAGCAACATCTTCTCTTGTCCGTGTGGAAGTTACGTTTATGGCAGCCATACACAGCGGGACTTCTGGGCATTTCCAAAGTAGAATAAACGAAGATTGAAGAGTAATAAAGCAATAAAGCTCCCCTATGCAACGAAGCGATGTTTTCACCCTCTACCTAACCGGATGTGACGAATTTAGTGAAAGTTCCCGGATGCTCGCAGTGATCCAGTCCATTTCCATTAATGATGGCCGGTCTCGTTCATAATCATTTTCTCCCCGTTGACTTAATATTTTTTCGTTTTTTAGGTCGTATGGGACAGAAGTAGACGGGCGTGACCTTGGCTCCCTACATATTTAGCTTTAAATCATAAAAACATCACTACTATGTTGCTTAGAGACCTCTATTTAGACCTGGACATGATGAAGACACTTCCTGTCCAACTTTCCACCAATTAGAGCTTAAATTGATGGTAACGTCCAATCAGGAGCAGCCAAAGATCAACAAGTGAGCAGAAAGTTGTGTGTGTGTCTGAGAAGAAGAAAGTAATGATCCTCTATGTCTGGAATAAAGAAAGAAGAGTTTTCTGATGGTTGTTCTGACAGATTAAAGGAATTAGAGGCAGGAATCCAGTTTTTAATGCTATGGGTGATGAAGGGTTAAAAACCAGAAAGAACGTTTCCACCCGCGTCCCTCTCTGCTGTGCTGCTGCGATTCGGTCTGGCCGATTTCCCCGCGCTGTCCTGCAGATGTGACATCATTCACGCTGCATCTGCGTCCCCGACAGCTTTGATCCAGGAAAGACTGTCGCAGTTAGGGATGCACGATATTGGAATTATGGCCAATATCCAATATGTCGATATTTTAAAACTCGTGGCCTATGACCGATATGGATACAGATATTAACTGAAATAAAATAAGCAGTCATTGCAAATTGCAGATACACTGAAATGTCGCAATATTTTCACATCTCAATATCAAATCGATATTCAAAAACCCAGTGTTGATCTATTTTACTTACAAAATCTCGCGATATTCCATAGTTCTATTCCGAAATCTCGCGATAATTTTCCAATAATCGTGCAAGATTTTATAACAAAGATGAAATATTGCCAGATTTCGTAAATTAGATCAATATTGTGTTTATAAATGTCAATTTATCAGCATATGAAAATATTGTGAAATTTGTATGAATTCTCGCGAGATTTCGTAACTGAACGATAAAATATCGCAAGATTTAGTTAGTAAAATAGATGGATATTGTGTTTTTAAATGTCAATATGATATCACCATTTGAAAAAATATCACGATATTTCAGCGTATCGATATTTTTTCCCACCCCTAGTCTTTAAAAGCTTTAAAGTCTGTAAAATAAAAAAGACTTTATGGAAGAAGTTTTTTTGTTTTTTTTTACACTTTAGAAACAGCAGGCTGTTGGGTTAAATATCGGTGTGGTGGCCGATGTCCGACACTCCGTTTTAAGGTCGATACCAATAGGGGATTATCACGCTTACCGGAAGTTCCCGGTATTTGGGCACTTCCTCTTCCGGGCCATGTTAACGACAGCCGTTTCTGCTCTGTTATACTGTTTAAATCGGATAAACTCCAAACATATTTAAGTTTTCATTCTAGACTGAAGTGATACTGGATCAAAAGCTGGATAAAAGCGATCGATTCGCCGCGGTGAAGGGCCGAACTTTATAATAAAACACACGTTTGTTTGTCGCCGGTGGGGCACAACACCGGCACTTCACAGCATGCTAGCATTAGCCAGCTAGCGTTTACTGACGTGCTTAACTTTGTGCGTCTTAAAACACACAAACATCTGAAAATCGGGTCTGTACCCCCCCGTTTCCAGTGGAACAACTGGGGACTGCCAAGAAAGGAGACGCTTTCAGATGCTTGTGTGTTTTCAGCCGCACAAAGTTAGGCACGTCATCAAGCTGGCTAATGCTAACCTGCTAACAAAAGTCCGCCAGCTAATACTCTGTTAAACTTTGTAAATCGGATAAACGCCAATGCCAAGTTTTCATTCCAGACTGAAGTGATGCTGAGGAAGAAGTGGATCAAAACGACCGATTCGCCGCGGTGAAGGACCGAACTTTATAATAAAACGACACACGTTTGTTTGTGGCCGGCAGACTGCGCAGTCGTGTTAGCAGGTTAGCATTAGCCAGCTCGATAACGTGCCTAACTTTGTGCTGCTGAAAACACACAAGCATCTGAAAGCGTCTCCTTTTTTTGGCACTCCCCAGTTGTTCCACTGGAAACGGGGGGGTACAGACCCGATTTTCAGACGCTTGTATGTTTTCACAAGCGAAAAGTTGGTAACGTCAGCTAACGCGAGCTTGCTAACGCTAGCTGTAGTGTAGTCTGCATCATTGAAGTGCCGACTACAGACATACGTGCAACCTTGTTTTATTTTAAGTTTCGGTCCTTCACTCTGACAAATCGCTTTCATCCACTTCTTCCTTAGTGTCTTTTCAGTCGGGAATCCATGAAAACTTCGGTACGGCTGGCGATGTTTATTAGATGTACACAATGGGACAGAGCAGCAACATCGAGCCATTCCTGGCCCGGAAGAGGAAGCTTCAGATGTTTCAACTTCCGGAAACCGGAACGCGGAAGCGTGATAATCCCCTATAGGGGGACGATTGTATCGGGCATCCTTGAGTTCAAACACTAGACGGGATAATTATGGATTCTTTTGCCGTCAGCAAACGATCCAGATCAACTGAAAGACACTAAAAAGTGGAACTATGAAGAAAAAGACTATCAGCGTAGAAAACGACGTTACGGCTTAAGTTTGTGCTCCCGTGCCGGCTGTGGGGTCTGAACTCCCTGCGCCAGCACAAGTCTCATTTCTTAATCCCATAAAGGTTCTGGATGCTGACAGGGATTAAAGTTTGAACTTCAACACGTAATTTTCCGATATAAATGTAATCAAACTTGGAAAACCTTCCCCAGACTGACAGATGCATGTCTCTAATAATGAATCTGCAATTTGTCCTTAACGTATGACAGAACTTTGCTTTTCTGGTAACAAATCCTCCAGTGAAGACGCTTCCTTCTGAAATGACACCGTCCCGGTAGCCTCACCTGCAGGAGTTAATCTGAGCCCATCTGGATTATGAGGTTCTGCAGAACTTTGTTCCAACATTTGCTTCTAAATGATCCATACTTGTTCCCCATCAGCAGGAAATCGCTCAGCTCCTCAGTTCGTGTCAGATGCAGCTAGGGATGCACGATATAATCAGCCCCGATCGGTATCGGCCTGTATCGGCCTTAAAGCTGAGAATTGGAAATTGGCCACCTCACTGATATTTAACCGATCAGCCGCTGTTTCTGAAGTCTAAAAAAAAAAAAGTATTTTTTACAGACTTTAAAACCTCGACTTGGGGGTGGGAAAAAATATCGATACACTGAAATATTTTCATATGCTGATATCATATTGATGTTTAAAAACAAAATCTCACGATATTTCATCATTCTCTTACGAAATCTTGCAAGAATTCACTAAAATTTTGCGATATTTTTATATGCTGATATTTTGACATTTAAAAACATGGTATCAATTCATTTTACTAACAAAATCCTGCGATATTTCATTGTTCCGTTACATCTTCTGAGAATTCACAAAATATCGTGAGATTTTGTAATAGAATGATGAAATCTTGCGAGATTTTGCAAGTAAAATAGATCGATTCTTCATTTTTTCAAATATTGATTTGATATTAGTATATGAAAATATTGCAAATATTTCAGTGTTTCGATATTTTTTCCCACCCCTATTTTTTCAAAGTGTCGGAAACTGATAACAAAAGTGCTTTTTGCAATGACTGCTTATTTTGTTCAGCTTTAATATCGGTATCGATATCGGTTATCGAGCACAAGTTTTAAAATATCGGCATTTCAGATATCGGTCAAAATTCCAATCTCGTGCATCCCTAGATGCAGCTGCAGCGAAGCGTTCTGTTGCATTTTCCTGCAGTTAAGCAGTCGGGTAAACGGGCACCAGCTCGTGGTGGAGGGACCGTTCCAGCCAGAAGTGTGAGATGAGGTTTCCTCCGGCTCGCGACCTCGCGACCGCCTCCACCAGTAAGATGACTGCACGTGATGGCCGGGTGTCTCTGCTGTTTATTTCACCTCCATTTCAAATCGATTAAAAACAGTTCAGTGGCATCATGAGTGACAGGGAACGTGAAGTACAGGCTGACAGTCACGCATTTCACATCAAACCTGCAGCAGTGGAGGAGTTAACGCACCAGAAGTGGGCGTCGGCCTTCCGCGGGCTCATTTACATGCGGCCGAGCCGCGCGCGAGCCGTCGTCTCTACGCGCCGGCCGGGAAACCGTCGCCGCCTCTTGGACCAGAAAGACATCACCTGCTGGTAACGTACACACCTCAGAGTAATCCAGTCCAACTCCCACTGGGAGTAACCTGCAACACTGAGAGTTTCACCTTAAGAATACAAGTGAAAAGTTTTATTAACAAAGTTTTTTAAAAAAGAAGTGTTTTAATGAGCTAACATACGACAAACAGAAGAAAGTGTTAAATCAATGCACACTCGATCAGCTGATCAACATTGAAAATAATGCCAGTATGCATCGCCTACATGGTTCTCGTTTACGTAGTTCCACATCTCCTTGCATGCTATTCTTAGGGGGTGCCGGTAAATGTCCTATGAGATTAGCTCTGTAGGAATTATGGGATGGCTGGAAGTTTCTTCAGGTCCTGTCAGGCACACACCTCAAACACCACATCTGAGCCCATCCATCGCATGGGAAGCCCCGCAGCGTCCCCCCCCCCGCCTCCTCGTCGCCTAGGAAACGCCGTCTCTGCTCCCCACCGCCGGGCTCCCCGCGCTCGTCACCAGGTTGCGGAGCAGTTTGCGGCGGCCGGCCTGGTAGTCCTCCTCGTCCACGTTCACCAGCAGTTTTATGGCCTCGTGGCCCACGGCCTGTTTCAGGGAATCCGTGATGAAGACGCCCTTCAGGGCCTCCAGCAGCGAGCCGTTGATGTAGTCCCTCCAGAAGGCGTCCAGGTAGGTGAGCTCGGAGAACTTGATGTCGCAGATGATGGAGCCCAAGTCTCTGGACTTCAGGATGGTGTTGGCCTGGTTGAAGCGCTCGAACTGCCGCTCCACCGCCTCCTGCTTGTTGGAGAAGACGTTGCCCTGCAGCGCAGACTCGTGCTGGCAGTACTCCGCACGGACCCGGAGGCGGATGTCTGGGGGAGCAGAGTGGGGGGGTCAGAGCCAGCATTTCACCACACAACACCGGCATCACATTAGACTACACATGCATGATATAATCCACCGATATCGGCTTCATAACTGAACAAATATCAGCCAATATTAGCCTGATATAAATAATAGCGATGCACTATATGGAATTTTGGCCGATATGCTGATATTTTAAAACTGGCTGATAACCGATATCGATACCGATATTAAAGCTGAAAAATAAATGATGTAATATTGATTCCTTGTGTTTATGTAGAACAAGTCAAACTTATTGACAGTTGTTCAAACAAAACTAACGTATGTGTGATATCTGCAGTTTCCTCTACCTGAGAAAACAAACCCAAAAACAGGGATATTTGCTTATTTACACAAATGAGCGTATAAACTGTTCACACAGAACATCCTAAAATATACTGTCTTTACAAGTTTTAAAGTCTGTAAAATAGAAGTTTTTGAAGAAGTAGTAGTTTTTTGGGGATTTTTTTATACTTTAGAAAACAGCGGCCTGATCGTTAAAGTATCGGTTAAAAATTGGTGGGGTACAGGCCGATGGCTAATACCTGCTAGCATCTGATATATGGTAGTATCTAATACCTGCTAGTATCTGATATATGGTAGTATCTGATACCTGCTAGTATCTGATATATGGTAGTATCTAATACCTGCTAGTATCTGATATATGGTAGTATCTAATACCTGCTAGCATCTGATATATGGTAGTATCTAATACCTGCTAGCATCTGATATATGGTAGTATCTAATACCTGCTAGTATCTGATATATGGTAGTATCTGATACCTGCTAGTATCTGATATATAGTAGTTCTGATACATGGTAGTGTCTGATACATGGTAGTATCTGATATATGGTAGTATCTGATATATGGTAGTATCTGATACATGGTAGTATCTGATACCTGCTAGTATCTGATATTTGGTAGTATCTGATACAGCAAAGTATCTAAGTACTTTGCTGTAAACACAATTTTGCAATATATCATCTTGCTTATAGCATCATAATATTGCAATGTCATATTGCTGCTTCTGTATCGTGATATATACTTTATCATCAGATTCTTGCCAATACATCCTTGCAGAATATATCATTTCAGCTTTAATATCAGTATAGGATATCGGCCAAATGAGTTGTAAAATATCGGCATATCGGATATCGGTCAAAAATCCAACATCGTGCATGCTGAGTTTCGACCACAACTCCAACTTCAGGAACATTCAGATGCTGTGCACGTAACTCACATCAGAGGACAGATACTAACTCAGGATGTCATGATTACAGAAATAATCGTGCAAAATTAACTGACGTCTGAATGAAACATTTTATCGTTTCATGAAAATTTACGAGGTTGTTATTTTTAACATCTTCATGAAGCTTCATAAAACTTCACCAGAACTGGTCTCTGATTGTCTGAGACACTGAGACACACGTCTTTGTACCAGTAACAGCAGAGTCTCTGCTTTCATGGTTTGTTAGGGACATGATGTCATCACCAGGCTTTTGCCAGGTGTGTGTTCTGGGACATGAGCGCCCCCTTCCTGACTCTGCTGGTAACTACAGCTGAGTTACTGAAACATTAACGTGGAAATAAAAAAGGATTGGAGGGATATGATGAAGTTTCAGTGAGTTAAATTTAAGACCAACATGATGCATTAATAGAATTATTAAAATAATCCCAGAGATTCAAACTAGGGGTGGGACTTAAAAAAAATCTAATTAATTACTGGGTTTGTAATTTATCTATCTTATCCATCACATAACAATAATTGCCCCAAAAAGTAACTTTAAAAAAAAGGATTTCTGTGAATATCTCAATCAAATAAAAGACATTTTGTTAACTCAAGCGCTACACAAGAAAAAATGTATATAATTTCATTTAAATTAAAAAAAGAAATAGAAAAAGAAATTGAAAATATCCCTCGTAGCTATCTGAACCTTTCAGAAAGACGGACAAAATCAACCTTTGATATATTCTTCAGCGCATCCTATGTGGTCAATGCTCCTCGGCAATGAATAAAAGTAAAAAATTTAAGACCTTGGATAAAGAAATGTCCCTTTTTAAAGACACACAATGTAACTTTTAGACCTTAAAAATCTGCGTTTCTGACTCGTTTTGATGTCACACCAACATTCATTTTGCGCATTTTCGAGCCGTCACTGCCCAGAGGCGTCCCGGGGCTCAGAAACAGCACTATGTAAGATTCCCATCCGGGACGCGACTGTGACGTTGCAGCCGACTATTGGCTGCAGCACCGCGTCACTCACTAGCAACCGGATGTAAACCAGGGATCAACATCGCGGGTGTTTTGAACGCAAATCATGTCGGATTCGGTAAAGAAACATTACAGGAGGAAGAGAGGAAAAGGAAGAGAGGAAGGGACAGAACAAGAGTCAAGATAAGACTGTCTTTTACTGGCTGGAGTGAATCACGGTGCAGGTATGATGCAAGATGGTTGCTAGTTTAGTCGCCGATAGGGGGGGTCACTGAGAAAACTGCTAAAAGTTCCGTTGTGTGTCTTTAAGACCTTAAATTTAAAGTTCAGACATTTTTAGACTTTTTAAGACCCTGCCAGAACCTTGTTTGGGGAAATCCCCACCAGACAAACATGAATCTTTTATTTTTTTTACCACAAGTCTGCTTCTCTCTGCAGTCGGCCGAGGATTGGCTTCTCTTCCGTTTACGGTGCGGTGCAGGGGGGGCCGGCTTTGTTCGGGGAGCGCCAACGTGTGGTCCTGATGGGGAGCAGCAGATGACCGGCTGCGAACCTGCACACAGACATCCCAGTTAAAACCGCATCTCCTCTGTTCTGACTGGCTGGTAACTGGTAAACCTGGTGGACCAGTAACGTCCGCACGTTCTCACGAGCTTCATTTTTCCTGAGAAAAACTGAGAACCATGACCAGGAATAGGGATGCACGATATTGGAATTTTGGTCGATATCCGATAAGCCGATATTTTCAAACTCATGTGGCCGATAACCGACATCGATACCGATAGTAAAGCTGAAAAAATAAGCAGTCATTGCAAATAGCAGCTGTTATCAGTTTTTGAAAAATAGGGGTGGGAAAAAATATCGATACACTGAAATATCACAATTTTTTCACATGTCAATATCAAATTGATTTTAAAAAACGCAGTATCGATCCATTTTACTTACAATATCTTGCAAGATTTCATTCTGTTACAAAATCTCACGCCATTTTGTGAATTCTTGCGAGATTTTGTCGCAGACCGATGAAATATCGCAAGATTCTGTAAGTGAAATAGATTGATACTGCATTTTTAAATGTCAATATGATATCAGCATATGAAAATATCGCAAAATCTTGGTGAATTCTCGCAAGATTCCGTGACAAAATGATTAAATATCACAAGATTTCGTAAGTAAAATAGATTGATATCGCGTTTTTAAATGTCAATATATCAGCATATGAAAATATTGCAATATTTCAGTGTGTCGATATTTTTCCCCACCCCTAGTCTTTAGAAGTTTGTAAAAAATAAGTTTTTGAAGAAGAAGAAGTTTGGGGGGTTTTTTAGACTTCAGAAACAGCAGCTGATTGGTTAAATATCGGTGGGGTGGCCGATGTCTGACACTCAGTTTCAAGGCCGATATCGATAGGGGGCTGATTATATTGTGCATCCCTAACCAGGAGCATCCTGAGCGCGACACACCTGTTCTTCTGTGAGGGGGGTTGTCCTTGCACTGCTCCGATCCTCTGGG
Organism: Atherinomorus stipes; assembly: GCA_023101725.1. Classification (NCBI taxonomy): domain Eukaryota; kingdom Metazoa; phylum Chordata; class Actinopteri; order Atheriniformes; family Atherinidae; genus Atherinomorus; species Atherinomorus stipes. The sequence continues at coordinate 102,862 of JALJCO010012138.1, read as the reverse complement.
TGAGATGTAGCGTACAGATGTCTCCTCCAGGTACTTGTCGACAGGATCCGGGCAGACTGAAAACAACAACCACCGCCAGGTTAGTGCGTGACGCAGAGGAGCAGGTGAGCGAGGCGATGCTGCATCCTGATGCACCACCGGTGTGACCTGAGCAGGTAAACCTGCTCGTCTGCAACCGGTACGTGTTCATGATCAACTTTAACCATGGCCCCACATATCATTTGATACTTTTGATACCATTTCTACTTTTTTGTTTTTGAAATTTAAAAAAAAAAAAAACTTGCAAAACAGGATAGATGCATTTTCTTCAACAGGTCTTAACTGAATCAAAAAGGTGAAATAAATAAATAAAAATGGAGATATTTGTGGGAAATTATGTGGGAAAAAAACCCCCTAATTTCCAAGCTAATAATATCAGAAATAGATTTAAATAATATATTACTGGCACGTTTAACGTCATTATGTTGTAGACAATTCAATTAAATTATTCAATAAAAAACTGCTAAAACCTGCAAATGTCATTTTTTATATTTAACAGGGTTAAAGCAAAAAAATCTTGGCTACTCTTAAAATAAATTTTAAAAAGATATTTTTGGTTGTAATAAGCAAAAAAAATGGAACAAGCAAAATTTTCTTAATAAGATTTCTTGAAATAAGATGCATTTGTCTGAAAACAAGATCCTATATCTCACTGAAATGTTTCTCTTTAAGTAATTTTGTCTTATTTTGAGTGTGATGAGATATTTTGTCTAGAAATTAGAAAAATATACTTGGAAAGATTTGAGTTTTTGTTTGTAAAATTAAATTAAATATACATGATTAATCCCTGATTTTTTTAAGCAAAAAGAAAAAAAGAATGATGGATAGAAGCAGCTAAAAATATCTATGTATGCTTCAGCTGCAGCTTTAACACAGTAAACCGTTTAATTTATATCATCTATAATTATAAATAACTATAATAATTAGGGCTGTAACCGTACGTGTATTTGTGTCTGAACGCTCGGTACGCTACTCTCGGTTCATCACAACCCTGCACTGAACTGATGGATGCAGGATTTATTTATTTATTGTTTCATTAAGTTCTTGCTGCCATCGGACATAACGGACCCGCGCAGTATCACCATCCTGTTTCTAACATGGATGTGAGATTGTTGAGCTGAAGCTCCACCAACTCTCAAGTCCTCTGTCTGAGAACTTCGGTTTAGATGAAGAGGGAGCTGAATAAAAGTGGGCAAAACGAAATCAGTGTGTCTGCACTGCAGAACTGCGGTCGCAGTGTTTCCCCATCAGCGTCTCAGCAGTGGGAGGATGAACGGCAGTAAGTGTGATAGCCGCTGTGTTTGTAACCTACAACTACAAATCATCTCTGCTGAATGATGCATTCATGAACTCTGTAACAGTAACCTTTCAGTTGCAGCATTTCAGCGTTAATCAGAATAAATAATCATAAGCAGATACACTCTGTTCAGTCACGTCACGTTTCCAAACTGATTAAAAAAAAAAGAGAAAACACAAAGGACAGAAAAACGTAAAGGATTGTATAATCCTGATAAAACTCGTTTCATTCCATGAAGTCGTGCTGAATATTCTTACATTTCGGATCTAAGGTGATGCGCTGACATAATTAAACATGATTTTAAAGGCGGTATCAGCTGTGCACGTTCATGCAACGTGTACGTTCTCACAAGCAAGCGAAGAGGAGTGCGGGTGTTTCCATCTTCATCACCTCCTCTTCATCTCCTCAGTAGAGTTTAAACTGATATCTGCGTCTGAGTTTCAGCAGGTTGACGTGTTTTCAGACGTGCGCTCTGTCTGAGGCGCCGTGCACGCTCATCCCGTGGACGTGCGCGTGTCTGTGGGCATCAGAGAAACTCAGAGCAGCGATGACATGCTGTCATGTAAATCTACTAACATCAGTTATATTTAGTTTTTAGTCCAAGAGCTGAATATAAACCTGTTCTAGAGGAAATGAGATTTTAAAACCAGTTTGTGAGCTGGTGCTGGATAGAAACCAGATCAGGATCAATGAACCTGACTTGTAAGCGGTGCTGGGTCTGGTAGGGCGGCGCCCGGCCTGTATAATGGTAGGAAACACTGGGTTGGGGATGTAGTATGAACTCAGCTGTGATGTTAAAGTTTAGTGAACGTGTTGATAAAACACAAGACAGTTAATATTTGTGAAATTTTCCTCCATAACTGTACAGAGGAAAAACCGAACCGTGCCCTGTGTACCAAGGTAACATTATACATACATACACACACATACACACATACATAACAGTCATGGAAAAATTTAAGAGACCACCCTTGTTTTCTCATATTTCTTAGTCATTTTAATGCCTGGTACTACGATAAGGACATTTGTCTGAACAAAGAAAATGATAACAACAAAAATAACTGATAAGAGTTTAATTTAAGAACTGATTCTTGATGCTTTTATTGATAAGTGATTTTGGTTATTAAGTTATTTCATCAATAATTATGGCATGGTGCTGCCAAAAACAGCTTTTAGATTTTCTAGATTTTCTTTTCTGTCTCCTTTAGTCACATGATTCACACCACAGTTGGTACTCGATTGCATAACCATTATTTTTTATGACAAGGGTGGTCTCTTTATTTTTTCCATGGCTGTATGTATGTATGTATGTATGTATTTATACAGGTACTACCCAAAAAATTAGAATATTGTGAAAAAGTTCATATATTTTTGTAATTCAACGTAAAGGTGCAATTCACATATTGTATGCATAAATAAAATGCAAATCAATATATTTCAAGCTTTTATTTGTTTGGATGTTGCCAATTAGGACTTGCAGCTTAAGAAAACCTCAAATTCAAAAACTCAAAAAATTAAAATACTACATGAAATCAAATATAAAAGGATTTTAAAAGCAAAAAAGTCAGGCATCTATACTTAGTACTTGGTTTGGGTCCTTTTGCATGAATGACTCCTTAACCCGGCGTGGCATGGATGCTAGCAGCTTTAACCCGGCGTGGCATGGATGCTAGCAGCTTTAACCCGGCGTGGCATGGATGCTAGCAGCTTTAACCCGGCGTGGCATGGATGCTAGCAGCTTTAACCCGGCGTGGCATGGATGCTAGCAGCTTTAACCCGGCGTGGCATGGATGCTAGCAGCTTTAACCCGGCGTGGCATGGATGCTACCAGCTTTGACCCGGCGTGGCATGGATGTTAGCAGCTTTGACCCGGCGTGGCATGGATGCTACCAGCTTTAACCCGGCGTGGCATGGATGCTAGCAGCTTTAACCCGGCGTGGCATGGATGCTAGCAGCTTTAACCCGGCGTGGCATGGATGCTAGCAGCTTTAACCCGGCGTGGCATGGATGCTACCAGCTTTAACCCGGCGTGGCATGGATGCTACCAGCTTTGACCCGGCGTGGCATGGATGCTACCAGCTTTGACCCGGCGTGGCATGGATGCTACCAGCTTTGACCCGGCGTGGCATGGATGCTACCAGCTTTGACCCGGCGTGGCATGGATGCTACCAGCTTTAACCCGGCGTGGCATGGATGCTACCAGCTTTGACCCGGCGTGGCATGGATGCTACCAGCTTTAACCCGGCGTGGCATGGATGCTACCAGCTTTGACCCGGCGTGGCATGGATGCTACCAGCTTTGACCCGGCGTGGCATGGATGCTACCAGCTTTAACCCGGCGTGGCATGGATGCTACCAGCTTTGACCCGGCGTGGCATGGATGCTACCAGCTTTGACCCGGCGTGGCATGGATGCTACCAGCTTTGACCCGGCGTGGCATGGATGCTACCAGCTTTGACCCGGCGTGGCATGGATGCTACCAGCTTTGACCCGGCGTGGCATGGATGCTACCAGCTTTAACCCGGCGTGGCATGGATGCTACCAGCTTTGACCCGGCGTGGCATGGATGCTACCAGCTTTGACCCGGCGTGGCATGGATGCTACCAGCTTTAACCCGGCGTGGCATGGATGCTACCAGCTTTGACCCGGCGTGGCATGGATGCTACCAGCTTTGACCCGGCGTGGCATGGATGCTACCAGCTTTGACCCGGCGTGGCATGGATGCTACCAGCTTTGACCCGGCGTGGCATGGATGCTACCAGCTTTAACCCGGCGTAGCATGGATGCTAGCAGCTTTAACCCGGCGTGGCATGGATGCTAGCAGCTTTGACCCGGCGTGGCATGGATGCTAGCAGCTTTAACCCAGCGTGGCATGGATGCTAGCAGCTTTAACCCAGCGTGGCATGGATGCTAGCAGCTTTGACCCGGCGTGGCATGGATGCTACTAGCTTTAACCCGGCGTGGTATGGATGCTACCAGCTTTAACCTGGCGTGGTATGGATGCTAGCAGCTTTAACCCGGCGTGGCATGGATGCTAGCAGCTTTAACCCGGCGTGGTATGGACGCTACCAGCTTTAACCCGGCGTGGTATGGATGCTAGCAGCTTTAACCCGGCGTGGCATGGATGCTAGCAGCTTTAACCCGGCGTGGCATGGATGCTAGCAGCTTTAACCCGGCGTGGCATGGATGCTAGCAGCTTTAACCCGGCGTGGTATGGACGCTACCAGCTTTAACCCGGCGTGGTATGGATGCTAGCAGCTTTAACCCGGCGTGGCATGGATGCTAGCAGCTTTAACCTGGCGTGGCATGGATGCTAGCAGCTTTAACCCGGCGTGGCATGGATGCTACTAGCTTGTGGCATATCTCAGCTGTTATGGAAGACCAACATGCTTCCATCACAGCCTTGAGCTCTTCTTTATTGTTTGCTCTCTTCTAGGGATGTAACGATATTGTCGATATCGCGATATCGCCGGAGGTAAACTGCCGCGATATCGTCGTGGTCTTGTCACGGTATGAAACAGCATGTCTCTTGAGACAAAAAATAATAGTTTTCAGTCCGCTCTATGCGTAGTGTAACGTACTAAACTACATAGACCATGATCCTTTGCTGCCAGTGCGCACTTTTGAGCCAATGGGAACAGACGTAGCCCCCACACACAGGAAAAACAAGGTGAAAGGTGGTCAGGTGAATACAGCATGGACATACACGAGGATGGAAACAGCTGTTATTCTCCACGAGAAGCGAGAACTTTGTTCCTGTTCTGGGGCCGCAGGGACAAGAAAGTTAGTTTTGGTCGGTTATTCCTCCGTAAGAAGTTTCAGCCGTGACGCCGCGGAGATCTCCGTGTTGACTTGGTGAGTTTATATTTAATGATGAACTTGGTCCGGGGGGGCTGTGCATGCGGTGATGTCCGTGTATTAAACGCATCGCGTGCTGTACACATTTTCGTATTTTTTCACCACCTCGATCAGCTGTTCATTAAAACTCTCTGTTTAAGCTGCAGCAGCGGATGCAGAAGAGCATCTGATCAGCTGATTGTGACATCACGGTGCTGGTATTAGGAGTTTTCCTGCTGCAACACACCTGACTTCAATCAATGGGTAATTAGCAGACTTGTGCAGCCAAGCTCTGGACATCAGGTGGTGTGTTGAAGCAGGGAAGCCCTGAAGACCAGCAGGATGCCGGCCCTCGAGGACCGGAGTTGCCCCCCCTGGTGTAGAAGTTCATACATATGACTGACCACTGACAGACAGGCGGACTTACTTATTTTAAATTTATTGACTACTAAAGACGAGGCAGTTTCTTTGTGCCCGGCTCTTTTTACTTAGTAAATAGGCTGTTTTATTGCCTGGTTATGTTTATTTAATATCGTACCTGAGCTGTCTTCTCAATAAATATGTTGGATTTTTACTTGAATTTCAGCTTCAGCAAAAGTTTTTCAGGCAGGTCAAAATGTCATAACCTTGAATTTGACAATAACTATTGTAACAATGACTCGTCAAAGCATTTTATACCATCATTATTGTTATCGTCAGCCTCCCCACAATATCAAGATAAATATCGTATCGTGAGGTTCATATCGAGATATCGTACAGTGAGATGTGGATATCGTTGCATCCCTACTCTCTTCTTGTTCAGCTTTCTCTGACGATGCCCCACATGTTTTCAATGGGGTTGAGGTCAGGTGGGTTTGCGGGCCAATCCAGCATGGTGATCCATGGTTGTTGAACAGGATTTAGTAGTTTTGGCAGTGTGGGCAGGTGCCAAGTCCTGCTGGAAGATGAAGTCTGCATCCCCATACAGCTGGTCCACTGAAGCAAGCATGAAGGTCTCCAAATGTCCTGGTCGACGGCTGCAATGATGCTGGACTTGATGAAGCTCAGAGGACCAACACCAGCAGCTGACATGGACCCCAGGTCATCACAGACTGGAAACTTAACACTGACCATCTTCTCCAGGCTGCTGTCAGCCCTCCGGCTTCTACACCGTTTTCTTCCACACTTCTTCCTTCCACTTAACTGTCCATTAATGTGCTTTGAGACACTCTGAGAACATCCAGCTTCTTTTCTATCACTTTTTGTGTCTTTCCACCTTGTGCAGGGAGTCAATGATGGTTTTCTGCACAACTGTCAGATCAGCATCTTCCCCATGATTGTGAATTCTTCTAAACCAACACAGAGACTTTTTAAAGGCTCAGGGTACTTATAGAGGTGTTTTGGATTACTTACCTGATTAGAATGTGACACTCTGAACCTACAATACTGGAGCTTTTCATACTATTCTAATTTTATGAATTTTAGAATTTGAGGTTTCCTTAAAGGGGAAGTTCAGAATTTTTGACATAGGGCCTCATTTACAAGTGAGCCAGAATACTAATAATCACTGAAGACAGTTTCAACATATTTTATCCCGTTATTCTAATTCCAGGAGGTTGCTGATGCTAATGCTAGTGGAAGTCAATAGGAATCTGCTAGCCTGTCATTAAAACATATCTTATCCACTCCACAGAACATCCGAGGCAAATCAGCAAGCCTATCTGTATAAATGTCGTGTTGAACTAGTAAACATGCGTGTTAAAAAAGTAAAACTAGCCTTGTATGACAAATTTTGCATTACATATTGAGGAACTAGTTTCTTACCAGCTTACTACCTTTATCAGTGTATTCTGGTTCATAAAGACACGGTGACAGTTAGTTTGATGAAAAAAGTTCTAAATCATCTTCAAATCCGACATATCCTCATGCCTTTCAGACGTGGCCGTATTTTAGACTTTATATTTGTGTAATCAGATTCCTTCATGCATGTAGCAGCAGATGACATCACTGCTGCCAAATACAGGAAGTTAAACTTTGTTGCTGCTGAGAAACTTTACAATCAAAATGCAACAAAACGCAGGTTATTTTTATTTGTAACATTATTCTATTAACACAGCATTTACACAGATAGTCTGAAGTTATAAATGATTTGCCTCGAATATTCTGTGGAATGGATAAGAATGTTATTAATGACAGGCTAGCAGATTCCTTTTGACTTGCACTAGCATTAGCATTGGCGACCCACTGGAACTAGAATAACGGGATGAAATATGATGAAACCGTCTTCAATGATAAATAGTATTCTGGCTCACTTGTAAATGAGGCCCTATGTCAAAAATCCTGAACTTCCCCTTTAAGCTGCAACTTCTAATCAGCAACATCCAAACAAATAAAAGCTTGAAATATATTGATTTGCATATTATTTATCTATACGATATGTCAATTGCACCTTTTAAGCTGAATTGCAGAAATACAAGAACTTTTTCCGGATATTCTAATTTTTTGGGTCGTATCTGTATGATTTTAGGATTACATCGTGTGGCCCCTGTTGGCATTAAACTGCTGATAAGGACCACTGCGGTTACTATGGTTACGTGACGTAGCGTAGCTCGTCTGTTTGGAGCGGAAACGACGTTCCGGCAGTGTCACTCACCGGCGTGCCGTTTCCTGAGTGTGACGTAAGGCAGAAGGTCGTGGCGGGTGATAATCCGTAAGAGCTGAAGAACGTGCCGGAAGTTGGTCTCGTCGCAGCGACCCTGGCGCTCCAGGGCCAGCAGGAAGTCCCTCCCGCTCCTGATGCCGCCGCGCTCGTACTCGTCGATCACGTCCACGAACAGGAAGGACAGCACCCTGACGTCCCGATGCGTCAGCTGGGCCCCGACGATGTCGAACATGCGGTGCAGCGAGTACAGGCCGTGGGAGTTGTCCACCGCCTCCTCGGGCCACGGCTCCAGCCCCCGGTCTCTCCTGGACAAGCTGGCGTTGGAAGAGGAAGTGGAAACTTTCTTGTTGGTCACCTCCCCGCCGCCGGCCGCCGCGCTGGGGCAGCCCGGCCGGCTGATCGGGGCCCTGTACCCGAGGGGCCCCGTGCTGCCGCTGCTCTGACTCGAGTCCATCTGATGAGGCTGGAAATGAGGGGAGGAGCTATGGGCCAGCTGGGGAGGACTACCACCACCATGTGGCTGATGTGATGTCATTGCAGAGGTGGAGGGTGACGGGGGAGGCGGGAATCCCGGGCTTCTCCTGTCTTCTGCTCCGACTGCCGAGCTGGGTGGAGAAAAGGGAATCAGATCAGGATGAAAACCTCATCATCAATCATCATCATCATCACTCATAACCCAGAGACCGTTTAGAGTACCCTGGCATGACATTTGTGTTTTTTAAGGTTCTTGATCACGTTTTAGTTTCCCCAGCCCTACGTAAAACAGCAGTGCACTCCCAGATCGTCTGAACCTTTTACCAGGATCATACCAACTCTCCATGAACCAGCAAACATCTCCATACAAGTATATTTCCGCGATAATGTCCTTCAGCTGTACACTGTAGCATTTATGAGTGGATCGCTTTACAATTTGCTTCATAGCTCAGGGGTTTCCAAACTTTTCCATGTGAAGGCCCCCCACACAGCATTCGCCTCTAGCCAGGGACCCCCAAACCTACAGACAATGCTACAAATAAGAAACATCGACTTTGACTCTATTTTCTTACTTTTATTCATACGCATTATGATGCTGCATACCTAATGTATGCTGCATCATAATTTCAGTTCTTAGTTGGCCACGAGTTCTTAGCTTTCTGTGCTGCAGGGTCCTCCACTGCAGGGCTGCTCCTTCGGTCTATTTTCTGTCAAGAACCTCTCCATTTCCTACTTAGCTTGAGTGGCTGCTTGATAACCGCCAGACAGGGGTTGTGATGTCACGCTGAACTTGAAGTTGAACTGTTTTGTGTTTTCGTTTTTTTAACTTTCTTGTCCGTCCAGGATCATAGCAGCAGAATGATGGTGTCTTGCTGCTTTTTTGTGTTGAACACATTTGCTTTGCTAAGAGGAGCTTTATGAATGTAAGGCTCCTCTTTATAATCGGAATTTAATCATTTTATTTTATTGAAGACTTATTCATAACTGAATTTTGAATGTTAAAATTGATAAAATTCACAACATTGCTGAACCTGACAAGAGGAAGGAAAAGGTTGAGAAAAGAAAGGATAAGAAGTAGTTTAAATGGAAAGAAGAAAAGACAAAGATGCACCAAAAATGCTGTAACTGGAAATAGATTTACCCTAAAAGCAGGTACTAAATCCTGAAATTGAAAAAGGCCAACTGCTTTTGTCCCTCTTTTTTTTTCTTAGACTCCCCCCAGATTTCTGAGGACCCCCAAGTGCCCCCTGGATGCCCCCACTTTGAAAACCACTGTCATAGCTAACATTCCCACCCACCGAACCTTGGTCGTTCGACGCTCATGCTAACAGTAGTGCTACCTCGTAACAGAGGGCCGGATCTGCTGCAGACCAGTTTTCTGCACGACTTCATCTTCCTACATCTCCTCCTTTCTCCATCAAACCAATCAAAGCAAACAAAATCTGTCTGGGCAAGAATATCCTCATTCTTTAATCCACTGCTTTGCACCACAAACGATGCATTCAGGTTCTTTTCCTCGGATAAAACCAAAGTTAAGGTTATTATAACCGAGCCAGCCACAGAAGAAGACATGAACTCGTTCCCATGCGTTACTAATGTGGAACAGGACAGTAAGTGGTGTTATTTGTGGGCGAGAGCTACTTTATGTTTGCAGCATACTTAAGATGCATGAAACACAGAGGATTTTGAATTAATTTAATTTAATTTCAACCTTGGAATGAACTACAATGACCCTGCCATCTTTCGTAATTTAACAGTTTACAGATCAGGGACATCTGGAGGCTCTGTGGTGGAAATAATCCTCAAAAACATGTTAATGCTTCTTATTCATGATCATTTACAGGCATTATGGCCTCGTTTCAGAGAGGACAGTAAAATGCAGACATTGTGCAAGTTCATAGCATGCCACAACTAAATGACCTTTTTCCCACATATTAATAATCCATAACCACAACTTAATAATGTGTGGCCACAGGATGACAACTTGTGGCTGTGCATTCGTGACGCGTAGCCACAAGTTTTTCTTTTTTTCTGCCAGAGTCACCAGAGGGCTCTGAAAATGATCGGGTCTTTTTCCCTTTTCAAAACAAGGCAAGGCAATTTCATTTAGACAGAAACTAAATGCGTTACAGCGGGAGCAGAACACACTAAAAGTACAAAAAAATCCATTTTAACCTGGCACATCAGCACCACATTATCATCAGTATCAGGACTTTGAAAAGAATCTGCAAGAAAATGAATCTGTTCTGCAGAAAGAAGCAGACGGACTTGGAGGAAACGGCTGCTTTAGTGGAGGGGGAACTGGCTGGAACCGGTCGACTGCAGGATTCTCCATGGATGCATCAGACAGCTTTTCTGCTGCTTCTTTAAGTCACACCTGAAAACTGTTTAATGACTCCAGACTTTTAAACCTGCAGGACGTTAACGCACCTCTGCTGCACTCTCACGGGTTTCCATCGTCCACTTACTACAATTACCACTTTATTCCCGGAAAATTACTTTATTCTAGTATGTATACAACTTTATTCTCATAAATGTATGCCTTCTCGTAAATTTATGACTCATAAATTTACAACTTTATTCTTGGACATTTGACTTCTTGTAAATGTACAACTTTTTACGACAATTTGCAACTTTATCACTATTTTTTTACTTTATTTTTGTAAATGTACAACTTTATTCTTGTAAATTTATGACTTCTTGTAAATTTATGATTATTTTTGTAAATTTATTCTGCTGTATTTGCATCTTGTGCAGATCCAGTAGTTGCTGGAGACATTATGATGTTGCACAGTGGGCGTGGCCTAATGTTGTTCCCATGCCCCACGGATTAAAACAAAAACAAATAATCTTTTTTATTTATTATAATAGAAAAACAAAACAAAAAAAAAAACAATCATTCCACAGGCTCACCTGTTATACATTGGTTAATTATATTGTTAACTGTTTTGTTTACAATGGGATATTTCTGTTCTATCCATCTAGCCCTTTAAGATCTGGCTAAGGCAACCGATGAAAACTAGCCTTTGACTAAATCTGGCATATTTGGAGTAGCTTTATTCTTGTAAATTTATGACTTCATTCTTCTAAATGACTTTCTCGTAAATTTACAACTTTATTTTTCTAAATTTCCGACTTTATTCCAAAACATTCATGACTATTCTTGTAAATTTCTGACTTTATTATCATAAATTTACAACTTTATTCCTGTAAATTCATGTTTCTTCTTGTAAACTTCCAGCTTCATTTGTCGACATCAGGACGTACACCGTCCCCGATCACGTTCGCACGACTAAAGTTCTGGCGGAGCCTGCGGAGGTTTAAGTCGTCACAGTGCATCTGACTGACCACAGACATGCAGACTTATTTATTCTTATTTATTGACTACTAAAGACGAAGCAGTTTCTTTGTGTGTGGGTCTTTATACCTATTAAATAGGCTGTTTTATGCCTGGTTAAGGTTATTTAACAAAGCACCTGAGCTGTCTTCTCAATATATAAATATATGTTGGATTTTTGCTTGAATTTCAGGTTTATGCAAATGTTTTTCAAGCAGTTCAGAATGTCGTATGTTGTCGCAATGATGGCGAAAGCATTTTATACCATCATTATTGTTATCCTGAGCCTCCCCCCCCGTGATAAATATCGAGGTCCATATCGAGATAGTATCGTACCGTGAGATGTGGATAAGTTCCATCCCTATATGCGAGCCAGACTGGTATCGGTGATGCTCCAGTATCTGCCTTTGCTTTAATGACTCCGTCATGTCAGCGGAGGACCACGGACCGGGCTAAACCTGACACATGAACCAAATTAGCTGCGTTTCAAGAGAACATGGAGGTGTTTCTGCTTCTACTTCCCAGCAAAACACTCCACAATCCATCCACTACATATGTGGCAAACGGATGTTAGCTAAGAAGCTAACCACGACCAACGACGGGCTGAAACATGCGCGAGGCTCGCGTGTGGCCGCTGGAATAAACCGAACTCTGGTCGCTTTTACGGTTTTCGTGATTAAAGCGGTGAGAATGTGCCTCCGTGGGACGTTTGTGCACGCTGAACCCCTCCATGATGTGTAGCTGCAGCCGCTTCATGCTAGCTTAGCCTAGCCGCGTTTACAGACAGCCGTTAAAACGTCGTGACAGATGACAGCATCATCGTCATCATTATCATCATGGTCGTTTATACTCACCGTCTTTGTGTTGGGTCTTCCTGACGGGTCCGATCCAGACAGAAGGAAACAGTCGCTGGATAAATAATTTAAAGCCAGCTTCTCAGGCTCTGACAGCTAAGCCTCTTTAAGGGGGAAAAAAACACGTTTAGCTTCGTTTAAAGGTTCATGTTCCAGGACATGATCGCGCTTAAAATGCCAGCTTTCCCGTCTCTGCACGTGCACCCCCGCTCCTCGCGCCTTAGAAAGGAGAAACAGTTTAACTGCTGCTGCACGCGGAGCGACACAGACACGAAAATAAGCAGTTAGTACACAGCTAATGTTTCTGATCTCAGCTAAAATGAAAGAACATCCGGGGCGCGCGCAGGTCACTACCGGTGGCCCGGGCCCGCCTTCCTTTATGTCTGCTCACTGGGATAAGCTGGGAATGTCAGACAAAGATGCTGGGATAAACTGGGAATGTCAGACAAAGATGCTGGAATAAACTGGGAATATCAGACAGAGATACTGGGATAAACTGGGAATGTCAGACAAAGATGCTGGAATAAACTGGGAATATCAGACAGAGATACTGGGATAGACTGGGAATATCAGACAAAGATACTGGGATAAGCTGGGAATGTCAGACAGAGATACTGGGATAAACTGGAAATGTCAGACAAAGATGCTGGGATAGACTGGGAATATCAGACAGAGATACTGGGATAAACTGGGAATATCAGACAGAGATACTGGGATAGACTGGGAATATTAGACAAAGATACTGGGATAAACTGGAAATGTCAGACAAAGATACTGGGATAAACTGGAAATGTCAGACAAAGATACTGGGATAAACTGGGAATGTCAGACGAAGATGCTGGGATAAACTGGGAATGTCAGACGAAGATGCTGGGATAAACTGGGAATGTCAGATAAGGATACTGGGATAAACTGGGAATGTCAGACAGAGATACTGGGATAAACTGGAAATGTCAGACAAAAATACTGGGATAAACTGGAAATGTCAGACAAAGATGCTGGGATAGACTGGGAATATCAGACAGAGATACTGGGATAAACTGGGAATATCAGACAGAGATACTGGGATAGACTGGGAATATTAGACAAAGATACTGGGATAAGCTGGGAATGTCAGACAAAGATGCTGGGATAAACTGGAAATGTCAGACAAAGATACTGGGATAAACTGGAAATGTCAGACAAAGATACTGGGATAAACTGGGAATATCAGACGAAGATGCTGGGATAAACTGGGAATGTCAGATAAGGATACTGGGATAAACTGGGAATGTCAGACAGAGATACTGGGATAAACTGGAAATGTCAGACAAAAATACTGGGATAAGCTGGGAATGTCAGACAAAGATGCTGGGATAAACTGGAAATGTCAGACAAAGATACTGGGATAAACTGGAAATGTCAGACAAAGATACTGGGATAAACTGGGAATGTCAGACGAAGATGCTGGGATAAACTGGGAATGTCAGATAAGGATACTGGGATAAACTGGGAATGTCAGACAGAGATACTGGGATAAACTGGGAATGTCAGACAGAGATACTGAGATAAACTGGAAATGTCAGACAGAGATACTGGGATAAACTGGGAATATCAGACAAAGATGTTGTGATAAACTGGGAATGTCAGACAAGATACTGGGATAAACTGGGAATGTCAGACGAAGATGCTGGGATAAACTGGGAATGTCAGATAAGGATACTGGGATAAACTGGGAATGTCAGACAGAGATGCTGGGATAAACTGGGAATGTCAGATAAGGATACTGGGATAAACTGGGAATGTCAGACAGAGATACTGGGATAAACTGGGAATGTCAGACAAGATACTGGGATAAACTGGGAATGTCAGACGAAGATGCTGGGATAAACTGGGAATGTCAGATAAGGATACTGGGATAAACTGGGAATGTCAGACAGAGATGCTGGGATAGACTGGGAATGTCAGACAAAGATGCTGGGATAGACTGGGAATGTCAGACAGAGATACTGGGATAAACTGGGAATGTCAGACAAAGATGCTGGAATAAACTGGGAATATCAGACAAAGATGCTGGGATAAACTGGGAATGTCAGACGAAGATGCTGGGATAAACTGGGAATGTCAGATAAGGATACTGGGATAAACTGGGAATGTCAGACAGAGATGCTGGGATAGACTGGGAATGTCAGACAAAGATGCTGGGATAGACTGGGAATGTCAGACAAAGATGCTGGGATAGACTGGGAATGTCAGACAGAGATACTGGGATAAGCTGGGAATGTCAGACAAAGATGCTGGGATAAACTGGAAATGTCAGACAAAGATACTGGGATAAACTGGAAATGTCAGACAAAGATACTGGGATAAACTGGGAATGTCAGACAAAGATGCTGGGATAAACTGGGAATGTCAGATAAGGATACTGGGATAAACTGGGAATGTCAGACAGAGATACTGGGATAAACTGGAAATGTCAGACAAAAATACTGGGATAAACTGGAAATGTCAGACAAAGATGCTGGGATAGACTGGGAATATCAGACAGAGATACTGGGATAAACTGGGAATATCAGACAGAGATACTGGGATAGACTGGGAATATTAGACAAAGATACTGGGATAAGCTGGGAATGTCAGACAAAGATGCTGGGATAAACTGGAAATGTCAGACAAAGATACTGGGATAAACTGGAAATGTCAGACAAAGATACTGGGATAAACTGGGAATATCAGACGAAGATGCTGGGATAAACTGGGAATGTCAGATAAGGATACTGGGATAAACTGGGAATGTCAGACAGAGATACTGGGATAAACTGGAAATGTCAGACAGAAATACTGGGATAAGCTGGGAATATCAGACAAAGATACTGGGATAAACTGGGAATGTCAGACAAAGATACTGGGATAAACTGGAAATGTCAGACAGAGATACTGGGATAAACTGGGAATGTCAGACGAAGATGCTGGGATAAACTGGGAATGTCAGATAAGGATACTGGGATAAACTGGGAATGTCAGACAGAGATACTGGGATAAACTGGGAATGTCAGACAGAGATACTGGGATAAACTGGAAATGTCAGACAGAGATACTGGGATAAACTGGGAATATCAGACAAAGATGTTGTGATAAACTGGGAATGTCAGACAAGATACTGGGATAAACTGGGAATGTCAGACGAAGATGCTGGGATAAACTGGGAATGTCAGATAAGGATACTGGGATAAACTGGGAATGTCAGACAGAGATGCTGGGATAAACTGGGAATGTCAGATAAGGATACTGGGATAAACTGGGAATGTCAGACAGAGATACTGGGATAAACTGGGAATGTCAGACAAGATACTGGGATAAACTGGGAATGTCAGACGAAGATGCTGGGATAAACTGGGAATGTCAGATAAGGATACTGGGATAAACTGGGAATGTCAGACAGAGATGCTGGGATAGACTGGGAATGTCAGACAAAGATGCTGGGATAGACTGGGAATGTCAGACAGAGATACTGGGATAAACTGGGAATGTCAGACAAAGATGCTGGAATAAACTGGGAATATCAGACAAAGATGCTGGGATAAACTGGGAATGTCAGACAGAGATACTGGGATAAACTGGGAATGTCAGACAAAGATGCTGGAATAAACTGGGAATATCAGACAGAGATACTGGGATAAACTGGGAATGTCAGACAAAGATGCTGGAATAAACTGGGAATATCAGACAGAGATACTGGGATAGACTGGGAATATCAGACAAAGATACTGGGATAAACTGGGAATGTCAGACAAAAATACTGGGATAAACTGGGAATGTCAGACAAAGATGCTGGGATAGACTGGGAATATCAGACAGAGATACTGGGATAAACTGGGAATATCAGACAGAGAACTGGGAAGCTGGGAATATTAGAAAAAACGGGAAACGGGAAGCAGACAAAGAGCGGAAAACGGAAATGTCAGACAAAGATACTGGGATAAACTGGGAATGTCAGACGAAGATGCTGGGATAAACTGGGAATGTCAGATAAGGATACTGGGATAAACTGGGAATGTCAGACAGAGATACTGGGATAAACTGGGAATGTCAGACAGAGATACTGGGATAAACTGGAAATGTCAGACAGAGATACTGGGATAAACTGGGAATATCAGACAAAGATGTTGTGATAAACTGGGAATGTCAGACAAGATACTGGGATAAACTGGGAATGTCAGACGAAGATGCTGGGATAAACTGGGAATGTCAGATAAGGATACTGGGATAAACTGGGAATGTCAGACAGAGATACTGGGATAAACTGGGAATGTCAGATAAAGATACTGGGATAAACTGGGAATGTCAGACAAGATACTGGGATAAACTGGGAATGTCAGACGAAGATGCTGGGATAAACTGGGAATGTCAGACAAAGATGTGATAAACTGGGAATGTCAGATAAAGATACTGGGATAAACTGGGAATGTCAGACAGAGATACTGGGATAAACTGGGAATGTCAGACAGAGATACTGGGATAAACTGGGAATGTCAGATAAGGATACTGGGATAAACTGGGAATGTCAGACAAAGATACTGGGATAAACTGGGAATGTCAGACAGAGATACTGGGATAAACTGGGAATGTCAGACAAAGATGCTGGGATAAACTGGGAATGTCAGATAAAGAAACTGGGATAAACTGGGAATGTCAGACAGAGATACTGGGATAAACTGGAAATGTCAGACAGAGATGCTGGGATAAACTGGAAATGTCAGACAGAGATACTGGGATAAACTGGGAATATCAGACAAAGATGCGGGATAAACTGGGAATGTCAGACAGAGATACTGGGATAAACTGGGAATGTCAGACAAAGATGCTGGTATAAACTGGGAATGTCAGACAAAGATACTGGGATAAACTGGGAATGTCAAACAGAGATAGTGGGATAAACTGGAAATGTCAGACAGAGATATTGGGATAAACTGGGAATATCAGACAAAGATGTTGTGATAAACTGGGAATCTCAGACAAAGATACTGGGATAAACTGGGAATGTCAGACAGAGATACTGGGATAAACTGGGAATGTCAGACAAAGATAGTGGGATAAACTGGGAATGTCAGAAAAAGATACTGGGATAAACTGGAAATGTCAGACAAAGATACTGGGATAAACTGGGAATATCAGAAAAAGATATTGGGATAAACTGGGAATATCAGACAGAGATACTGTGATAAACTGGGAATATCAGACAAAGATACTGGGATAAACTGGGAATGTCAGACAGAGATACTGGGATAAACTGGGAATATCAGAAAAAGATGCTGGGATAAACTGGGAATGTCAGACAAAGATACTGGGATAAACTGGAAATGTCAGACAGAGATATTGGGATAAACTGGGAATGTCAGACAAAGATGCTAGGATAAACTGGGAATGTCAGACAGAGATACTGGGATAAACTGGGAATATCAGACGAAGATCCTGGGATAAACTGGGAATATCAGACAAAAATACTGGGATAAACTGGGAATGTCAGACAAAGATACTGGGATAAACTGGGAATATCAGACGAAGATACTGGGATAAACTGGCAATGTCAGACACAGATACTGGGATAAACTGCGAATATCAGACGAAGATACTGGGAATATCAGACGAAGATGTTTTAAACTGGGAATGTCAGACAAAGATACTGGGATGAACTGGGAATGTCAGACAAAGATACTGGGATGAACTGGGAATGTCAGACAAAGATACTGGGATAAACTGGGAATATCAGACAGAGATACTGGGATAAACTGGAAATATCAGACAAAGATGTTGTGATAAACTGGGAATGTCAGACAAAGATACTGGGATACACTGGGAATGTCAGACAAAGATACCGGGATAAACTGGGAATATCAGACAAAGATGTCGTGATAAACTTGGACGTCAGACAAACATACTGGGATAAACTGGAAATATCAGACAAAGATGTTTTGATAAACTGGGAATTTCAGACAAAGATACTGGGATAAACTGGGAATATCAGACAAAGATGTTGTGATAAACTGGGAATGTCAGACAAAGATACTGGGATAAACGGAATATCAGACAAAGATACTGGGATAAACTGGGAATGTCACACAAAGATACTGGGATAAACTGGGAATATCAGACAAAGATGTCGTGATAAACTGGGAATGTCAGACGAAGATACTGGGATAAACTGGGAATATCAGACAAAGATGTGATAAACTGGGAATGTCAGACAAAGATGTGATAAACTGGGAAAGATAGACAAAGATACTGGGATAAACTGGGGAATATCAGACAAAGATACTGGGATAAACTGGGAATATCAGACAAATATGTTGGGATAAACTGGAATATCAGACAAAGATACTGGGATAAACTGGGAAAATCAAACAGGTCAGCCTGCAACTGTTTCCTGGGTATTATATATATATGTATATATATATATATATATATATATTTATATAGTTGTAGTTTTTATTCTTAGCTTTTTAGGCTTCCCTGCTTACTACACTGAATCTGGTGCTGCCTTTTGTATGTAAGTTTGGCTGCAAAGGGGGACCTGTGGACCTGTGGTGGAATATGAGACAGAGATGATGGGATAAACTGGGAACATGGTTCCTGCTTTCTGGAACATGAAAATGAGTTCACTGGACTCGATGTTCTCCACCGTCACCAGATCTCAGTCCAGCAGAGCAGCTTTGAGATGTGGTAGAACGGGAGATTCTCATCACGATGAGGTGGAACGGGAGACTCTCATGATGAGGTAGAATGAGAGATTCTTATGATGAGGTGAAACAGGAGATTCTCATCGTGATGTGGTGTAACGGGAGATTCTCATCATAATGAGGTGGAACGGGAGATTCTCATAATGAGGTAGAATGAGAGATTCTCATGATGAGGTGGAACGGGAGATTCTCATGATGAGGTGGAACAGGAGATTCTCATGATGAGGTGGAACGGGAGATTCTCATGATGAGGTGGAACGGGAGATTCTCATGATGAGGTGGAACAGGAGATTCTCATGATGAGGTGGAACAGGAGATTCTCATGATGAGGTGGAACGGGAGATTCTCATGATGAGGTGAAACAGGAGATTCTCATGATGAGGTAGAATGAGAGATTCTTATGATGAGGTGAAACAGGAGATTCTCATGATGAGGTGAAACAGGAGATTCTCATGATGAGGTGGAACAGGAGATTCTCATGATGAGGTGGAACAGGAGATTCTCATGATGAGGTAGAATGAGAGATTCTCATGATAATGAGGTGGAACAGGAGATTCTCATGATGAGGTGGAACGGGAGATTCTCATGATGAGGTGGAACAGGAGATTCTCATGATGAGGTGGAACAGGAGATTCTCATGATGAGGTGGAACGGGAGATTCTCATGATGAGGTGAAACAGGAGATTCTCATGATGAGGTAGAATGAGAGATTCTCATGATGAGGTGGAACGGGAGATTCTCATGATGAGGTGGAACGGGAGATTCTCATGATGAGGTGAAACAGGAGATTCTCATGATGAGGTGGAACGGGAGATTCTCATGATGAGGTGGAACGGGAGATTCTCATGATGAGGTGAAACAGGAGATTCTCATGATGAGGTGGAACAGGAGATTCTCATGATGAGGTGGAACAGGAGATTCTCATGATGAGGTGGAACGGGAGATTCTCATCGTGATGTGGTGTAACGGGAGATTCTCATCATAATGAGGTGGAACAGGAGATTCTCATGATGAGGTAGAATGAGAGATTCTCATGATGAGGTGGAACGGGAGATTCTCATCATAACGAGGTGGAACAGGAGATTCTCATGATGAGGTGGAACGGGAGATTCTCATCATAACGAGGTGGAACAGGAGATTCTCATGATGAGGTGGAACGGGAGATTCTCATCATAATGAGGTGGAACGGGAGATTCTCATGATGAGGTAGAATGAGAGATTCTCATGATGAGGTGGAACAGGAGATTCTCATCATAATGAGGTGGAACGGGAGATTCTCATGATGAGGTAGAATGAGAGATTCTCATGATGAGGTGGAACGGGAGATTCTCATCATAATGAGGTGGAACAGGAGATTCTCATGATGAGGTGGAACGGGAGATTCTCATGATGAGGTCAAACGGATGTGATAAACTGAAACAAAGGTTTCATCATAACTGGATTTTATTATCCTTGTAGACACTTTGTTTTTTTATGTAAATTTTTTTCTCAGGGTCAGAAACCTTGCCTTAAGTTAAAAAGAGGTAAAGGGAACAACATTACTCATCTTCTCATAACAGAACAAGGAAAACCTGTATCTTGATTTTACATGGATCTCATTGAAGTGTGTCCTCACCACTGCAGGTCTCTGAAAGAGAACACTTCAACTTCGAGCCAAATAGATAAACAAAATTTCAGAATGTAAGTGTCATTTCAAGATTTAAAAAATGATTTCTTTGGTTATTTAGTTCCCGTGTTAATCTGTAAAAGATGAACATCATTAATGGATTATATGATACGTAATGATGGACAGAAAACTCTCTTATAGAAATACTTTTATTGAAAATAGTCTTTCTATGTGACACTTGGATTCATCACCGTTATCAGAAACCAGAATATTTGTAAAGGAAAGTTGGGGCAGGTCTTTAGGAATGGACTTCGATGACACCACCAGTGAGGCCCCTCCACCAGGATCTTTTACTCAACACCTTTCATGAACTCCAGGAACTCTGTCAGAGAAAACAAGGAAACAAACAAAGAACCAACAATAAATATCTTTTTATTCCTGAGATCAGTCAGAGGTTTACCTGAAAATAGTCTGATCTTAGAACAAAATCAGACTGTAAAACAATCTGCATGTGGAGTTTAGAATGTTCTCATCATGTAAAAGATCATTTATTTGTGTTTGTACGGATTACCGGTAACCCTTAAAACTCCAACTGTCTGTAGATGCAGAACCTTTAATCCCATGCATCAGATAAGAATAAATCATACACATCTACTAATCCCAGCCAGCATCAGAACCTTTAATTCCAGTCAGCATCTAGAACCTTTAATCCCAGTCAGCATCTAGAACCTTTAATTCCAGTCAGCATCAGAACCTTTAATCCCAGTCACCATCATGAACCTTTAATCCCAGTCAGCATCAGAACCATTAATCCCAGTCAGAATCAGAACCTTTAATCCCAGTCAGCATCAGAACCTTTAATTCCAGTCAGCATCTAGAACCTTTAATCCCAGTCAGCATCAGACCCTTTAATCCCAGTCAACATTTAGAACATTTAATCCCAGTCAGCATCTAGAACCTTTTATTCCAGTCACCATCTAGAACCTTTAATCCCAGTCAGCATCTAGAACCTTTAATCCCAGCCAGCATCAGAACCTTTAATCCCAGTCACCATCTAGAACCTTTAATCCCAGTCAGTATCTAGAACATTTAATCCCAGTCAGCATCAGAACCTTTAATCCCAGTCAGCATCTAGAACCTTTAATCCCAGTCATCATCAAGAACCTTTAATCCCAGTCAGCATCAGAACCTTTAATCCCAGTCAGTATCTAGAACCTTTAATCCCAGTCAATATCTAGAACGTTTAATCCCAGTCAGCATCTAGAACCTTTAATCCCAGTCATCATCAGAACCTTTAATCCCAGTCAATATCTAGAACTTTTAATCCCAGTCAGCATCCAGAACATTTAATCCCAGTTAGCATCAGAACCTTTATTCCCAGTCACCATCTAGAACCTTTAATCCCAGTCAATATCTAGAACATTTAATCCCAGTCATCATCAGAACCTTTAATCCCAGTCAGCATCAGAAGCTTTAATCCCAGTCAGCATCTAGAACCTTTAATCCCAGTCAGCATCTAGAACCTTTAATCCCAGTCAATATCTAGAACATTTAATCCCAGTCATCATCAGAACCTTTAATCCCAGTCAGCATCAGAACCTTTAATCCCAGTCAGCATCTAGAACCTTTAATCCCAGTCAGCATCAGAACCTTTAATCCCAGTCAGCATCTAGAACCTTTAATCCCAGTCAGCATCAGAACCTTTAATTCCAGTCAGCATCTAGAACCTTTAATCCCAGTCAGCATCTAGAACCTTTAATCCCAGTCAATATCTAGAACCTTTAATCCCAGCCAGCATCAGAACCTTTGATCCCAATCACCATCTAGAACCTTTAATCCCAGTCAGCATCAGAACCTTTAATCCCAGTCAGCATCAGAACCTTTTATCCCAGTCAGCATCAGAACCTTTAATCCCAGTCAGCATCAGAACCTTTAATCCCAGTCAGCATCAGAACCTTTAATCCCAGTCAGCATCAGAACCTTTAATCCCAGTCAGCACCAGAACCTTTTATCCCAGTCAGCATCTAGAACCTTTAATCCCAGTCAGCATCTAGAACCTTTAATCCCAGTCACCATCTAGAACCTTTAATCCCAGTCAGCATCCAGTCATTATGTTGACCTTTGGCTGCTCCTGATTGGACGTTTCCTTCAATCTAAGCTCTCTGATTGGTGGAAAGTTTAACAGGAAGTGTCTTCATCATCATTTCCAGGTCTAAGCAGAGGTCTCGTAGCAACATAGTAGTGATGGTGATGTTTTTATGATGAAGATGGGATGAATAATGGTGTTATCATGGATTATTGTGGATTTACAGATAGAGTCTCTGAATAAACACATTTATTGTCTGGATTATAAACCTGCTGGACGGATAGAAATGCTGGAAAACTTCAGTAAATTACCTTTAACTCCTAGTTATGGTAACTAGTAATCTCTGATTTAGTCAAATAAACTGTTGTCAGAGCAAATTAAACTGATGTAATCATCTCACAAACAATCACTGTGAACAATAATTCATCATTAAATCTTGTTATTAATGTTGGCAGATGTTACGTATCTAAACTACGAATCACCAACCGTCATAATCGATTTTGCCGTCGTTGTTTTTGTCTCCATCCTTCATCAGCTCCTCGATGTCGTCCTCAGTGATGGCCTCCCCGGTGGACTCCAGCATGGTCTTCAGCTCATCCAGGTCTATGTAGCCGTCTCCATTCCTGAGCACAAGAACGAGCCTGCTCACTCTCTCTCACCTCCTTCTATCAGCCTACGGACATTCTCCCACCAGGTTCAGTCGTTTCTCTGCGCTGCGTCACCACAAATGTAAAAACCTACTTGTCAAACATGCGGAAAAGTTCAGCCAGCTCCTCCTCTGATTTCCCTTTGCTCTCCTCCTTCATGCAGCGCACCATCATGACCAGGAACTCATCGAAGTCGACCGTCCCGCTGCCTGCGAACACACAGCAGAGCAGGATGAAGGCTGGAAGCTGAGACCACACGCAGAGGCCGACGCGGGAGGAGGCGACGCACCGTCCTCATCCACCTCGTCTATCATCTCCTGCAGCTCCTCCGGAGTCGGATTCTGCCCCAGCATCCTCATCACCTTCCCCAGCTCCTTGGTGCTGATGCAGCCGTCCTCCGCGTCCTGGATGAAGATGTCGAAGGCAGCCTTGAACTCTGGAAGGAGACAGCAGCTGTTAGTGCATGCAGGACCTGATGTGCAACATTTAATCTGTTAGTAAAATAATAAACTAGCAGCGTCAGATTTAGCTCTGGTAGTAAAAATGAAAATAATTTAAAAAACAAAATCAGAAAGTAAAAAATAAATCTTATGCCAGTGATATTTTCTTTTAATGAAAAGTTTGTTTTATATCATCTATACATGTATGAGGATAAGAATAAATCATACACATCTACTAAATGAATACACACATCATTTAAAAAAATCCATATATGTGTATATATATTAGGGATAGACCGATACACACGACCGGTCGATATTTGTGTTTTTGCTGGTACTGGCATCAGCTGATGCGTTGGGTGTGTTGGCTGATACCACTCAGCATGATTTACAGACTTTATATACAACATATATATATATATATATATATATATATATATATAATTGTTTAAAAGTGAACTGTTTTTATTTTTCATGTATTTATTTGAAGTAATTTGTTCTTTTTTATATTAAAAGAGTTGTAAAATTACTTTTCATTGTATCCATTATATTAATTTAGGAGTCAAATGCAGTATCGGCCTCAAATATCGACAGGTTGTATCGGCCATCTGTTCAGGCCGATGAGAAAATATCGGTATTAGTACCCCCCAAAAAATCTGTATCGGTCAATCCTGAATATAGGCATGCATAGATATGATATATGAATTGTTTATGATTGTATACGTTAATGTGATATGTGTGTGTACATGTGTACAAGTATACACATTAGAAATATTTGATTTTACTCAAGAAAAGTTCAATTAAATTACTATACATGATTATACTATTAAATTGTGATATTAATATTTTAAATTTCATATATATATTCAAAAAGATAGATAGATTACCTGTAAATTTTATGTAAGTATTAATTGAGAGAGATAGATGAATATTGTATAATATAATAATTTACATAATTACTACATCGTAATTTTTTTACTGTATTATTACCCCATTATTATAATTATTACTCATAATACTATGCAGATATTTTACATTCAAAACTGCTTTGAGGGGTTTTAGAGTAAAATTATTTCATTATTGTAGAGAAACACCTGTTCTTTCTCCTTCACTTCACATGTATTTATGAAGTTTATGTCTTTAGAATAACTCTCAGGTTTATGGAATATTGACAGACCTGTTATACCAAAATCATGAAAGTGTATTTATATATTTTTTAAATCTATATTTTTTTCTACTTTTCTGCTACTTTTAATGTCTTCTGTAGAAAAGATCAGCTTTCCTCAGAGGAGCCTCCTTACTTCACACATCAGCACAGAGATGCTGCTGTTCCATATTTAACATTATTACATGTTTTTAAAGGAAAACTCACCATTTTTCTGCTCTTCTGTTAAGTTCTCTACCTGGAGGGAAGGAAAAATGATACATTAATATGTGAGCGCATTCTTCTGTGCGTGCACCTCGTGGTTGACCTAGAATCTTAATCCTGCATCCGTGCTCCTGTCGGTCGGACTGTAACGCGACACGACTGGCTTCGCTCGCTATTCTTGTGATGTAGGTGCGGGGAGCCGAGGTGGTCAGCTGTTGCTGTCCGGCTGTTCTTTGTTCTATTGTCAGGCACAGAAATATGATCCAATCACAGCAGCCGATTCCAGGCCCAGCTAAAGTCAGTCAGGGAGATACTCACTGCACTCAGGACAGGAAACTTCAGTTTAACCTTCAATTATTTGGATTAGATTATATTTAAATCATTTTTTCATTTGCACTTTTTAGTGCTGATTAAAAAAATCCTTAGATATAAATGATTTATTTGCCATTTATTAACTGTTTTAAAAGCAAAAAGGTTTTTTTCCCCATTATCTTTAATGATAAATATGGCCCAAATTAGCTTATTTAATACCCACATTACTGAGAATGTAAAAAAATATCAGAATAATATTTATTTAGACCTTTTCATGTGACCTTTATATACAGTCATGGAAAAAATGAAGAGACCAGCCTTATTATCTCATATTTCTTCTTCTTTTAATGCCTGTTACTACAAAAAGTACATTTATCTGGACAAATATAAAGATAGCAACAAAAATAATTGATAAGACTTTAATTTAAAACTGATATTTAGACATTTTCGCTTTTCTTGATAAGTGATTTTGGTTATTAAGTTCTTCCATCAACATCTATGGTATTGTGCTGCCAAAAACAGCTTTTAGGCATTTTATATGTTCTTTTCTGTCTCTTTTAGTCACATGATTCACACCACAGTTGGTACTTGATTGCATAACCATTATTTTTCATGACAAGGGTGGTTTCTTAATTTTTTCCATGGCTGTATTTTTGCAAGTGGAAAAGCTTAAAGCAGCTGATTCTTGCAGGAGAGCATGAAAGTGGAACTCACCGCTGCTTTATACACGTCATCCATGGCTGCTGCTCGGTTCTGGCCTCTGCCACACCACTACACAGATCCAGGACAAGGACTGGCAGGAATACCTCCTTCGGTCTGAGTCGTGAGCCCCTAAAAAGCTCCTGACACCACTCGCCAACGTCCAAGGACGGCCGGGGGGGGAGTGGCAGCGGGAGAGAGGGAAATAAAGAGAGAGTGGGAGCTATAAATGGGAAATAACAGTAGACGCCCAAAAATAGTGGACAGTGACAGCACCTATGTGGCAGCTCTATGTTTGGGGTAGAAGCTGTCTTTGTGTTCAGCTGGGGGGGGGGGGGCAGCCGTGGCTCAGGTGAAGAGCGGTTCTCTTCCTGGATGGGGATTGGTGGCCTGGTGTCCAGCCCCGCCTGGATGAGCCGCTGAGTTCCACATTGCTTTCAGTGCGTTCATCAGTGGGCTGATAAGGATGAAGAGCTGCGTGCTTTCATACTCGGACATCCCAGCAGTGACCGGGGAAGCACCATAGGGGGATGGGGGGGGGGGGGGGGGGTGGAAAGCTCCGCAGAGACGCTGTCAGACAGATAACCAGAAAAAGAGCAAGAAATGAAGGAAAATGTAAAAGTGCAACATTTGGCTTCAGTTATCAGACATCTGTCTCAGGAACCAGGTCCCAGTCTGGCCTCAGGATCCAGACCTCTGCCCCACCTTCAGGTCAGGCTTGGTGACCCCGATCCATCCCTGTAGTCCGCTGGGGGACGTCCCATGATGCACTGGGCTCCTCTCTGTTGTCATTCATCATGTTTCTTCTTCTTCAGCAGGTCTGCTGCTGGTGGACTCTCTCTCCTGTCCTCTTCACCCCCAGCTGGTTCAGGAAGATGGCGGTCCTTCCTGGTTCTGGTCCTGATGGAGGTTTTCCTTCCTGGTTCTGGTCCTGATGGAGGTTTTCCTTCCTGGTTCTGGTCCTGATGGAGATTTTCCTTCCTGGTTCTGGTCCTGATGGAGGTTTTCCTTCCTGGTTCTGGTCCTAATGGAGGTTTTCCTTCCTGGTTCTGGTCCTGATGGAGATTTTCCTTCCTGGTTCTGGTCCTGGTGGAGGTTTTCTTCCTGGTTCTGGTCTGATGGAGATTTTCCTTCCTGGTTCTGGTCCTGATGGAGGTTTCCCTTCCTGGTTCTGGTCCTGATGGAGGTTTTCCTTCCTGGTTCTGGTCCTGATGGAGATTTTCCTTCCTGGTTCTGGTCCTGATGGAGGTTTTCCTTCCTGGTTCTGGTCCTAATGGAGGTTTTCCTTCCTGGTTCTGGTCCTGATGGAGATTTTCCTTCCTGGTTCTGGTCCTGGTGGAGGGTTTCTTCCTGGTTCTGGTCCTGATGGAGATTTTCCTTCCTGGTTCTGGTCCTGATGGAGGTTTTCCTTCCTGGTTCTGGTCCTGATGGAGGTTTGTCTCTCCACTGTCCTTGTGCAGCTCAGGGTGGAGGATTGCTTCAATGAGAAGGTCTGATGCCATATGAACAATCAAAAGCTTGTAGACTCATTGGGAACCCCGGGTTAGAACCACCACGTTGGGGACACCAGGTTTGTAAGTCCCCAGGTTGGGACCCTTGGTTGGGAACCCCACGTTGGGAACTCCAGGTTGGGGACTCCAGGCTTGGGACTCCAGGTTGGGGACTCCAGGTTGGGACTCCAGGTTGGGACTCCAGGTTGTGGACTCCAGGTTGTGGACTCCAGGTTGGGAACACCAGGTTGGGGACTCCAGGTTGGGACTCCAGGTTGTGGACTCCAGGTTGGGAACACCAGGTTGGGGGCTCCAGGTTGGGGACACCAGGTTGGGAACACCAGGTTGGGGACACCAGGTTTGGGACTCCAGGTTGGGGACTCCAGGTTGGGGACTCCAGGTTTGGGACACCCGGTTGGGAACACCAGGTTGGGGACACCAGGTTGGGACTCCAGGTTGGGGACTCCAGGTTAGGGACTCCAGGTTGGGGACTCCAGGTTTGGGACTCCAGGTTGGGAACACCAGGTTGGGGGCTCCAGGTTGGGGACACCAGGTTGGGAACACCAGGTTGGGGACACCAGGTTTGGGACTCCAGGTTGGGGACTCCAGGTTGGGGACTCCAGGTTGGGGACTCCAGGTTTGGGACTCCAGGTTGGGGACTCCAGGTTTGGGACTCCAGGTTGGGACTCCAGGTTTGGGACACCCGGTTGGGGACTCCAGGTTAGGGACTCCAGGTTAGGGACTCCAGGTTGGGGACTCCAGGTTGGGGACTCCAGTTTGGGGACACCAGGTTTGGGACTCCAGGTTGGGACTCCAGGTTTGGGACACCCGGTTGGGGACTCCAGGTTGGGGACTCCAGGTTGGGACTCCAGGTTTGGGACTCAGGTTGGAAACCCCATTTTGGGAACCCCAGGTTGGGGACACCAGGTTGGGGACACCAGGTTTGGGACTCCAGGCTTGGGACTCCAGGTTGGGGACTCCAGGCTTGGGACTCCAGGTTAGGGGACTCCAGGTTGGGGACTCCAGGTTGGGGACTCCAGGTTGGGGACTCCAGGTTGGGGACTCCAGGTTTGGGACTCCAGGTTTGGGACTCCAGGTTGGGGACTCCAGGTTGGGACCCCAGGTTTGGGACACCAGGTTAGAGACACCAGGTTGGGGACCCAGGTTGGGGACTCCAGGTTGGGAACCCCGGGTTGGGGACACCAGGTTGGGAACACCAGGTTGGGGACTCCAGGTTTGGGACTCCAGGTTTGGGACTCCAGGTTTGGGACCCCAGGTTGGGGACTCCAGGTTTGGGACTCCAGGTTTGGGACTCCAGGTTTGGGACTCCAGGTTTGGGACCCCAGGTTTGGGACTCCAGGTTTGGGACTCCAGGTTTGGGACTCCAGGTTGGGGACTCCAGGTTTGGGACCCCAGGTTTGGGACACCAGGTTTGGGACTCCAGGTTTGGGACTCCAGGTTTGGGACTCCAGGTTTGGGACTCCAGGTTTGGGACCCCAGGTTGGGGACTCCAGGTTGGGGACTCCAGGTTGGGGGACTCCAGGCTTGGGACTCCAGGTTGGGGACTCCAGGTTGGGGACTCCAGGTTGGGGACTCCAGGTTGGGGACTCCAGGTTGGGGACTCAGGTTTGGGACTCCAGGTTAGGGACTCCAGGTTGGGAACCCCAGGTTGGGGACTCAGGGTTGGGACTCCAGGTTGGGGACTCCAGGTTGGGGACTCCAGGTTGTGGACTCCAGGTTTGGGACTCCAGGTTTGGGACTCCAGGTTGGGGACTCCAGGTTGGGACCCCAGGTTTGGGACACCAGGTTAGAGACACCAGGTTGGGGACTCCAGGTTGGGGACTCCAGGTTGGGAACCCCGGGTTGGGGACACCGGGTTGGGAACACCAGGTTGGGGACTCCAGGTTTGGGACTCCAGGTTTGGGACTCCAGGTTTGGGACCCCAGGTTGGGGACTCCAGGTTTGGGACTCCAGGTTTGGGACTCCAGGTTTGGGACTCCAGGTTTGGGACCCCAGGTTTGGGACTCCAGGTTTGGGACTCCAGGTTTGGGACCCCAGGTTGGGGACTCCAGGTTGGGGACTCCAGGTTGGGGACCCCAGGTTGGGGACTCCAGGTTTGGGACACCAGGTTTGGGACTCCAGGTTTGGGACTCCAGGTTTGGGACCCCAGGTTGGGGACTCCAGGTTGGGGACTCCAGGTTGGGGACTCCAGGCTTGGGACTCCAGGTCGGGGGACTCCAGGTTGGGGACTCCAGGTTGGGGACTCAGGTTTGGGACTCCAGGTTAGGGACTCCAGGTTGGGAACCCCAGGTTGGGGACTCAGGGTTGGGACTCCAGGTTGGGAACACCAGGTTGGGGACACCAGGTTTGGGACTCCAGGTTAGGGACCCCAGGTTTGGGACTCCAGGTTTGGGACTCCAGGTTTGGGACTCCAGGTTGGGACCCCAGGTTAGGGACTCAGGGTTAGGGACTCCAGGTTGGGACTCCAGGTTTGGGACTCCAGGTTGGGACTCCAGGTTAGGGACTCAGGGTTAGGGACTCCAGGTTGGGACTCCAGGTTTGGGACTCCAGGTTAGGGACCCCAGGTTTGGGACCCCAGGTTTGGGACTCCAGGTTTGGGACTCCAGGTTTGGGACTCCAGGTTGGGACCCCAGGTTAGGGACTCCAGGTTGGGACCCCAGGTTTGGGACTCCAGGTTTGGGACTCCAGGTTGGGACCCCAGGTTGGGGACTCCAGGTTGGGACCCCAGGTTTGGGACTCCAGGTTGGGACCCCAGGTTGGGGACTCCAGGTTGGGGACTCCAGGTTGGGACTCCAGGTTAGAAACCCCTGGCTGAGCCAAACAGCTTAATTACAAAACTACAATCCTGGACGTGACACCAGGTTCACCAACAACAGCTGCTCTACAGTGATGTCGTTCCCCGAACCCTACATTACGGTGGCCCTGTGGGGACATCTGTTCCCCTATAAACCATAAGACACTGAGATGGTCCGTTACAATGACATCAAGTTCAAGTTCATTGTATTTATAGAGCACTCTTAACAACAATCAGGAGATTCCCCAAGGTGCTGAACTAATGACAAATATGGCATAGAAGATGGTGGCCGTCAGCAGCCAAACTTCCTCCAGACATAAAGATGTTTCCATGTGTGAAAGGATCCAGTGACCTCAGGTGTGGTGATGACTGACCTACAGGTAACTTCAGCATTGTGTACATCTTTACTGTCTTCTTCTACGGTGCTTTTAAGGCGTTACTTATCCCAAAGAAAATGTTTATAACATAGTTTAACCCCAGTATTTACTCAGGATAAACACGTCTGCCCACATATACCCAACACACGTGGTGTCCCATCTTACTGCTAGCATACATGCGGCTTGCTGAGGTGGTGTTCTGTGTGGTAACCATGGGCAGAGCTGGTATACAGCAGCACACTGTGCTATTTAACAGCTGGGAGGTCACGCAGGGCTCAGAGACCTTCGGACTGTGAAGACCAGAGGTTCGGGAAGTAATGGACATGTATGCGTACATACCCCGTGGCCCGCTGATTGACCATACTCTGACTACACGGAGCAGTCACTCGTCTAAATGACAATAGATACACAGACGGGCTATTTTCAGTCTCTGTCCTTGACTAGAAATAGTTGTCCTCTTTCCTCTTGGGGAGGGTGTGAGGGGGACTAAAGCGATAAATCTGATGTGAGGCTCTCACTATGCAGGACGATCAGATAGCACCTGCCAATGAGAAGCAGCTGTGCGCTCAGACATCCTCAGAGTTTCAGTGGCGGGTGTGAGTCACCGCTTATTTACTCAGGAGTACTCCAACTAATTTACTTCTTTAGACGGGCTCATTCTAAATCTTTACGGTCATTATTTCCTTTAACCTGTAAAATGCTGCCGTTTGTCTGATGACAAAAGCAGGAGATCATGTTGATCCAGTTTTAGACCGGACTTGAACCTTGTCCTCTGTATATACATATCCAAGTACAAGTATGCTGCTTTTTGTCTGGATGTGAAAAGAGAAAAAGTATCTTGTCTATGAGGGCAAGGCGCCCACCAAAGACTGACCGCAGGCACGTTTCATTGTATCGGGTTGGAGAACTTTGATTGTGTGTGTATTACTGGGCTGAATCATTACATATGCACACACTCAAAAAAGCACCAATCTCGCTATGTAGCCAAAATCTCAGCTAAAATCCACCCATTGCAGCCCAAACATACAGCAGCTTAAACCACAAAACCTCACAAAATGATGAAATATGTCTCACTTTTACCGTACTGGCCAAAACAGCCCAAATGTGACTCTTTATCAGCTGGAAATGAACAAGTCCAGGTTATTTAAAAAACATATTTTCCACACTATAGACATTTTTCACAGGCAGAACCGTGGGAGCTGCCATGTCTGCTATTTCCTGCTAAGGACTGTGGTTACATGGTTACAGGGTATTTTACACTGAGGACAGACACAATTTACCAACACGTATATGAAGCGCTCCCGAACTTGATGATTGAAAAATGGATATTGTGAAACCCAAAAAGGGTTCTGGGACGTGGCTGGTGGCTGCAGCGGCTTGTGAAAACAGATAAATATGAACGTTGTAAAGTTATGAGCTTACAATCGGACGGCAGCTGGAGGCTGCAGGACCAGCTATCCACCTTATTCCTTGTCCTTGTGAGAAATATGCGACCAACTTCCGGTTCGACTGGAACCTGCGTTTATTTACATGCTAGATGTTCACGCTACTCCTTTTTTTTTTTTTTGCAAACTTTTTAGGTAAACTATGTGGGAACATCAGCTGTCTCAACTCAGACAGGACAACGTTACAATCCCTCTGCCTCATGCAAAAGAGGCGGGATTTAAAAATCTGGCCAAAAATAATAAACAGTAGCATTTTTAGCCAAGTTAGCCACTAGCTCTGTCACATCTGACTTTGAAGCAATGAGCAATCTTAAAAGCTTTGAGGCTTATCGTTACCTACAAGACAATAATAATGATAAAAATAATAATAATAATACATTTTATTCGAAAAGCGCCTGATCAGAGCACCCCAAAGACACTGTACAGAGCAGATAAAACAGTACAACAGTAAGCTAAAACACTAAAAACACAAAACATAACAGGAACCACATAAAAACAACACTGGATTGGTGCATATGGACTTTGGTAGAATAAGAGCGTCTGTATGGAAGAGTTTTGAGTCTGGATTTAAAGGGACTAGAGGCAAGATTAAGAAACGAAACTCGTGACTGGCGCTCCACGTAACTGCAGCCACCAGCCAAGCTGGCATGGGAGCACAAACTGATCCTATAACGTTGTTTACTATGCTGATAAAGTCTTTTTCCTCGTAGTTCCACTTTTTAGTGTCTTCCAGTTGATCTGGATCGTTTGCTGACGGCACAAGAATCCATAATTAACTCTTGCAGTGTTTGAATTTACCTCAACGTCTCCTTCTTGGATCAAAACTGTCGGGGACGCGGATGCAGCGTCAATGACGTAGCATCCGTAGGACAGCGCGGGAAATTCGGCCACCGAATCGCAGCATTATGCAGCACACAGCCTGTTCAAGGCAACGGAGAGAGACGCGGGTGGAAATATTAGTATTAAAAAGCTGGACATGCATGTTTATTCTTTCACAGTTCCTGCTTCTAGTCCCTTTAACATCAGATGTAAGTTTTTATTCACAAAATGTGAATATTTTGTCTCAGTCTGGAGCCCGGCAGCTTCTCTCAGACCGAGGTGTGTGTTTTACACATCGCTCTTATAACCACAAATTTAACTTTCTCTGGTTGTTTGAACAACCACGGACAGCGCAGCATATTCCCGAACCGTGCAAGTACATTTTTCTGCAGCAAATTCTTTAGAAATGTTGTGAATACTCTTGTTGAAATGTTAGATTAAACCGCTACCAGAAACGACCATTTACACTGTGAGTCAGTAGCTAAGCGCTATTTCCATAGGAAGTTGATCGTATAATGGTTTGTACATTCGTTAGCTCAGGAGTGAGGTGGATACAGATGCAGTCTCCACCTCTCCCTCCTCCGTAACCATCACCCAAGTCTTCTGACATGAATCATCCGGACTCTGGCTTGGTGGAGCATCTGTCTTCATGGACACTAAACTGCCGTGTTTGTGGCGATCAACACACTGCCGACTATGCAAGTCTATGCCGTTCTGTTTATCACCATGGACTCAACAACGTAGGAAAATATGTTGCTATTTTTAACATTAGGCCATTTCATCATATTATCCTTCCAGCTGAATGTTGTAGCAGGTGAGGAAATAAAGAAAACACCTTCTTTTATAAGAAATACATTAGAATATTACCATTTCAGACATCACGATTCAGTGTAAATGAACGCAGATCTTTGTTGACTGGAAGCACTTAACAGAAATTGATCAACTGGGAAGTAAACCAGAAATGTCTGAGTATCAGAGTATAAGTTGTATCAGTCAAAAAATGCACCATGAAGAGGAAAAAACATATATGTTACACTGGAGTATAAGCCACATTTATTTATTTAAAATAGGATGATTTTTCAGATTTTTCATATACTATATATAACTGCTAAAACTTCCCCCGTCACTCTGATTCCACAATTAATGTCTGTAAATGATCATAAACATCATAAATAATAAGGATAAACAAGTTTTTTGAGGATTTGTTCCACCACACAGACACAACAGCCACATGTCCAAAATGAACTCCTCTCACTGAGAAAAGGCTATTTTGGGATCTTTGCCCTCGGTGTAGAATATAGTGTTACAAGCCTAGAGCGCCTTCATGTGGCATTAGATGGTAATGTTTCCTCCTTGGTTTGTGTCAGTCAACATGGATTAACATTTAAAATATGTTAAATTGTATAAAATTTGATATATAAATCACAGGAGCAGCTAAACTATGAAAAAAGTGTGATTTAATGGTCCGGAAATTACAATAAAGCAGGAGTGTCCAGCTCCAGTCCTGGAGGGCCACAGTTCTGCTGGTTTTAGATGTTTCTCTGTTCCTACACAACCATTTGACCCAGTTGTAGCAAGAAACCTGCAAAACCTGCAGGACAGCAGCACCAGAGGACCAAGTTTAGACACCAATGACATGAAGAAATGAGGAAATATGTCATCTTCCTGCAGGAAACTACTTCTGGGTCTATGTCCTTCTGGATTGACATTGATTCTTCAGGTAAATTTAAGTTCCCCTGACTCTAATTGGTTGGTAGAGATGTAAATAATCAAACCCAATCAATGAATTGCCAACCCTCTCTGTAAATATCATTCCCATTCCATTGGGTTGGTACAACCACTCTCACAAATGTTAAACTAGAAGAAGTGTTTTCACATTTTATTAACGGTACATGAACATTTGACTTTTTTTGGGGGGGGGGGGGGGGGGGTAGGTTTAGATTTGGACATTTTCAAGATTTCTGCTCAATGTGTTCATCGTCATACAACTTCATACAAAATGGCTCAGGGATCGTATCCATGAATAAAGAGACAACTGACATTGCTTAATAATTACATTTCCAAAGCCGACAAGTCATAAAAGATCCTAAACAATGTTCAGCAAACACACACAAAGTGTTTGAGCTCCTCAGAGGAGGAGGAGACGTGTCCTCACAGAGATGCAGACAGACATGTCTCCATCAGGACGGACAGATGGACAGTTAGAGATGAAACATCTGGAAACTGGAGAGAAACTGGGCTCATATCCACACAGATACATCCATCCATGCATCCATCCATCCATGCATCCATCCATGCATCCATCCATGCATCCATCCATCCATGCATCCATCCATCCATCTATGCATCCATGCATCCATCCATCCATCCATGCATCCATCCATCGATCCATCCATGCATCCATCAATCCATCCATCCATCCATGCATCCATCCATGCATGCATCCATCCATGCATCCATCCATGCATGCATCCATCCATCCATCCATGCATCCATCCATCCATCCATGCATCCATCCATGCATCCATCCATGCATCCATGCATCCATCCATGCATCCATCCATGCATCGATCCATCCATCTATCCATCCATCCATCCATCAATACATCCATGCATCCATCCATCCATCCATGCATCCATCCATCGATCCATCCATGCATCCATCTATCCATCCATCCATCCATCCATGCATCCATCCATCCATGCATCCATCCATGCATGCATCCATCCATCCATCCATCCATCCATCCATCCATGCATCCATCCATCCATCCATCCATCCATGCATCCATCCATCCATCCATCCATCCATGCATCCATCCATCCATCCATCCATCTATGCATCCATCCATCCATCCATGCATCCATCCATCCATCCATGCATCCATCCATCCATGCATCCATCTATCCATCCATGCATCCATCCATCCATCCATTCATCCATGCATCCATCCATCCATCCATGCATCCATCCATCCATCCATCCATGCATCCATCCATCCATCCATCCATGCATCCATCCATCCATCCATCCATCCATGCATCCATCCATCCATGCATCCATCCATCCATCCATCCATCCATCCATCCATCCATCCATCCATCCATCCATATACCCATCCATCCATCCATCCATCCTTCCACCCATCCATCCATCCATCCATCCATCCATCCATCCATGGATGAATTCATGATGATGGATGCACAGATGGATGGATGGATGGATGGATGGATGGATGGATGGATGGATGGATGGATGGATGGATCAGAAACCTTTCCAACATGAAAATGATGACATTTGTGAGGTTGTTGGGTAAAATCTGCTTCGTACGTGTGTGGATTTAAACCCATCAGCAAGAACCCAAAGTTACTCTGAAAACTTTACAGATTTCTAACCGTTACCGAGTCTAGTTTCTCTCCATACACTAGCTTCAGCTACTCCGTGTTTCCCTCTAAAAAGACGTGCAGGAACGTGTTTATTTCCAACATGCTTTACATGTTGTCTGCATTAATCCACAGCAGAGCTCGCGGCCTTGTCTGGGATCACCGAATGGATCTTTCTCAGGTTCTGTCGGACTCTGAAGAACTCCATCAGCTGGGCTTCACCCCGTGTGGCCTCGTCTTGCTCCTTCTTCATCTACAACAAATAAAAAAGCACTCAGTGATCATAGAGATTTTAAATGTTAAACTTCATCACCAGAGGGGTCAGTTTTTGTTGCAAATACATCTTTTTTTGCATCAAATGCAGCAAACATTGACTATAAGGGTGAAAGTATTTTCATGGACAGAAACATGCTTCCCTTTCAGAGCCTAAATGAAAGTTTAATGTGCCGTTTATCACCTCGAGTTGTTTCTGCTGCCGCCTGAGCAGCATGTCCTCCAGCGGAGTCCTGCTCAGCCCCTCCTCATCCTGACAGCTCTGCACCCTCTTCCTCCTCTCCAGCACCTGCTGGAGCTCCGACCTGCTGCTCAGGACCAGGCCCCTTCATCAGCAGAGGAAGACGAGTTAGTGAAGACGACCGCGTCAAAGCCGCGTCCATCCGTTAACGAGGTGCTGAGCCCCCGCAGGCTGCCACGGTCAACCTTGGCATTATAGTCGCTCCACTTTGTGGCTGATAAGACCCCCCACCGGCCCAGGCCCCCCTCTCCACCACCCACATGCAGGAACAGTGGCTCATTGGTTGAACCCCCCCACATGGAGGCCCTCCCCAGCCCCCTGAGCTGGTTCAGTGGTTGGAACGGCCTGTACACTGGATATCACAGCTTGTCAGCCCCTTAGCTCGATGGTCAGACAGAGTTCAGCTGCGGAGATTAGATGTCGGTGAGGGGGGGTCACACCAGGGTCACGTTCGAGTGTTTGTCTCACTAAACATCAGCCGGATAAACAGACAAGACAACTTTGTCAACTACCTGACGAAGGTCATAAATACCACCGTTTCTCTAATGGAGGTGCGTGATTTTTCAAACATCTACAGTCGTCCTCTGAACAATTCATCCCCCCCAATTAAAGAAAAGACTAAATTCAGTAATTTAAATAACAAGAAACTAAAGAAACAAATAATAAATAAAAATTCACAAAAATATAATTTAGTGAAAAAAAATGTTGCCTTTGAATTGTGGTTAAAAAATAATAATTAAAAAATAACAAAACAAACAAAACTGTCCCAGACGCATAAGAGCACCTATCCCATGAACAGTGGACCAACATACCAGGTGCAGACGTCTGATTGGACGTTACAGAAAACACCTGATTGCATGATTTTCTCAAAGTGTTGCTCAACAAAATTTTAGCTTCGGAGCCCCATCATGCTTGTTTACATGTTTTATATATACAGTAGCCTACAGGCACGGGCTTGAACTGGGCAAATTTGCAGATCTCACAGTTTAAGTTACATGATGGGCCCCGCCCTTATGTGGAAGCCCACATTGGAAAACGCAGGTGGGGCCACTATGGAAACTGTGCACAAACCCACTTGGGTCCCTCATATGCAGCCAAAATTTAACCCATATGGGTCCCACATGCAATTCTGGCTGGGTCTGGGGATGACAAAGCTTATCTTGACATGACTCGAGTGGGTAACATCACCCACTTCTGCATATTGATGCCTGAGATTCTGGCCTGATCATAAAATAGTTTGTTGCTGCATTTTGTTTTTCATGCTCGTATATTTGTGGCACTCTGGAAGATCTTGTTCTCTTCCCTCTTCAGGACAAGAGAGAAATAAACAGGCCTCATTTTAAAATATTCCTCAGGAAGCTCCGCAGATGAATTGATCTTTGATTTTTATTTAACAATAAAACAATACAACATATCTTATCATTGCTATGCCGATGATATTCAGGTTTACCTTCCCATACATACTGGTGATGGCTCTATGACCCAACTGTTCAACTGTCTCAAGGAGTTGCAAACCCCTTGAGACAGTGAGGGGGGTCACACCAGGGTCACGTTCGAGTGTTTGTCCCCCCCATTAAATGACTCATTAAAGTTTGACAAACACATAAACATAGTTGTTAGGAACTCCTTTCACTGAGGATGCTTGCAAAGATGAAATCATACGTTCCCAGGTACGACCTTGAGAAACTTGTTCAACTCCTGATTTTTTCATGCCTTGATTATTGCATTTTTACTCTTTGCCGGCCCTAGTAAATCCTCCTTACAACATCTTCAGGTTGTTCAGAATGCAGCAGCCCGCCTTCTCTCCGGCTCTTGACGTTATGAGCATACAGTATCTCCCCCATTCTAGCCGGTCTTTACTGGCTCCCTGTTTGCTACAGGGTTCAGGTCAAGATCTTGTTGCTGACGGTTCTGCTCCCAGTTACCTCTCTGAGTTATTGTCCGGCCACGTCCCTACCAGATCTCTGAGATTATCCTCTTTATCCCTTCTGGAAGCACCACCATACAGGTGCAATTCCAGTTGGATGAAGAAATTTGTGCTCTCTGAATTAAATAAAGGAAATTAATTAAAATAGCATTTTATGAGTGTGAGGAACAGAGTCACCTGAAGCCAGCTGGACTTTGTACATTGTTTGAGATCTGTGCTGAAATCAAACACATTTCTGGGCTCCAGTAGTTCTGATGAGGGTTCAGCAGTTGTTGCTGCTCAGAGAGGTGGCTGCTAGGCTCTGTTTGTGTCTTTCAGATGTAGAAATGTAGAAGCATTTTTTTTTTTTTTTTTTTTTTTTTTTTTTTTTAGATGTGGTGAAAGCAGCATCTCAGAGATTTCTTTGTTTTAGCATCTTCTGTAGGGATGTGTGCTATACGTGGTTCCCTCATCGACCACCGGGTGGTGCTGTTTCACTCTGTAGAGCATGCATGCTGCATCTAAAACCTGGAGGACTTCTGGCCTCGAGGACCAGAGCTGGACACTCCTAAGTTTTTATCAGAGTTTTTCCAGGACTTCCACAACGTGAAAAGAGTTTTCTAAAATGTAGATTTCACTCAGCGATGAAGGACACAGATT
Source organism: Atherinomorus stipes (assembly GCA_023101725.1). Classification (NCBI taxonomy): domain Eukaryota; kingdom Metazoa; phylum Chordata; class Actinopteri; order Atheriniformes; family Atherinidae; genus Atherinomorus; species Atherinomorus stipes. Next base: position 63,099 of record JALJCO010012138.1, on the reverse strand, counting down.
TGATTTTACTAAAAGTCAAAGATGTCGGGGACAAACATGGACGTGCAGCTCGTTGGGTTTGTCCCATCTGATAAAGTTCAGAACTGGAAAAGGTCACGTTGTGGTTTTTAAAGGCCACCAACAAGAAACAAAGCTGGGATCCAGTCCAGCTGAACAGGGACTATAAAAAGGTTCTGAACCACCAAGGGACACTTTTCTTCTCTTTTTTTAACCCTTTAATGCATGAATCATTAAGAAACAATGCTGAGGATTTTTACCATATTCTACTTCAAGAGATAGAAACAGGTCTGCGTTTTAAAAGGGAAAAAAGTGCTCACAGAGCGCAGACCTTCACCAAGCAGACCAGTTCCACCTAATGGTCCCATCTCGCAATTATAAAGAATCCTTAAGAAAATCCTGGAACCAGACCGGGATCTGGATCAACACCAGAGCTGAACCAGTACTTGCTTGGACCATTTCATCCACATCTGGTCAGAACTTTTGAGTTGTTTTACAAACAGACATTTCTAAAGTTCTAGAATGGAACCAGGACCAGAACCAGAACCAGAACCAGAACCAGTACTGTTTCTGTGGAAAGCTCTATCAGTGTCCCATTAAAATAAATTAGAGGCTCAAGAACACAGGATCTCCATCCCAGACCCTCCAGACCTCAGTCAGACCCAGATCTCCATCCCAGACCCTCCAGACCTCAGTCAGACCCAGATCTCCATCCCAGACCCTCCAGACCTCAGTCAGACCCAGATCTCCATCCCAGACCCTCCAGACCTCAGTCAGACCCAGATCTCCATCCCAGACCCTCCAGACCTCAGTCAGACCCTCCAGACCTCAGTCAGACCCAGATCTCCATCCCAGACCCTCCAGACCTCAGTCAGACCCAGATCTCCATCCCAGACCCTCCAGACCTCAGTCAGACCCCTCCAGACCTCAGTCAGACCCTCCAGACCTCAGTCAGACCCAGATCTCCATCTCAGACCCTCCAGACCTCAGTCAGACCCAGATCTCCATCCCAGACCCTCCAGACCTCAGTCAGACCCAGATCTCCATCCCAGACCCTCCAGACCTCAGTCAGACCCAGATCTCCATCCCAGACCCTCCAGACCTCAGTCAGACCCAGATCTCCATCCCAGACCCTCCAGACCTCAGTCAGACCCAGATCTCCATCCCAGACCCTCCAACAACCCTCCAGACCTCAGTCAGACCCTCCAGACCTCAGTCAGACCCAGATCTCCATCCCAGACCCTCCAGACCTCAGTCAGACCCAGATCTCCATCCCAGACCCTCCAGACCTCAGTCAGACCCAGATCTCCATCTCAGACCCTCCAGACCTCAGTCAGACCCTCCAGACCTCAGTCAGACCCAGATCTCCATCCCAGACCCTCCAGACCTCAGTCAGACCCAGATCTCCATCCCAGACCCTCCAGACCTCAGTCAGACCCAGATCTCCATCCCAGACCCTCCAGACCTCAGTCAGACCCAGATCTCCATCCCAGACCCTCCAGACCTCAGTCAGACCCAGATCTCCATCCCAGACCCTCCAGACCTCAGTCAGACCCAGACCTCCATCCCAGACCCTCCAGACCTCAGTCAGACCCAGACCTCCATCCCAGACCCTCCAGACCTCAGTCAGACCCAGATCTCCATCCCAGACCCTCCAGACCTCAGTCAGACCCAGATCTCCATCTCAGACCCTCCAGACCTCAGTCAGACCCAGATCTCCATCTCAGACCCTCCAGACCTCAGTCAGACCCTCCAGACCTCAGTCAGACCCTCCAGACCTCAGTCAGACCCTCCAGACCTCGGTCAGACCCAGATCTCCATCCCAGACCCTCCAGACTTCAGTCAGACCCCTCCAGACCTCGGTCAGACCCAGATCTCCATCCCAGACCCTCCAGACCTCAGTCAGACCCAGATCTCCATCTCAGACCCTCCAGACCTCGGTCAGACCCTCCAGACCTCAGTCAGACCCAGATCTCCATCTCAGACCCTCCAGACCTCGGTCAGACCCAGATCCCTCAAACTCATTTAAGGGATTCTCTTGAATCTCATGATTAAAACTCAGCTCTAGTTTCTGGTCCACGTTCTTTAATAAGATCCTCACTGGTCTCATCTAAAGTATCAAGTTTTATATCTAGTACACAAAGGTACGTACGTACGAGTACATGTGGAACCTCATCCACAAACATCCGTTCCACAACGTTCTCTACACGAGCGTCTGTTTCTGTCATCGTGGATAGAAAGTGTAATCTCGGGTGGATGGAAGCTAAATGTTGGCCGTCAGGTCAGATTAAGAGGCAACAAACACAGTAAAACAAAGACGCAGCTTTCACTGGCAGCCAGCGAGCAGCCAATGGCAGCGCTCCGTTCTGCCGGCGAGCAGCCAATAGCAGCGCTCCGTTCTGGAGTCGGTCCTCTTCTTACACGGATCACTTTACAGCCGTCCACGCTGCCAGTGGACTGAAGGACTGCAGGGACACGGAGAGGACGGTATCATTGCAGGAAACGCTCATGTATAGTTTATGAGAAGTGCTTTAGAGCAGAGAGAGGAGACGAGGGAGGAAGGAGACAAGGGAGGAGACGAGGGAGGAGACGAGGGAGGAGACGAGGAAGGAGACGAGGGAGGAGACGAGGGAGGAGGAAGGAGACGAGGGAGGAGGGAGGAAGGAGACAAGGGAGGAGACGAGGGAGGAGACGAGGGAGGAGGGAGGAGATGAGGAAGGAGACGAGGAAGGAGATGAGGAAGGAGGGAGGAAGGAGGGAGGAGATGAGGAAGGAGATGAGGGAGGAGATGAGGGAGGAGATGAGGAAGGAGAGAGAGGAAGGAGACGAGGAAGGAGATGAGGAAGGAGAGAGAGGAGAGAGAGAGAGAGAGGAGAGAGAGGAAGGAGAGAGGGAGGGAGAGGAGGAGGAGAGAGGGAGGAGATGAGGGAGGAGAGGAGACGAGGAGAGAGAGGAGGAGAGGAAGGAGAGAGGGAGGAGATGAGGGAAGGAGGGAGGGAAGAGAGAGGAGGAAGGAGAGGAGGAGAGATGAGGAGGAGAGAGAGGGAGGAGATGAGGGAGAGAGAGAGGAGAGAAGGAGAGAGGAAGGAGGGAGGAAGAGGAGGAGAGAGAGGAGAGGAGGAAGAGAAGGAGAGAGGGAGGAGAGAGAGGAGATGAGGAAGGAGAGAAGAGGGAGGAGGAGAGAGGAGAGAGAGAGAGAGGAGATGAGGAGAGGAGAGAGGAGAGGAGAGAGAGAGAGAGAGAGAGGGAGGAGATGAGGAAGAAGATGAGGAAGGAGACGAGGGAGGAGAGAGAGGAGGAAGGAGGAAGAGAGACGAGGAGAGGAGGAAGGAGGAAGGAGATGAGGAGAGGAGAGAGAGGAAGGAGATGAGGAAGGAGGGAGGAAGGAGGGAGGAGATGAGGAAGGAGATGAGGAAGGAGATGAGGGAGGAGATGAGGAAGGAGACGAGGAAGGAGATGAGGAAGGAGACGAGGAAGGAGATGAGGGAGGAGATGAGGAAGGAAATGAGGAAGGAGGGAGGAGACGAGGGAGGAGATGAGGAAGGAGATGAGGGAGGAGATGAGGAAGGAGATGAGGAAGGAGGAAGGAGACGAGGAAGGAGATGAGGGAGGAGATGAGGAAGGAGACGAGGGAGGAGACGAGGGAGGAGAAGGAAGGAGGAGAGGAAGGAGGGAGGAGGAAGGAGATGAGGAAGGAGATGAGGAGAGGAGGGAGGAGATGAGGAAGGAGACGAGGGAGGAGACGAGGAAGGAGATGAGGAAGGAGGGAGGAGATGAGGAAGGAGATGAGGGAGGAGATGAGGAAGGAGGGAGGAGATGAGGGAGGAGATGAGGAAGGAGAGGAGGAAGGAGATGAGGAAGGAGATGAGGAAGGAGATGAGGAAGGAGGGAGGAGATGAGGAAGGAGATGAGGAAGGAGGGAGGAGATGAGGAAGGAGAGGGAGGAGATGAGGAAGGAGGGAGGAGACGAGGGAGGAGATGAGGAAGGAGATGAGGAAGGAGACGAGGAAGGAGATGAGGAAGGAGGGAGGAAGGAGGGAGGAGATGAGGAAGGAGATGAGGGAGGAGATGAGGGAGGAGATGAGGAAGGAGACGAGGAAGGAGGGAGGAAGGAGGGAGGAGATGAGGGAGGAGATGAGGAAGGAGGGAGGAGAGGAGGAAGGAGATGAGGAAGGAGAAGAGGAAGGAGATGAGGAAGGAGGGAGGAGATGAGGAAGGAGATGAGGAAGGAGGGAGGAAGGAGGGAGGAGATGAGGAAGGAAATGAGGAAGGAGGGAGGAAGGAGGGAGGAGATGAGGGAGGAGATGAGGAAGGAAGGAGGAAGGAGGGAGGAGATGAGGAAGGAGATGAGGAAGGAGGGAGGAAGGAGGGAGGAGATGAGGGAGGAGATGAGGAAGGAGGGAGGAAGGAGGGAGGAGATGAGGAAGGAGGCAGGAAGGAGGGAGGAAGGAGGGAGGAGATGAGGAAGGAGATGAGGAAGGAGGGAGGAAGGAGGGAGGAGATGAGGAAGGAAATGAGGAAGGAGGGAGGAGATGAGGAAGGAGGGAGGAAGGAGGGAGGAGATGAGGAAGGAGACGAGGGAGGCGATGAGGAAGGAGGCAGGAAGGAGGTAATAGCTGCATGTTGGTTATGGACCCCCTCTCCTCGGCTTTCCCCATCAGAACCTTTTTATTTGATAGAATCGAACAGAATCTCAGACAGACTGAGGTCGTGACATGTTTACACGTTGTCACGGTGACGCTGAGCTTCATCGTCCTTCTACCTCAAATCTTTGGAAGAATGAAATGAGAATTTCTCTGTGTTTAACTCCATCCATCATTCCTAGACCAGTTCTGACCAGTTTTCCAGTCCCCGCTAATGAAAACCGTCCCACAGCATAATGCTGCCTCCACCGTGCTTCACTGTGGGGCGATGACAGGCTGGGGTTGCATCTTTATGGTCCAACAGAGGACCCTCTTCCACATGTGTGTAACATGGGTTTTGGTGAGCTTTTCCATCAGGAGTCTTTCCTGGCCGCCCGTGCATAAAGTCCAGCGGTCACATAGACGGATGCATCGGTCTCTGCGGGGTCCTTCAGGCTGCCTCTGGTCCATGTCCTCCATGCCCGGTCAGTGAGTTTGCTGGTTCTCAGCCTTGATGTGGGACATCCTCCCAGGTCCAGTCCAGTTAAGTCCAGGTGAGTCCAGGTGAGTCCAGGTGAGTCCAGGTGAGTCAACGTAAGTCCAGGTGAGTCCAGGTGAGTCAACGTAAGTCCAGGTGAGTCCAGGTGAGTCCAGATGAGTCCAGGTGAGTCCAGGTGAGTCCAGGTGAGTCCAGGTGAGTCCAGGTGAGTCCAGGTAAGTCCAGGTGAGTCAACGTGAGTCCAGGTGAGTCCAGATCAGTCCAGGTGAGTCCGGTAGTCCAGGTGATTGAGCCAGTGAGTCCAGGTAAGTCCAGGTGAGTCCAGATGAGTCCAGGTGAGTCCGGTGGTCAAGTCCAGTGAGTCCAGGTAAGTCCAGGTGAGTCCAGGTGAGTCCAGGTGAGTCCAGGTGAGTCCAGGTGAGTCCAGGTGAGTCCAGGTAAGTCCAGGTGAGTCCAGGTGAGTCCAGGTAAGTCCAGGTGAGTCCAGGTAAGTCCAGGTAAGTCCAGGTGAGTCCAGGTGAGTCCAGGTGAGTCCAGGTGAGTCCAGGTGAGTCCAGGTGAGTCCAGGTGAGTCCAGGTGAGTCCAGGTGAGTCCAGGTAAGTCCAGGTGAGTCCAGGTGAGTCAACATAAGTCCAGGTAAGTCCAGGTGAGTCCAGATGAGTCCAGGTAAGTCCAGGTGAGTCAAGGTGAGTCCAGGTGAGTCCAGCCGGTGAGTCCGGAAGTCCAGGTGAGTCCAGGTAGTCAACGTAAGTCCAGGTGAGTCCAGATGAGTCCAGGTGAGTCAATGTAAGTCCAGGTGAGTCCAGATGAGTCCAGGTAAGTCCAGGTGAGTCAAGGTGAGTCCAGTTGAGTCCAGGTAAGTCCAGGTGAGTCCGGGTAAGTCCAGGTGAGTCCAGGTGAGTCCAGGTAAGTCCAGGTGAGTCCAGGTGAGTCCAGGTAAGTCCAGGTGAGTCAAGGTGAGTCCAGATAAGTCCAGGTAAGTCCAGGTGAGTCCAGGTAAGTCCAGGTCCAGGTGAGTCCAGATAAGTCCAGGTAAGTCCAGGTAAGTCCAGGTAAGTCCAGGTGAGTCCAGGTGAGTCCAGGTAAGTGCAGGTGAGTCCAGGTAAGTCCAGGTAAGTCCAGGTAAGTCCAGGTAAGTCCAGGTGAGTCCAGGTGAGTCCAGGTGAGTCCAGGTAAGTCCAGGTAAGTCCAGCTGAGTCCAGGTAAGTCCAGGTGAGTCCAGGTAAGTCCAGGTGAGTCCAGGTGAGTCCAGGTGAGTCCAGGTGAAGGTGAGTCCAGGTGAGTCCAGGTAAGTCCAGGTGAGTCCAGGTGAGTCCGGCCTCAGTAAAGTGTGAAAACAAAGCAAAACAAGATGCAGCATTTTTCTCCACCGAGTCGAATTCAGTTCCTTACTGGTGGAAACGCAGCCAAAACTTCACACAACTGGACCGCATTCAGCTCATTATGAAACTTCTGGAAGTAACGGTTGATTGTATGGCTGCTGAACTTGTGTTTTAATTTATGTTTTTGCTTTCTTCTTTTTCAGAGCTTTCGCCATGCTCCCACTTTTAAACAACTCATTGAACTGAACTGAACTGAAATTAAATCAATTTTACTGAATTTAATTGAACTGAACTGAAATGCATTTAAGTGGTTGAATTTCTACTGATTGAACCGAGCTGAACTGAATTGAATTGAATTGGGTGGGGGGTCTTGTTAGAGGTCACAGTAAAGGGGGTGAACATATGACAAAGATTTCACCATTATTACCTTTTTTGGTTAAATAATTAATCAATACATTTTGTTCACAAGTAGATAAGTATATAATAATATATATGCATATATAGGATGTGAAGATAACTTGATTACTCTTTTTGCATATAACTTTTAGAAACGGAAGATGTTTGTAGTAAAAAGAATAAAGTCGTTCATATTCTAGGAGGACCTTCGTGACGTATTAGTACCCACTTCTTGTGAGCCAGCAGCAGTTCTTTATGCAGCTCGTTGTGAGTCCTGGAGACCCGGACGGGGTTTAGGTCACCTGCAGACGTTTCAGCTTTGACTCCATTACCTGTCAGGAGCAAAAACAGGCACGTCAGTCACAAACCGAATCCCAAACAGGGAAAGACGGTGAAACGCTGCTTGTGTTCGGTTCTTAATAAGCTGAACTAGTTATGATTCACAGACAGAGAGAATGGACGTGACTCTAGGCCTGAATGAAGGCTGAGGGTGGGTGGTACCTGGTGACCCCAGCTCCGGCTGCATGGTGGGTGGCTGGAAGAGGGGGAGTAAGCCCACGGTGAGTCAACATCAGACTGATTTCAGGGGAATAGTGATTTCAGAGAGCAGACAGAGATACAGCAGAGTGGAAACAGATAGCTGAAGCAGACATGCATAATTGATGCATCGGTGAGTGGGAGTGGACGTAAATGACTCACAGCTGAGCAACAGCACAGACGCAGACTGTCAGAACAGAGTCTGACAGGCTTCCCTTTCTCAGGAATGAACGATTATGAACATTTAAATTCGTATCCAGGTGGTTTGTGAGTTCTGACCCCTTCAGAGGTGATACAGGAAACTGATCAGGCTGAGACTGAAAACTGCTGAATAACCCAGCACATCTGTGCTGAATGAACTGCAGGATGCATCAGCTGGGTTTAACTTTAGGCAGAACTGCTCCTAAACGGCTGAAGGTGAAGACGGTTTGCATCCAAGTCCCATCAGAATAACTGGATTCATGGTGGAAACTTTCTGAAAAGACTAATGTGTCGTATAGTCGCTAATGTAGTCAGATACAACAGAGTTTATCATGAATCAGTTTTAGATATGATCAATGTCGCTGAGTGGGTGATATATATATATATATATATATATATATATATATGAAAAAATCAGCTATCTGAAGTTGAAATTGACAAAAGTAATAAATAAAAATTCTATTAAAATCATGACATTAATTTTGAGTTGTGGTTTGAGAGAAATATTAAGAACAAACACACAAAAAATAAAACCAATAAACACACATACACACACATATATATATATATATATATATATATATATGTAAATAATAAGTTAGGCATAAATAATGCCGAACTAATAAGGATATCCGATATTATTGGCCGATATTGGCATTAAAATGTGACAGAAATCGGTGTCTTTTTTCAGACTGAAGTTCTAAAAATCTCGCGCGATCTTGTTCCATCATGTTGTACCAGCATGTAGAAAACTCCCCCCCCCCCTTCCCCCTCTAAAAACAGATTTAGTAGACCAATCTGATTGGTAGTTAAGTGTGTCCAGTTACCAACTCTCTCATGGTTAATTTCAACCATAAGATTGGTTAGATTAACCAAGATTTTTAATCAAAGTGACCAGTTTTGGTTACTTTGTCCAAAATCTTGTTTAATCTACCAGTCTTAGGTTAAAACAACCAAAATATTGGTTGGACACATACAGTAACTGCTAATCAGATTGGTTTAATTAAACCAATCCGTTCTTCTTCTTCTTCTGGTGTTTATTGGTGGTTGGCAAACAGCTTTAGGTCCATTACCGCCCCCCCCCACTGCCCGGCTCACGCTCCTGCATTGAATTGAAACTCTAAATTAATTATTTTTCTTAATTCATTAATTTGTAGTGTAATTAATTAATCTAATTAATGTGTTAAACTGACAGCCCTATAAAATACTTTGCTGCGTTCCATTTCAACTCGAAAGTCGGAAATTCCCAGTTCCGAGTAGGAAGTTTCAACTGGAACGGCCCCCTGAAGTCGGATTTCCCACTCGGAAAGTCGGACAACTCTCGCAGCTCTGAGTTCAAATTTAAAAATGGCCGCGCCCTGTGTTAGCAGTTTTAGAAGCTCCTGTAATTTTACATTTTTTTACACTTCTTACTAATATTTTGTTGCATAAATCAGTCGTACACGTAGTATTGGTTTATATAGATGTAGGGGGAAGCTGCTGTCGTGTAATTCACATTTTTCATGTGGTATATGTGAACTACAACGCCAGCTGTGCTAACAACGGCTAATAACAATAGCCTTAGCAAACACGTTGTCTTGCTAGGCTGCTAACTGGTTTTCCGACCAGTGAGCTGGAACGCAAGTTGGTTGGGTGTGACGTCACCCCCCAGTTCCCACTTCCCAGTTCCGATGAAAATGGAACACAGCATTTATCCCGCCCTTTTCTAGCCCTCTCAAACATCACACACATTTATGCGCCAATGACAGCATCTCGGGCAAAGTGGAGGTCAGAGTCTTGCCCAAGGACACTTCGGCACGTTGTCCGGGAAACTCAAGCAACCAGTTAGTGAGCGAGCGGAACCCCAGCTGCCAATTTAAACCATGATGGTTTCCCCATCATGGTTTAGTAATAAAAATAAAGAACTAACTAAAAAAAACAATTATGTTATTGATTAAAGTTGACAGAGTTTGAATCCTGATAATAAACCAAGAAAATATAAAAATATCAAAGTTTTCTACACTTTAAAAACCTGCATGAATTTGCAAGCAGAACAAGTTTCTATGTTTGGAGAATTACCTCTAAAAGAACATTAACAAGGATAAATATCCGGTCTGACGCTGTAACACAAGCCAGTGAAGCCAAATCTAAAGTTACAGCCGTCACAGAGACTCGCTGCATCTTTGATTATCCTCCAAGCTGCTGCAGTCTAACACATTCCTCCACACAGCTTGTGTCCCTGCCTCCAGCTCTTAATCCTGAATATCTACGACCACACAGGTGTGTGCCTTACCTGTCCTGCGCTGGTCCTTCATGAGAGGCCGTCTGACAACATTAGCCATCGCCTGGAGCTGGAAGACAGTGATACTGAGCGTCGTGTCATTTGAGAGCCCTGAAAGTGGCGCTGGAGGTTCGGCCTCTTGTGTTCACGGTTCAGACGGACAATGAGGACGACTGAGACCCGCTGATGAGGTAACCAGAGGATTTTACCTCCCTCTGGTACAGGATGGTGAACGCTGCTCATAAAAATGACACGTAAGAGTCTGTAAACAGGAAATAATGGGTTAGTGGTGGGTAGAGCCGAACGCTGCAAAATATGGCGGCAGGTCAGACTTCAGCTTGCAGATGAGGTGACAGGTGGATAAGAAGATCAGAAGTAATAATAATTAGCAACACATTTCCAGCCTTTGTGCTCTTCTCAGGGTTAAAGACTGCAGCTTTAACTCGCGGTGCAGAACGTTGGCATGGTAACCAGATGTAAATATGTACTTTTTTAGATACGTCAGAATTGATTAAACACGTATAAGAGTATTAGGGGCCACTGAAAAAGTCAGAATTCTGACTTTTTTCCAGAACATTAAAAATATATATAAATTTCAGGAGTTGTTTATTTTTTTATTTTTTTAAATATCTGAAAAAGTCAGAATTCTCACTTTTTTTCAGGAATTGAGAAAAAAATCTCCTGAAAATTGTCTTTATGTTCTTGAAAAAAAGAATTATTCTGACTTTTCTTTCTCAAATTGTGAAATAAACGATTAAATTAATTATTATGATAAAAAAGCAAATAAAAAAAACCCCAATTTTTTGTGTTCTGGTAAAAAGTAATAATTCTGCCTTTTTTTTTTTTTTTTTGGTCAAAAATTTTAAATGAATAACTTTCCAAATTTTTTAGGTTCTGTAAAAAAGTCAGGATTCCAACTTCTTTTTTCCCCCAAAAAATGTAAAATAAATTAATAAGAATTCCCCAGTGTTTCTTTATGTTCTGGTAAAAAGTCAGTTTGAATGCTGACTTTTTTTGGGGGGGGAGGGGGGGTCAAAATTTTTTTTAAAAAAGTAAAGATTAAATAAAAAAAATTCCCCTATTTTTTTATGTTCTGGTAAAAAAAAAAGAAAGAAAAAAGTCATAATTCTGACTTTATTTTTGTCAAAAATAAATAATTTCCCTCCTTTTTATGTTTTGGGGAAAAAAGCCTGAATTCTAACCTTTTTAAAAAAAAAAAAAATCTTAAAAATAAATAAGTAAAAATTCCCCAAATTCTTTTAATGTTATGGTAAAAAGTCATAATTCTGACTTTTTATTGGTCAAAAATTGTAGAATAAATAATTAATTTCCCTACTTTTTATGTTTTGGAAGAAAGTTTGAATTCCAACTTTTTTTTTTTCAAAAATTGTAAAATGAATAAATTAAAACTCCCCTATTTTTTATGTTCTGGAAAAAGTTGTAATTCTGACTTCTTGGTCAAAAATGAAAAAAAATAAATTTTTCTTTGTAATTTTTTCTTTTTCTAATATTCCTTTCCCCCATTTTTTGGGGCCGTAAAATTGCTTTTATTCTGCACCATTCTAAACATTGTGCATTTTTTTTCTTAAATATTATGATGAAAAAGTGTTCGCTTTCCAAGCATGAAATCTCCAATGAGATTCTGTGATGATTCAAAATCAAATAAAAACTTTATTCATGATTCCAATTCATAATTTTATTAATCAAACATGTCACTCACAATGTGCTAGCATACATGGACAGAGCCGTTTCAGTAGAGTAAGAGCTTACAAGATATCAGACACAAACGTGGCTACGAAGAAACATTTAACCAGAAGAGACACGTCCTGAGAAGAATCAAGTTTTAGTAGAAAATTTAACGTGAAGGTGACGAGCCTGAAGAGCAGAAAAGTGACGACTGGTTTGTAACGATACAGCGATTAAATCGATCTGAAAGTATCAATACTGGAAATATAACAACATCCGTGCAGGAATCAGATTCACTTCAGGAATAATAACTGTTTGATAATTGATCGTCTCGTATTGATCGCTGGCTCCTGAACATGAGATCTGCAAATATTGTTTCATTATCAACCATTTGATACATCGTATTGTTGTCCACAATTCGATATATTGTATCGTTGTCCACGATTTGATACATCGTATTCTTATTCAAGATTCCATATATCGCATCGTTGTCCACGATTCGATATATCGTATCGTTGCCCGTGATTCGATATATTGCATCGTTGTCCACGATTCGATATATTGCATCGTTGCCCACGATTCGATATATTGCATCGTTGTCCACGATTCGATATATTGCATCGTTGTCCACGATTCGATATATTGCATCGTTGTCCACGATTCAATATATTTTGCTATCGATATATCGGACAACGATGCGATATAGTTGTCCACGATGCGATATATCGTATCATTGTCCACGACTCGATATATCGTACCGTGACTTGGAACTTACAGTCCTATCATGCACATTCTGGAAATGCTTTTAAACATGATGCGCATTTGTCTTATGATGGGAAGTAAAATTAACCCGTTCACAGGATGTTTACAGCACACAGCATCATCAACGACATCATCAATGACATCATCTACGTCCAAGTGTTCCACTTTTCACAGGTTTTTTAGTTCAGCTGCTTAAATCGCTGGTCCTGACAGCAGAATTTCATATAAAAACTAAATATAGTAGTTTCATTACAGTGCAACGACACTTCACGTCCATTAAAATCTGTTATATTTGACTTTTTCCTCATATACATACAAACAGGTTTCTAGATTTCTTGTTCCCTTTTTTAAAAAAGTAGGAAATAAGTGGTTGCTCCCTTTTAAAAAGAGTCTGTTGCACGTTTTCAGACCTGCAGGTGGAATTCCTGCCGGTTTAAGACCGTCCTGGTCCTGTCTGAAGGGCTGCAGTGGAAATAAGACATTCAGCCCTCATGGTTCAGGGTCCGGTCTCGTCCAAGGACACTTTGAAATGCAGATTAGAAAAGGATCAAAGGTGGATCCACCTCGGTCCGCGAATCAGTCTTTCACTTATTAATCGATTCAAAACTGTAAGTAGAAAATCAATCAGCTTGTTTTATACTCTTTTGGAAACTTTTGATTTGAAGTTATGATTATGAGAAATTAAGGAAAACGACCCGCGGACAGAAAATGATTCAATATTCGTCGGATTTCCGTGACCCGGAAGTTGCAGCAGATTCTCTTTCTGCAAACCGGCATCTGTTGCCTTTGTTGTTGGGGGTGGGCGACCCCCAACAACGAATGAAATTCTGCACAACTCACTAATGTGAGGTCCGGATTTGCTGATCCGATTTATCCCACATGAACCAGTCCGTCCTCCGTCTGAGGTTCTGGTCCAGACTCCTCACCAGTCGGTGGCGGAAGCGCACCAAACCGCAGCGTAGACGACACCTACAACACTTCGCCCTGACCTCATCCCCACATGGACCAATCACAACGCAGGAAACAGCCACAGGTCACGACAACTTCCAACATTAAAACCACAATATCCATATAACCGCCAGATCTCTTATGGTGGACTGCTGAACCGGCGGCCATCTTACTACAGGCAGCTCTCTGTCGGGACCTCTGGTTTCTGAATGAAGAAGATCCACGCAAACACAAATCATCGGATTTCGCTGAAATCTTGACGGATTTACAAACGGTTTGGTTTCTTACAAACGTTTTTAATGTAGCTATAATTCTGGATTGCTTCAACATGTTGAAATTGCAGCATTTATTTTTGAGAAACGACTTAATCGTTCAGCATAGTTCGCCTACTTTCGCAAGTAATAAAGGCTGTCTCAAGCCTTATTTACACCCACGGACGGTTTTAGTCCAGTTCTCACGTCCATCTTTTTAGTCCGTTGAATGAAAAGATTATGTTTTAATGAACCAGCGTGGCCAAAAAGTCTGTAATTTAAGCAAGGTGAAAATCTGTGAGTGAAACCTGGTAGTAAAGTTTACTCAGAAATTTTACTATTTAATTGAAAGGATTGTCCCTTTTTTAAATAAAGTCAAACCCAATTTTTTTTCTAACAAGATTATATATATATATATATATATATATATATATATATATATATATATATATATATATATATATATATATCACATATACCCATACGTATATCCATTGTGTACACTAGTTCTAAACACTGATTTAATTTAAATGCTGTGGGTGTGTGTATATTTATTTCACCCCGCCTGTTAATTATAATATTAAAGTCCATGGTTATAACTCGCTCCGCTCTGGAATCGTTAGTTATAATCATCAAGTATGTAGTTTCATACCTACATCTCTGACGTTTTTAACAAACCAGACCGGTGGAAAATCGGTAGAAAATTGATCTGATGTATCGAAAAAGTCCATCACCATTAAAAGCCGATGCTGTAAGTGAGCGAGCTGCCTGTGGAAAGATGGCCGCCGTGTGTGGCCAACAGCGCGGTTGGGTCATCTAGCAGTTATATATAGATATCTATGATTAAAACCACTTTCTGTCCCAGGATCCTTTCATGGTGGATTCTAGTTTTTTGTTTCAGATTTAAACAAGCTGATTGTTCATCTTCTGATATTTAATCAATTAATAAATGAAGGAATGAAACACGAACACTCCTTCATCACATCATTTAAAAAACAAACTAAAGCGTTTTCCATTTGTAATGTTTGAACGACCCATATATATATATATATATATATATATATATATATATATATATATTTAGTAAAAGATTAGTATTTTCTAAAAAGATTACATGTTAGTAACGCGTGTGATTGTCTAACACAATCCATCATCATCATCATCATCGTGACTCGTTCTAACAGTTAAGTGATTGACTCGATAAAAAACCCTCCGATAACCAAGCAGGTGCAAACAGTGCAAATCTCTTGGCTGAAGGTGAAACTGTACCTGATTAAGATAAAGATGAGCTCCAGCTGGACCTGGACCTCCGGAAATACTACAGCTGATTATTCAAGGCTGGATTTGATCCGTCTGAGAGGAAGAGGAGCTGCTCCTCTTCCTCTTCTGGCTTTAATACAGTAATAAACATGAAGGAGCCCAAACTAAACGCTGATTTAATACTGAAGCTTGAAATCTGCATGGAGACGAGGCGGCGGGGGGGGGGAGAAAGCGTGAAGCGGTGGGAGGAGGTGTGAGGGATGTTGGCACGTCGCTGACCGCTCAGCTCGTCCTGCGACGTCCCGGGCCTGAAAGTGGACCGGGACGTCCTCTGGACCTGAATGTGTCGGATCTGGGGCGCGGGGGGGGGAGGAGACCGACGGGTCCGGAGGCTACTTGAAGGCCGACTGCAGCTCTTTGAAAGCCGCTCGCCGCTGTTTCTGCTCCTCCGCCTGCTTCTTCTTGGCCTCCTGCTCCTCACGGATCTCCGCCTCGAACCGGTTGGACTCGCTGATGGCCTGGACCTGTCCCACATGAGAGCACAGCCGTTAGGGGAGGACACGCGTCTGCACTGGTCCACAGAAAAATGAGGTTTCATTTTCACAGGCCTGTGAAACAAGGGCTCCGTTTAACCCTTTAACAGCATATTACATCACATTTAAGTATTTCAGCACTTTGTCTTTTCAAATGTGAACATGTAGCAGGTAAAATTACACCGATTCAGTGAGTCGGAAACTTCCATCATAACTGGGAATATGGATCAAACACCAGTACAGCTGTCACTTATTACATTTATGGTGTGTAACCATGATAAAGTCAAATTCTGTTACCTTGGTTATTAGAACAAAGAAATATTTGCTTTGTTACGGAAGAGTGGGGCCACTAAAAAAAAATATAATTCTGACTTTTATCCAGAACATTAAAATAATTTTTTCGGGAGGTTTATTTTTTCAATTTCTGAAAAAAAGTCAGAATTCTGACTTTAAATTTGAAAAATAAATAAATAAAATTCTCCTGAAAACAAATAAAAGATGTTCTGGGAAAAAGTCAGAATTTTGATTTTCATTTTCAGAAATAGAAAAAAAAAATGATCTGGAAAAAATGAATTAATAAAAGAAAATATGTAAAAATTTTGACTTTTTCTTACACAAATTAAAAAAAAAATTTTTCAGGAAAAGAAAAAAAAAAAAAATTAAGTTAATGTGGGGAAAAGTGAATTTGAAAAAAAAAAAAAAAAAAAGATCCTGAAAACAAATAAATGATGTTCTGGGAAAAACTCAGAATTTAGATTTTTTAATTTTTTTCCCCTCTGAAATTAAAAAAAAACAAAACAACAACAACAACAACAACAACAACAACAACAACAAAAAAACTAGAAAAAAATGTTCTAAGGAAAAAAAATCTAAATTTTGACTTTTTCTTACACAAATTAAAAAAAATTTCAGGAAAAGAAAAAAAGAATAAAATTAATGTTGTGGGGAAAAGTGAATTTGAAAAAAAAGATCCTGAAAACAAATAAATATATATATATATATTTTTTTCCCCTCTGAAATTAAAAAACAAAACAAACAACAAAAAAAAAAACTGTGAAAAAATGTTCTAAGGAAAAAAAAATCTAAATTTTGACTTTTTCTTCCAGAAATTTAAAAGAAATTTTAACGCAAAAAAAGAAAGAATAAAATTAATGTTGTGGGGAAAAGTTAGAATTCCGATTTTTTCCCCGCAGAAATAATAATAAAAAAATCTCAGAAAAAAAAATAAAATTAATGTTCTGGAAAAAAGTCAGAATTTTTAATTTTCAGATTTTTTTTTACTTCTCAGAATTGTTTTTTCCTCCTTCCATAGCATTGACATACGAGTATGAGATACTGCAAGATTTGGTATTGATTCGATATTAACTAAATAGAGGGCTAGTATCGTTGATATAAACACTTAATAGGGCTGTGAAATGATCAGATTTGTGCAAAGAGATTATTCTGTGGAATCTTTTCACTATTTAAAAACAACCAAGTTATTATCCATCCCATAATAATCTGAGTTTGTCATTATGTGGACGAGAGAAGCCGATATTTGGCATGTAGATCCACTGGATCCACCAAAGAACACATCTCTTTATTCATGAAGTTTGTGATCGTTTCTTGATAGTTTCTCTTGTAAATTTACAGATTTTCTGGGCCAGTAAAAAATTTTAAATTAAAAACCTTTTGGATTTGGAGAGGCTGCCATCCAGACACCAGCGGGCACATCTGACTAACCATCAATGTTCTGAACAGTTCATGATTGCGTCTGACATCTCTGAACCAATCAGGAAGCTGGAGGCATTTACAGTTATTTCCTGCAGGCACGAACATGGTCGACCACAAAAACCGGAGTCAGTTTCCTCGGTTTGTGAGGGGGCGGGCGCGCCGACCAGTCATGATGCAGAACAGAGCTTTTAGATGCTCTGAGACGAGGTGGAGACGTCTTACTGGACCAAACGTCAGTTTTCTGTGTGATGGAGTTCTGGAGAAATTAACGCCAGAAGGCGGGAAAAGGAAGCGGAGAAATCACGGCTAATAAAAACGTGATCGACTTACTTTTGCCTCAAAAAAGGTCTTTGCTCCTTTGACTCCTTCTGTGGACACGTCTATTTCAGAGAGCCGAGCCAGGACGCAGAGTCCGCTGTCCTCCGCCAGGTCTCCTGCCGCCGCCTTCCTGAAGATCAGCAGGAACTGTGGAGGACAGAAACGGTGAAACGGCGACCGCATCGCTTCCGGTCGTTCTCTCCGACGAGCCCTCACCTCCCTGAAGCTCAGCTTGTTGTCCAAGTCCTCGTCCACCTCCTTGATCATGTTCTTCAGGCCGATGTGGGTCTGCGGAGCTCCGAGCTTCTCCATCATCAGTTTCAGCTCCATCAGGTCGATGTAGTTGTCTCTGCCAGTGTCGTACCTGGAAACACCACGGAGACAAAGTTCAGAGCGGAAACGGACGCGTCCACATCACCCGAAACAGAACCAGGACTTCGGACCGCTGCGCTGACCATGCAGGATGTCAGGTGGACGTCTCACAGCAGCTGTCCAGAAGGGACACAACTTTAGATTTGGGACATTAAAAGTGAAATAAAACCCTGACCCTTTTAGGGTAGGGGTGTCTCAGTCCTGTCAGGACAGAGGGGTAGGGGTGTCTCATTCCTGAAAGGACAGAAGGGTAGGGGTGTCTCAGTCCTGATAGGACAGAGGGGTAGGGGTGTCTCAGTCCTGATAGGACAGAGGGGTAGGGGTGTCTCAGTCCTGATAGGACAGAAGGGTAGGGGTGTCTCAGTCCTGATAGGACAGAAGGGTAGGGGTGTCTCAGTCCCGACAGGACAGAGGGGTAGGAGTGTCTCAGTCCCATTAGGACAGGGGGGTAGGGGCGTCTCAGTCCTGATAGAACAGAGGGGTAGGGGTGTCTCAGTCCTGAAAGGACAGAGGGGTAGGGGTGTCTCATTCCCGTTAGGACAGAGGGGTAGGGGTGTCTCAGTCCCGTTAGGACAGAGGGGTAGGGGTGTCTCATTCCCGTTAGGACAGAGGGGTAGGGGTGTCTCTGCCCTGATAGGACAGAGGGGTAGGGGTGTCTCAGCCCTGATAGGACAGAGGGGTAGGGGTGTCTCTCAGTCCTGATAGGACAGAGAGGGTAGGGGGCGTCTCAGTCCTGATAGAACAGAAGGGTAGGGGTGTCTCTGTCCTGAAAGGACAGAGGGATAGGGGTGTCTCAGTCCCAATAGGACAGAGGGGGTAGGGGTGTCTCATTCCTGTTAGGACAGAGGGGTAGGGGGTGTCTCAGTCCTGATAGGACAGAAGGGTAGGGGTGTCTCAGTCCTGATAGGACAGAGGGGGTAGGGGTGTCTCAGTCCTGATAGGACAGAGGGGTAGGGGTGTCTCAGTCCCGACAGGACAGAGGGGTAGGGAGTGTCTCAGTCCTGATAGGACAGGGGAGTAGGGGCGTCTCAGTCCCGATAGAACAGAAGGGTAGGGGTGTCTCAGTCCTGAAAGGACAGAGGGGTAGGGGTGTCTCAGTCCCGATAGGACAGAGGGGTAGGGGTGTCTCTGTCCTGATAGAACAGAAGGGTAGGGGTGTCTCTGTCCTGAAAGGACAGAGGGGTAGGGGTGTCTCATTCCTGATAGAACAGAAGGGTAGGGGTGTCTCTGTCCTGATAGAACAGAAGGGTAGGGGTGTCTCTGTCCTGAAAGGACAGAGGGGTAGGGGTGTCTCATTCCTGTTAGGACAGAGGGGTAGGGATGTCTCAGTCCTGTTAGGACAGAGGGGTAGGGATGTCTCAGTCCTGTTAGGACAGAGGGGTAGGGGTAAAAAAAGAGAAATGATCCTGGGGTTAAGTCTGCAGAGACGTCCTGAGGCGAATTTGTCCTCATAAACTTAAAACTAAATATCTTCAGGCTTCATATTCCAGACGTTCAAAGACAAACAACAACAGCGTCTCTTTAACCGTCCATACGTCCAACTGCAACAGAATGAGGACTAAAGAGTAAATCAGACTTAGTGAAACCCCGTCAGCGGATGCACGGTTGCATTAGTACTACATGCCAGACGGACACGTCCTCCATCAGAGAAACATCATGCATAGCAGAAATGTTTGCAGCTGCTCAGACACGTTCAGGCTTAGAGGAGAGAGCCATCAGCTGATCACACCGTGCACTTGCTCTGAGCTTTACCATGAACCGCCGGAGACCAGGACCTGCCAACAGAGAGAAACTCATCAATCCAGGTCAGAGGAACGGGTTACAGATGAAACACAGCATCAGCATGCAGCAGCTGCACGGACAGGCTCCGCCCACAAACCACGGCGACCTGAAATAGGCGCTGAACCGGGCCGGAAACAGGAAGCCGCCAATGAAAGGTCACGTAGAAACGTGTAAATGCGTCCACACGAGGAGGTAAAGGTCAGTCAGACCCAACGGGGACAACGGGGACAACGGAGACAACGGAGGACAGCGTCTCATCCTGTTCATGTCTGACACCGCTTCCAACAAACATCTGCTGCTGGAATAAAGATCTGAACTCCTCACACCAGTCTGACATACTGGTTCCCAGTCAGTCACAGAAAACACAGTGAAAATATAGTCTACGGATCCAGGACCAGAATCCAGGACGGAGTCCAGACCAGAATCCAGAACAGAGTCCAGGCCAGAGTCCAGACCAGAATCCAGGACGGAGTCCAGACCAGAATCCAGGACAGAATCGAGAACAGAGTCCAGGCCAGAATCCAGGACAGAGTCCAGGACGGAGTCCAGACCAGAATCCAGGACAGAGTCCAGACCAGAATCCAGGACAGAGTCCAGACCAGAATCCAGGACAGAGTCCAGGACGGAGTCCAGACCAGAATCCAGGACAGAGTCCAGACCCAGAATCCAGACTAAACGTGAAGAAGCAGCGTTTATCTGTCCCGTAAAACCGGCTCCATGTAGAAGCTCCACATCCAGATTTTAAAGGAACATTCCACCCACAGAATGATGTAACTTTATCTTCCACCCCCCCTCATGGTGAGAAAGACTCTGCAGCACTTTTTTAATATCTCAAATGCAGCCGGTGATCAGGAAGGCTTCTCGTTTCCTCCAACTTTCATATAATGGAGTTCACCGGGGTCCGAGCCAAAAGGTCCATAAAAGTCCACAAAAACTTGTCAATATTCCTCCATACTGCTCGTCCAATGTAATCCACGTGTCCTGAGTGGGTAGCGTCCAGAATTTACTGGAAACATCATTTATTGTATTTTTAGAGCCTAAACAGAGCTACATCGCATCTCTAGCAAGCACGCTGATGCATGTTCAAACAGCAAACTTCTTCTTCTACGCTTGTATTATCGGCAGAGTAGGCTCTGAACGCAGAGGCTTCCGTAGTTTCATGAAAGTAAGATGTTCTGTTTAGGCTCTAAAAATCTACTAAATGATGGTTTCCAGTAAATTCTGGACGCTACCCACTCAGGACACGTGGATTACATTGGACGAGCAGTATGGAGGAATATTGACACGTTTTTGTGGACTTTTATGGACCTTTTTGGCTCGGACCCCGGCGAACTCCATTATATGTAAGTTGGGGGGAAACGAGAAGCCTTCCTGATCGCCGGCTGCATTTGAGATATTAAAAAAGTGCTCCAGAGTCTTTCTCACCATGAGGGGAAGTGGAAGATAAAGTTACATCATTCTGTGGGTAAACTGTTCATTTAGGGGAGCCGAGTCAAAAGAACCGGATCTCTGAACGGAGCCGAACTTCCCACCGCTCATTCAGGATCTGTCAGGAAGTTGCGGAACAGCCTGAATCTGGTTCAGATTTTACCGCCAGAAACGAAGAAAAATAAACTTTTCCCACCATTTTCTCTTCTGTTAACATTTAATTTACTTCAGCATTAATAATTAAAAAAAAATAAAAGTTTTCTGCCCCAAATGTAAACCATTCAGCTGTGAGAGGCGCGCGCGGACCCACCCTCCGCTTTTCCTCTTTTTCTCCTTATTTGGTTTTAAGCCAACAAATGACAGGAACCGCTGCTCGCTGCTTCCGCGACCTCCTTCTGCTTTTTTACTTCAGTAATTATAAGTAAAAGCGCCGTAATCCCGCGGGATTGGTAATCCGGGACTCACGTCTTGAACATCTTCTCCATGTCTTTGATCTGCTTGCGGGAGAACTCCTTGAACTCCGTGTGGGGGTTGAAGACCTTCATGCTGGGCTGCAGCGGCTCCCCCTGCCCCTCGTTCAGCTCTCCTCTGCGGGTCAGCAGCGCTCCCAGCTCCGGGTCCGCGCTCGCCACCGCCGGCTTGTCCTCCGCCTCGTCCCGCGGCTCGCGGTCCACCGCCACCGGGTCCTCGGCCCCCTCCTCGATCTGCAGCCGGCGGCTGAGCTTGGACGACAGCTCGTCTGTGGCCATGTTCGTCAGCAGGAGAAGCACGCGCAGCCCGGTCTGGGGGGGGGGACGTCCGCCTACCTGTTGCTGATCTGGACTCCAGGAACCCGGACCTCGCAGAAACGCTTCCGCCTCAGAGAGCCGCGGGCTGGTCAGCCTTCCTCTTCTTCCTCCTCTTCCTCCCCCGCGTGCACCACACCTTTTAAAATGGCAGACATGAGCGCGCGGAGATCAGAAACGTGCAGATTACTCACCTGCAGGCATGAATCCGCTCATGTACCTGCACAGGTGTGTCCGCTCATAAAATCTGAACTGTTAAAGATGAAGTGTTCATGTACTAAATATTCAAATATTACATCAGAATCTTTTATTCTGGGTCATAAAGATATTTTTCTATAAATGATTTATGTGCGAAAACTCACAGATAGACACACAATTGTATATAAAATGTTTTTAAAAAGTCAATTTCAGCACGTCTGTTAGGTTTTATTTGTCTGCCTTTACCTTATATATTTCATATATTGACAGTTGTCCAAAACACACAATAAATGTTTACTATATACACTGATTTATCTTTATTAAATGCTAAAAATAATTTTGTAAAAGAAATAACACTGTGGATTTAATCGATGTAGCAAATATTATATATATAAGGATGTTAATAACCAAATTAAATTGCTGTTTGTTGGGTAAGTTTTTACATCCATAAAGCTCGATTTCTAGCGGGAATGCCAAATAAAACTTTGTTTTTTGTGGAACTTAAATCCTTTCACGGGGCTGTTTTAAATTATTTTTTAAAACCACAATTCAAAGTGTTTGCTTAAATTATATTTTATTTTAATTTATAATTCAGTGATTTTTTTTAATTACTACTTATTTAGTTTCTTGTTAATTAAATAACTATTGTGAATTTAACCTTTTCTTTATTGGGACTGTGTCTAAACTTTCGGACGGTACAGTAAACTACAAACATACACGTTCAGTAGGAATTCATCACTTATTGATTATGGTCGTGTTGATTATAGTTACAGACTTTGTCCACAAGAGGGCAATAAAACACCAAATAATTTGGTATAATGACTTCATACAGACACGTTTCCATTATTCTAAGTACAGGTGTTCATCTTTTCTTTTTAAATATATTTATACACGTGTTTTTTTTTTTTTTAAACAAACTATTCTGTGTAACCAATATTAAAGAGAAAAGTTTTCAGAAAAAAAGCACCACGTCTGTGTGACGTGGTTTTTATAGCATTATTGAATCTCAGCGACTGCAAACAGTTCCACATTATTATCAAGAAATTATAAACATTTGAGTAGTAAAACATGCTCTCTATTTAAATTTCTGATCACTGATCCGTGTTTCCACCTCCAGAAAAAACTTTTTTGATTGTAGTGACAGACTTTGTCCACAAGAGGGCAATAAAACACCCAACACCCTGACGATAATTACGTCATACAGACACGTTTCCTTTATTTCTAAACACAGGTGTTTATCTTTCCCTTTAAACTTTATTTATACAAGGTGTGTGTGTGTGTGTGTGTGGACGCGTAATTGCAACATTGTGGGGACTGTGTTCTGGATTTTTACCATCACTGTGGGGACGTCTTGCCCTCGTGGGGACATTTTCCCGGTCCCCATGGGGATGAACCCCGTTTTGAGGGTCAAGATTAGGTTTTAGAGATTAAGTTCCAATTAGGTTTAGGTTAGGATTAGGACAAGGGTTAGGTTTAGGCAATCAGTTATGGGTGTTAGGTTTAGGGTAGGGGGCTAGGGTATGCATTATGTTAATGGAAAGACCCCATGAGGAATGAAAACTGTGTGTGTGTGTGTGTGTGTGTGTGTGTGTGCTGTGTATTGTATATATGTACATATGAAATAAAATGAAATGATATGAAATGAAAAATACTTTATCTCAGAAGGAAAACTCAAATCGTAATACCTCTCACTCTCTTTTTATCATTTATTAAATTATTTATTTTTTATATTATATATATATATATATATAGTGTATATATAGTGGTGAGCTTGAAAATGAAAAAGCAATTTCCTCTTCATTTTGTCTTTAGTTGTGTCACAAATCATTAAAGAAGAAAAGAAAAATGCAGTTTGGATGATTTATGACTCGTTTTATTTATGTGTCACGGACAGTTACGAGCATCTATGAGTGACGTATGCATAAATTATGAAAAGGGTCCGTAATGTAGACAAGACTTTAAATAAAAGAGCCTTTAATGCTAATGCTAATTTTCAAATTTGACATTTTAAATTGACTTTTGTTCCATTTGCTGGAGCATCTTTCAGAAATGAAATCATGAAGCTCCTTTTCTTTATCATTTTCATTAAGTTACAAAATGATCAGTCTTGAAAAAGAAAAAGAAAATACAGTTGAAAATGATTGATTACTGATTTATTAATAAGTAAAATGCAGTTATATTCTGAAAATGACAAAACATCTCTGGAAATGCATTTTAACTTGAAATAAGTTACGGATGGAAGAAGCATTTGTCCTGTGAGCCTCTCAGCTGCAGCAGAAAGTCTCTGCGGCTGATTACAGGAAGCACTTGAAGATAACGTCTCTGATGTGGTATTTTCATCTTCCTCTCTTGAGGGTCGATACTTTTCCGGACTCTGTGTCTCCATCTGCTGTCGCAGTGAGGATACAACACCCGAGTGGAGCTCTAGCAACTTAAAGAACTTAAACTGCAGGATTAAAACTGCTGATAAAGGTTGTAATGTTCCTTTAAAGGTGTGGAACAGTTACAGAGATGCTGGACTTGTGAGGTTTTCCAGCCTGAGGGTGGCGGCAAACAGCTGATGATGAGTTTAGAGACTTCATGTCTGCTGAACGACCTCTCAGCTAACGAAGAACAGAAACATAAAAACCATTAAATAACTTCCTACAATCCTTTTAATCATGTTTCCTAACTCCTTCTTCACGGTTAGCTTCCTCTTCCTCCTCAGGAATTAACACATCCTCTATATATGTGTAAAAATAACCAAGAAATAACATCCATAAGTAATTTATCATTTTCACAGCTAATCAGAAACAAGAGGTGAGTTTTTGTCTCATGTATAAAATAAAAATACTGAGTACAGTTGAAGTGGCTGAAACTGCTGATGGAATTGAAACACTTTAATAGGGGATTATCACGCTTCCGTGTTCCGAACTTCCGGTTTGAAACACTTAGACGGCCCACTTCCGGCCCAGTTCAATGGCCCAGCTTTACTTCGTAGATAACGCGAATAAACGCCAACCCTACTGAAATTTTCACGGATTCCAGACTGAAATGATACTAAGGAAGAAGTGGATCAAAGCGATCGATTCGCCGCGGTGAAGGACCGAACTTTATAATAAAACACACGTTTGTTTGTCGCCGGTGGATCACAACACCGGCCATTCACAGCATGCTAGCATTAGCCAGCTAGCGTTTACTGACGTGCTTAAAACACACAAACATCTGAAAATCGGGTCTGTACCCCCCCATTTCCAGTGGAACAACTGGGGACTGCCAAGAAAGGAGACGCTTTCAGATGCTTGTGTGTTTTCAGCCGCACAAAGTTAGGCACGTCATCAAGCTGGCTAATGCTAACCTGCTAACAGTAGTCCGCCAGCTACTACTCTGTTAAACTTTGTAAATCGGATAAACGCCAATGCCAAGTTTTCATTCCAGACTGAAGTGATGCTGAGGAAGAAGTGGATCAAAATGACCGATTCGCCGCGGTGAAGGACCGAACTTTATAATAAAACGACACACGTTTGTTTGTAGCCGGCAGACTGCGCAGTCGTGTTAGCAGGTTAGCATTAGCCAGCTCGATGACGTGCCTAACTTTGTGCGGCTGAAAACACACAAGCATCTGAAAGCGTCTCCTTTCTTGGCAGTCCCCAGTTGTTCCACTGGAAATGGGGGGGTACAGACCCGATTTTCAGATGTTTGTGTGTTTTAAGCACGTCAGTAAACGCTAGCTGGCTAATGCTAGCATGCTGTGAAGTGCCGGTGTTGTGCCCCACCGGCGACAAACAAACTTGTGTTTTATTATAAAGTTCGGTCCTTCACCGCGGCGAGTCGATCGCTTTGATCCAGCTTTTGATCCAGTATCACTTCAGTCTGGAATGAAAACTTAAGTATGTTTGGAGTTTATCCGATTTAAACAGTATAACAGAGCAGGAACGGCTGTCGTTAACATGACCCGGAAGAGGAAGTGTCAAAATACCGGGAACTTCCGGTAAGCGTGATAATCCCCTTTTACAACTTTATTTAAATTTAAAAATAGTAAAGGCAAAATCAAACTTGAATTAAAAAGAAATCATTTAATGGATGCTGCATTTTCTGCTGGAAACTATTTAAATACTACAGACACAATAAAATAGCAAAGAAGCTGTTACATTAAAAAAAAAAAAAAGTTAATTGTTAGAAATAGACTTTTGTGTCACATTTCTGTTTCCAAATCTGGTCTGCATTCAAATTCCTACTAAAGCCAATTAAATTCGAATAAATGAATGAAAATGCTTTATCTGTTTCTATACATATCAACGTTATAGATTATTACAAATTAGCTATTTATTTTCCCCTTAATCATAAAGTGTAATAAATAATGCTCTTAAATGCTTTAAGTGAACTCTGCAGCTGCAGCGAGATCTGTCTCAACTAACCACCTTTCATATTGGACTACATGCTCTGTTCTCCGTTTGATATTTGTGCCAGAAAATTATATCCATCAATAGAAGTTTTGTTCAAATATAAAAAATTAAATAAAAAATAAAAAACTACCTTTGATTTGTTCTAGTTTTGCCTAATTGTGACTTCAGTCTTAAAATCCTGCTGTATGTTTGTGCTGCTGAACAGCGTTCTGCAATGACCACCTCGCACTTTTCACTGAATTATGTGCAGACCTGACATGCTGCGATGTCATGAAACATATCAGGTTTTAGTGCACAAAACAACGTTTGCAGATAAAGAAGTTAACTTTAAAAGTAACATAAAGGGACGAAAATATTAATCGTGAACGCAAAATCTGACCTGTTGAAAAATAGGCTACTTTTTAAAATAAATTCGCCGCGGAGCTTCACACAAAGCTGAATTTTCCCACGCTCAAAAAGGATGCTAATACGCATGCGCACACCAAAAATCACAGCAAAAGCTTGCTGCATGTGCAGGTAATGGGCGTGTCTCAGCTGTACTTAGCCAGCCCTCCCCTACAATTATAGACGGGAAAAAATCATCTGTCAGTGAAATAAGATGAAACTGACAAAAGTGGTAATAAATAAAAATTCTGTGAAAATCATTACGTTGATTTTGAATTGTGGTCCAGCAATATTATCAAAAACAAATACAAAAAAATAAAATAAGTAAACAAGCATGATGGGGCTCCAAAGCTAAAATGTTGTTGAGGCAATCACTACAATCAGGTGTTTTCTGTAACGTCCAATCAGACGTCTGCACCTGTTGACAGGTATGTTGGTCCATGTTCATAGGAAAGAAGCTGTAATGTGTCTGGGACAGTTTTTTTTTTTTTTTTTTTGTAATTATTATTTTCAATCACAATTTAAAAGCAATATTTTATTTCACTAAATTGCAATTTAGTAAATTTTGATTTATTATTAGTTTCTTTAGTTTCTTGTTATTTGAATTTCTTTTATGAATTCAGCCTTTTCTTTAATTGGAGGGTGTGAATCATTTTGAGGACGACTGTAGATCCTGCAGAGCCGAGTCCTGCACGGGTGTTTGAGCCTCCGATAAGTCATCATGATTTTAGTAAAGACATTTAAACTCCTCTGGGACGGCCTCGGAGTATTTTCTGTTATCTGATCTACTCCACCCAAACAACCCAGGAAACGCTGACACAAACAGTCGTCTGAGTTTGAATCTTCAGTCTCTAAATCGGAAAAACTGTCTCTGTGGTTCATATAAAAGTTCCCAGATTTATGAGCGATTGTGGATTTTAGAAGACTGAGAGGGGAAGCTGGAAATAAAAGACCAGGAATATTTAACCAACTGTTGAAGGCTGAACGTAACGTCCCCGTGTTTCAAGCAGGACTGATGAGTCATTTCCTGCGTCAGTCGGCCGTGAGGAAGCAAATTCCTCTGAACTGAGGGGATTTTCTGTCTGGACTCAGTTCCAATAAACAGAACTGAAAGTTTCAGGGAACGACCAGCTCCGGTCCTCAAGAACCAGAATCCTGCAGGTTGTCAGTGTGTCCCAAAGCCGCTGACTTAAATCGCTGAGTCATGGTGCAGAACTTTACAGGCTGTTGCATCTGCTTGAGTCGGCTGTGTTGGTGCAGGGAAACACTGAAGACCTGCAGGCGAGCGGCCCTCCAGGACCGACTTTGGACACCCCTGGTTTTGCTCAAACTTTAAAACTTTAGATTCAACAACTAAAGTTTCCAGCAGCAGCTGAATGATTGGGCAAAATGTTGCAACAAGCATGAGTGCATTTCAGTTTCCCTGATAGAAACAAGCACGAATGGAAATAGGAACAACAAGAAGACGGGCCTCTGATTTCAAAGAGTCAGTATGACATAAATACAATGGCGTCTCTCCACTGGGGTGTTCGTGTACCTGCCAATTTCCATTTGCTAAAGGAGCAATTCCACATCTAAATTTAGCAAAAGCACGTCTAGTATGTCTCTGCTCAGAGCCGGACCAGCCGGCACAAACAACGCCCACCCACCAGACTCACATTGTTAAAGGCAAATGCCCCCCTGGGTGAAATTGAACCCCCCCCCCCAGTCCCCTGAGTTGGATAAGTGGGCAGAAGCGTTTTCTAACCGACTCAGTCGTTCTCTGAATCTGGCAGCACTGACTTTAGCTTAGCTTAGCATAGTTGCTGTAATCTGGTGGTTCCAACTAGCACCACTTGGTGAAAGTGAACTAATAAAATCGAATCTTTTCCAATCACGTTTTGTGATCCGCACATTCTGATCGAGTACAAACGAGAAGCCGATTTCACATTAATGGACTGACTAGGCGTCATTCAATAGGGAACTATATGCTGCAGAGTGCAGGCCAATCACAGGGAAGCACCGCGGGTAGTAGCAAAGGCAGCACGCATGCGCAGCATCCCCAACTTCCCCAACTTCCATAAACAAGGATGCCACTGGATGCTGCGCATGCGTGCGGGCTTTGCTACTATCCGCAGTGCTTCCCTGTGATTGGCCTGTACTTCCGCGGCATTTAGTTCCCCGGTTGAATACTGCCTAGTCAGTTCTTTCACATAAAATCAGCTTCTCGTTTGTATTCGATCAGAATGTGCGGGTCACGAAACGCGATTGGAAAAGATTCGAGTTTATTAGTTTACTTTCGCCAAGTGATGCAGATTACAGCAACCATGCTAATGTGGCAAGGTACGCAACGGAGGGCCCGGGCGGGCTTTGAACCCCAGACTCCCAGGTGAAAGTCATTCGCGCTGACCATTCAGCCAAAGGGACATCCCTGTGGCCAAGTAGCCAGGGCACATGATCAGTTGGAGGCATAGTGACAAGACCACACTGTCACACTAAGCTAAGCTAAAGCCAGTGCTGCCAGATTCGGAGAATGACTGGGTCGGCTAGAAAATGTTCTGCCTACTTGTCCAGCTCAGGGGACTGCAGGGGGAGGCTCAGTTTCATCCAGGGGGGGGCATATGCCTTTAACAGTCTTCTCGTCTTGTTTGTCCTGGAAACCTGCTTCATGTTTATGATCAGTGGTTGTTGTGTGAAGGGTTAACAGCTGGTTCCGCAGGAACCAATCAGAATGCTAGTTACTGAGATGTAACGGTTATACGTTGGTTGCTTGGTAACCGAAATAAAGATGACAGTTGACAGTCCGCTCTGCCTGGTTATTGCATAAATAACATAACATGGTGTCAGAAGTGGGATCCCCACCTTCTTTCCACAAGCCTTTGACAGTTGCCACGGCGCTCTCTGCTTCCCCATTGGCCTGCGGGTACCTTGGGCTGCTAGTTATGTGAGTAAATCCATGCTCACCGGCAAAGTCCTTGAAGAGAGCGCAGGCATACTGCGGGCCATTGTCAGACATTAGCAGCTCTGGGACTCCATGCCGGCCAAAGAGCTGCAATGACTGTGCTGGCTGTTGCAACATTGAGGTGGGCAACCTCATTGTATGGAGAGAAATAATCAATTACTATCAGATAGGTGCTCTTGTCCCAGCTGAATATGTCTGTACCAACACGTAGCCACGGCCTCTCTGGTACAGGATGCCGCCTCTACTTGCAGCAGGTTACAGTTTTCTCTGCTTGTGTCCAGATGAAAATGTTGCTCAGATGTGGGGGGAGATTAAAAGTTTCAGTTTACTGTAAGAAATGACGTGTTTACTTTCTACATTTAGACTCTCACATCCTGCTAAAATGAAAGAAAGATGTTCAAGCAAACAATCACCTCTGAATCCAACTTTATTTCATAAAGTGAAGACATGCTTACAGGAACTCATCTTCATGTTTTTCTCTCCATCTTCTACAGTTACACTCTGGCCGTTTCTCAGTATGCGTACTTTTGCGGACTTGCATTCTTGTGTACTTTTGAAACGTCATCAGTACAGGTCCAAGTACTGTTCCAATTCAAAGAACGCATCAAGACAAGTACGCTCCATATTCCCGGATGTGTACTTGCTCCGCCCACTTTTGCGAGTCTGCATTGGAGATGACTTTTGTGGACTTCAGACACCTTTCTATCCCATAAGGCATTGCGGCATAACAATGGTGGAGGAGAAAAGTAATTGCTATAAGTGCTGAAAATACTCATTATTTTACGTAACGTTGGTTTTATATAACTTTTCTACAACAGAGTTGTTTTACTTCAACTTCTTGGTGGTTTGATAAATTTTAAACCGTTATTAAAAGTGACTAGCGGTTTCACAAATGGGCTGAACAGCTAACGGTAGCTAACAGTAAGTAAGACGGTTGCGCAGATTAGCTGTCTTTAACTGCCACATTCAAGCAGGGTTATTGCTACTTATCATTCTAGTATTAGATATTTGTTATGACACAACTTCAGCAACGTCTTTGACGTAATCAAGTATGCTTCTGTTCCAAATGTGCAACGAGTGTACTCGCGTCCTTCCGTTCTCAGAAGTCTGTACTTCCAACAAGTCCATACTAGCAAGTACACAAGTTTGTTCTTAGCGAACTTGGTATTGAGAAACGGCCTCTGCTTCCTTCAGTTATTACAAAAGAAAATACTTAGTTGTCATAACAACAGTGTGCATAAGAAAAAGATCTCAGCATGCAAATACAGTTGTGAAAAAGTGTCCTGATTTCTTACTTTTTTTTGCACGTTTGTTACACTTAAATGTTTATGATCATCAAACAAATTTAAATGTGAGACAAAAATAACACAAGTAAAAAGAAAATGCAGTTTTTATATGAAGGTTTTTATGAGTAAGGGGGTAAAAAATCCAACCCTCCATGTCCCTGTGTGAGAAAGTGATCTTCCCCTAAAGCTAATAACTGGTTGTTCCACCTTAGCAGCAACAACTGCATCAAGCGTTTGTGATAACTGGCAGTGAGTCTTCTACAGCGCTGTGGAGGAATTTTGTTCCACTCATCTTTGCAGAATTGTTGTAATTCAGCCACATTGGAGGCTTTTCCAGCATGAACCGCCTTTTTAAGGTCATGCCACAGCATCTCAATGGGATTCAGGTGGGGGCTTTGACTAGACCACTCCAAAGTCTTCATGTTGTTGTTCTTAAGCCATTCAGAGGTGGACTTGCTGGTGAGTTCTGGATCATTGTTCTGCTGCAGAACCCAAGTGCGCTTCAGCTTGAGGTCACCAACAGATGGCCGGACGTTCTCCTTCAGGATTTTTTGGTAGACAGGTAAATAAAGCTGAAATCTTTAAATTGACAGCAGATTTTCTACAGTAAGTATTAATAAAAAATGATAAGCTGCCCTGTTTTCTGAAGGACATGGAACATTTGCAGCTCTAAACGACTTTTATCACTGGGTTGACTCTGAAAATGTCTCTTTGGATTGTCCAGGTTGCAGACCTGTTCTAGAGGCATCTGCAGGACTTTCAGTGAATGTGGACAGATGTGGATTTACCTAGAACTGGAGGCTAAAGTACAACTAATGGCCTCCAGTAGCCTGTTAAACAACATCGGTCATCAGCAGCTGTGATTCTGCATTACTGAACTACAATACGAGTTAAACCAGTTACATGGTGACGTCTCCCACAGCCGTTGCAGCAGCACGGTGAGGAAACTGCTTCATGTTAGCTCAGCTAGCCTCCAGCTGGAACACATGCCGAGCTAAACAAGCTTTTAATGTCGGGGAAAGTCCATACCTCTAACTGGGAACTGTTTTTTCACTTTCTGAAAGCCGATTCTCAGCGTTTTGATGAGTTGTTGACGTCTGTCATTATTTACCGCGACGTGAGACGCACCCCCACCACCAATCCCGATGGCTTTAATGTTTTTTTCATCATTCAATGGCCGACGTTCTTCCACGGTAACGTCATGTACGTCACCGTTCACGGTCAAAGCAAGCGTCAGAGTAAGAGCAGATCATCGCAAAGAATTGAAATACTGAGGTTTTATCTTCATGTCTTTCAGAGGGAAATTTTGTGTAGCTATGTATCCTTTCCTGATTTCTTTTTTTTTTTTTTGCATGTTTTTCACACTTTTATGTTTCACATCATCAAACAAATTTTAATGTGAGACAAACATAACACAAGTAAACAGAACATGCTTTTAAATGAAAAGTTTTTAAATAAAGATTTTTATTTTTAAGGGGGAAAAAAATCCAAACCTCCATGGCTCTGTGTGAAAAAGTGATTGCCCCCTCTGTTAAAACATAAATTAACTGTGGTTCATCACATCTTTGGAAAGCTGAGTTCAGTTTCTCTATCCACACCCAGGCCTGATTACAGCCACACCTGTTCTCCATCAGAAATCACTTAAATAGGACCTGCCTGACAAAGTGAAGTAGACCAAAAGATCCTCCAAAGCTAGACATCATGCTGCCATCCAAAGAAATTCAGGAACAAATGAGAAACAAAGTCATTGAGATCTATCAGTCTGGAAAAGGTTCCAAAGCCATTTCTAAAGCTTTGGGACTCCAGAGAACCACAGTGAGAACCATTATCCACAAATGGTGAAAACATGGAACAGTGGTGAACCTTCCCAGGAGGGGCCGGCCGACCAAAATGACCCCAAGAGCACAGCGACGACTCATCCAAGAGGTCACAAAAGACCCCAGAACAACATCCAAGAACTGCAGGCCTCACTTGCCTCAATGAAGGTCAGTGTTCATGACTCCCCCATCAGAAAGAGACTGGGGGGCAAAAAATGGTTGCATGGCAGAGTTCCAAGACCAAAACCACTGCTGAGCAAAAAGAACATAAAGGCTCGTCTCAGTTTAGCCAGAAAGCATCTTGATGATCCCCAAGACTTTTGGGAAAATACTCTGTGGACTGACGAGACAAAAGTGGAACTTTCTGGAAGGTGGAGGTCCCATTACATCTGGCGTAAAAGTAACACGGCATTTCAGAAAAGGAACATCATAGCAACAGCAAAACATGGTGGTGGTAGTGTGATGGTCTGGGGCTGTTTTGCTGCTTCAGGACCTGGAAGACTTGCTGTGGTAAATGGAACCATGAATTCTGCTTCTACCAAAAAATCCTGAAGGAGAACGTCCGGCCATCTGTTGGTGACCTCAAGCTGAAGCGCACTTGGGTTCTGCAGCAGAACAATGATCCAGAACACACCAGCAAGTCCACCTCTGAATGGCTTAAGAACAACAACATGAAGACTTTGGAGTGGCCTAGTCAAAGTCCCCACCTGAATCCCATTGAGATGCTGTGGCATGACCTTAAAAAGGCGGTTCATGCTGGAAAAGCCTCCAATGTGGCTGAATTACAACAATTCTGCAAAGATGAGTGGAACAAAATTCCCCCACAGCGCTGTAGAAGACTCACTGCCAGTTATCACAAACGCTTGATGCAGTTGTTGCTGCTAAGGTGGAACAACCAGTTATTAGCTTTAGGGGAAGATCACTTTTTCACACAGGGACATGGAGGTTTGGATTTTTTTCCCCCTTAAAAATAAAAATCTTCATTTTAAAACTGCATTTTCTCTTTACTTGTGTTATCTTTGTCTAATATTTAAATTTGTTTGATGATCTGAAACATTTAAGTGTGACAAACATGCAAAAAATAAGAAATCAGGAAGGAGGCAAACACTTTTTCACTGTATGTAACCGGTTTAACAAGCTAAGTTCCTGGAGGAATATGTATATACATATACTGTATATACATATATATATATATGTATGATACCCGGCTGGGGAGGGTTGGAACAATTCCAACAGTTCTTCCTGTGTGGAGTTTGCATGTTCTCCCCGTGTATGCGTGGGTTCTCTCCGGGTTCTCCGGCTTCCTCCCACCATCCAAAGACGTGATGTTAGGATAAATGATCACTCTAAATTGTCCCTGGAATGAATGTGAGCGTGAATGGTTGTCTGTCTCTCTGTGTTGGTCCTTTGACAGACTGGTTACCTGTCCAGGTGAACCCGCCTCTCACCTGATAAAAGCTGGGATAGACTCCAGCAACCCCCATGACCCTGATCTGGAGAAGCAGTACAGAAAATGACTGACTGAAACTAGATTATACAATGCTTACTCAACTCCATCATCATCATCAACATACTTTGTAAGGACATTTTTATGCTGATGTTGCACCTTATCTCAAAGCTGCACCCTTTTACAGCTTTAGACCTTTAGACAAGATAATCATGAAAATATAAGTCAAAGTTTGCAAGTTAGTTTCACTTTTATTTACTCACACACACACACACACACACACACACACTTTGTCCGTTACAGGCGTGTTTCCCCTCATTAACTACATATGTCCACTCTTCACCCCTGCAGCTGCAGACATCCTCTACTCTCCAAATAACTTCAGTAAGTATTCAGCTGTTTTTTTCCTCCTCAGGTGTTGTTTTCTCTAAAGTAAGATGCAGTTTTTATTACAGATCAGATCCTGTGATCTGGATCCATGACTGATATTTACACTGTAAAAAAAAAAAAAGAAAAAAAAAACTGGTAATATTCCAGCAGCTGGGGTGCCAGAAAAATACTGTAAAATTACAGAGAAAAACTTTCTCATAAAAACAGTAATTTTCTACAATAAAAATATAGTTCATAACTTTGCTTTTACATGAAATCTCTGTTTTATTTTGGCATTTTAAGATGCAGTTTTTATTACAGATCAGATCCTGTGATCTGGATCCATAACTGATATTTACGCTGAAAAAAACACACGTAAAAAAGCAGTAAAATACCGTAAAATTACGGGGAAACTTTCTCATAAAAATACCGTTTAGTTTTTACATGAAATCTTTGTTTTATTTTGGCATTTTAAGATGCAGTTTTTATTACAGATCAGATCCTGTGATCTGGATCCATAACTGATATTTACGCTGTAAAAAAACACGTAAAAAAGCAGTAAAATACTGTAAAATTACGGGGAAACTTTCTCATAAAAATACCGTTTAGTTTTTACATGAAATCTTTGTTTTATTTTGGCATTTTAAGATGCAGTTTTTATTACAGATCAGATCCTGTGATCTGGATCCATAACTGATATTTACGCTGTAAAAAAACACGTAAAAAAGCAGTAAAATACTGTAAAATTACGGGGAAACTTTCTCATAAAAATAGCGTTTTGCTTTTACATGAAGTCTTTGTTTTATCTTGGCATTTTTAATGTTTAATGAAGGATGATGATGTATAATAACGGGAAAATCACCTGGACATACGGTAAAACCCGTTAGAATACAGGAAATCAGGGTTAACATCACTGTTGCCGACTCTTCAGGGATACTGGCTGGTCCATGAGTCCTACTCACACATGTACAACCATGTTAGATAATCAATGTTGCTAATTTACAAGGCACTGAAGGGGTGACAGACACATTTGACTCATGCTGCAAAGACGATCCAGGTGTGCCACAAGGCATCATGGGAAATAAGCAGCAACTGTTACATTAGGCTCTAATGGATGATTCACAATTACTAACATATTTGTACGATGGACGTTACAGCAAAAATAAAGTAATGCCGTAGGAAATAATGCCGTTAGCTAATTATGCTTAACTTAAAAATATTTAACAATTGGTCACATCTAACAAAATTAAGTTGAATGAACTAATTAAATTTAATCGAATAAATTTGTTATTTTAAATCAACTTAACTTATTTTGATTTAGTCAATGCAAACTGAAAACTTCTTTGTGTCAACTTTATCAAATATGATGATGTGATTTTGAACAATTTACTTTGAAGCATTATTTTTGCTCTTAATGCAAATTTGCTCAAGTAAAGTTTTCACCAGAGTAAATTTACTGTCACGTTTTGTTGGTCCCATCTCAAATGTTGCAGATTTTTGTATTTGGTGGTGACTTTATCTCCTTGTTCTGTCCTTCACTGTCATGGAGCAACTTTAACATCCAAACTGAACAGAATTTCTTAACAACTTCTGAATGTGAACATAACAAAAGCAGTAAACACTTAACTCAGATTTATAGGATAACGATCATAAAACGGTCATTTCCTGTTGCGTTTCCCATGAGCCTTTGTGGTCCAGATATGTTGAGTTTTGAAAATAGCCCCGCCCCCTTTGTTGGTTTAAGCTGAAACGACCTCATAAATTTACTTTGAAAGTAAAAAAATTGTTTCAGAATAGAGAGAGAGGGGGGGGGTAGCCCAGATAGTCTTTTAGAGTGAAATAGGTGAAATTAACAAAAACATTTTTCTTTTTCTGAAGAAATTTTATCAGAAAAACCATTAAAAATGTATTTTAACGTTCTTTTTATGTGAAATTAATAAAAATGGAAACGTCATGTCTTTTTACAGTTAGATCGTCGGGGTCCCCCTCCCCTCTCCATTGGACATTTACCACTCCCGCCTCACCTGCAGAGCCACCAGGACCGCAGGTGACCCCACCCACCCCGCCCACAGTGTCGTCACCCTGCTGCCGTCGGGGAGGAGGCTGCAGAGTCTCCGGGCCAGAACCAGAACCAGAACCAGCAGACTCAGACAGCTTTTTCCACCACGCAGTGAGGATGCTAAACTCTGGGCTGCACACTTCACTTTATCATCACCATGGCAACAGTTCAACACCGCAGAACATTGTACCAAATGGCACTACTACATATTGCACTGTTGCATCCGGACTTACTCTGCTGCATTGTTGCACTGTTACCACTGTTACATCACTCATAACCTGCTGCACATGTTACAGTTACATGTTTACAGTGACTATTTGCACTATTGTCCATCAGGACCACTGTAATGCTGCACTGTCAAACTTTACTGTTACATTTCCCCATCTATACACTCTAAACCCGGATAAGTTGAATCTACTTCAAAAAATTGAGGAAACTGGTTGCCCTAAAAATTTTAAGTAATGCATGATAAAAACTTGGCTGTATTTCACTTCAACTTTTAAGTTCAGTGTACTAAGAAAATTAAGTTTTCCTTAATGGAAGTGACTAAGTAGAATCAAATGGTTTCAGTGAATAGAACTTTTTTGAACATGATAAATGTCACAAAGTCATAAGCTGATGAAGCAAAGGACGATAATAGAGTTGATTCATTTCACATGACTTTGATAAGATGCTTCACACAAACAATCTTTTTCTGATTAATGGCATCATTACAAGTTCATCTTACTTGAAGTAATCAATTAACTTAAGTATTGTTGCTAGATAGCAAAAGTTAGTAACGGTTGGGTTTTATTTTAGCTTAATGTCAGACCACAGATGTTTCTGCAGCAGCTGGACAGTAGGTATTATATACAGGAACAAAGGAACAAGGTGAGGACAGTCACATGGCACTTCCAACATTGCTCACAAATCCTTCATTTGTGAATTATCTCTAATTTGTTGTTAAAAGAAGTGAACTGCATTGTGGGAAATCTGTTCCATTATAATTGCATTTGGCGTGGTCATGACCAAAACTTAGACATTTATGTTACATTTCCCATCTATACATTTGTAATATTCTTTAGTATTTAAACTTAATTTCGTGTTTAGATTTCTAGTTATCTGAGCGGATTCCTATATTTTATATTTTTTATCTTATAGTTTATTATATTTTATTATGCACCGTGGGTTTGAGAGGACTGTAATTTCATCTGTGATGTATGGCTAACATGCAGCACATTTGACAATAAAGTTGAGTTACAGGCTTTTCATATTTTTTCATGTGAAATTTGTAAATTCACAGCCTGTTTCCATAATTTTATCGTTATTATTCTATATTTGTAAAAAATGGGAGAAATGTAAAATATCACGGAAATAATCTGTGATATTACAGGTTTTTTTTTTTACAGTGTAGGACTGATTTCTTGTTGATTGTTGGAAATCAGTTTCTATTTAATTTCCATATAAATTACAGGATGACATTGGTGAACCGCAGCTTTGTTCTCAGCCCGTTTCTCTCCTTATTTGCAGATCATGAACAGATTCTCCATAACAGAAGTCATCAGTGAGGACTTTCCGAATAGTAGGAAATTTATTCTATCAGTGGACAAGAAAGACGGACGTTACCGTGTTGCTGGTAAGAGTGAGAAGTCTCTGCAGTGGTTGGTGCAAAAGTTCTAGTCAAAGCTGAACTGGGTCGTGTTTCTGCTTCTAATGGTCCAGCTAAAGCCGGTCTGGCAGCAGATACAGGAGCCGGTCCTTCCAAAGATGCGTTCATGAGACGGGCTCGTTCTTATTTTTCATTCAGTATTTTTTATTTCATTATTCAACCAACAGTAACTCATCGATCTTTATGAAGGAAATAACCTCTGGTAGTTATTCCTCCTGGAATAATTCAAACTAACACACCCCCTTAACATATACTTGGTTGGTGGGAACATTCTGGATTATTGGTGATAATTTTCATTAATAATGTGATTTTATTGTAATCGTTTAATAAATTGGCTCCATGTCGCCGAGCTTTGACAGTGAGATCACTATTTGGGGTTTTTAGGGTGCATTCCAGTTCCCGACAGTCTGTGGGACTGAATCCCGCCCATGCGCACCTTACCACAATATAAAACATTAAATGAATACAACAAATATACTTTGAATGTTAAATTAATGCAAAAAAACATAAATATACCCAAAATAAACGATGTATCCAGCTGTTCTGCAATTTGTCTATATTTGAAAAATAAAATAAATATAGTTATTTACATAAACAAATATCTCAAAATAAACTTTATTGAGCTTTAGTGCAATACTGGAACGTTCCAAATCTATTGTGTTAATGACACCCAACAAACTGCCTGCGATAACCTCAGAATAACTTATAGAAATTGTGCCGAGAAAAATGGCAAAAAATTCAAATAACGATCAAAATTCGATTAATTGCACAGCCCGAATGAAGAGAATGTGCAGCAACGTGCAGCTTGCAACCAAATAAAACCAAATAAAATACAAATAAAAACATATTCTTATTTATTCTTTAATCCTTAAATCTTTATCCTTAAAACACTTTTCATTTAATCTGAATTAGAGCTTTAATAATAAATATACAAATATATATATATATATATTTATGGGTACATTAATAAAAACTAACATCTTCTCGGCAACAGCAGTTCAGAAAGAGAAAAACCTGCAGACAGTTGAATATTTACATGACTGGAATTATTTGGAGGCAGTTTGTTTGCAGGAAGGGCGGTGATATCCTCTGCAGCGGTGCACAGGTAGATGCTTCTGCAGCACTTTCCTTTTTATTTCAGATTTATATCACACTTTTTAAGGCAAGGTGTGGGAAAAACGCGTGAAGCAAACTTCAGCAACAGCAGAGACAACACAAATAAAAATAACAAGATAAAATAAAAAACATACATTTATACTGTACATGGTGTTTTATTCTAAATAGCAGAGGGAACTGGTGAAAATGTGAAATTTATGAAAATATTTACTGATCGAAAAGCTGTTTTTAGTGAAAATTGTTCCAGTTTGGAGCTTGTGTGAAATGTTATTTTAGTAAAAGCTTCATAAATAAAGTGAACTTGAACTAATTTAAATAAGCTTGTAAAGCTAACGATGCTTCTCTTCTCTTTCTCTCTGTCACATCTAGATATTCGGGGTAAGTATTTTCCTCATGCATCTCTACAAAGAGCTGAAAACGATGGTCTGTTTGTGAATCTGGATCAAGTTTTCTTCCTCTAATTATCTGTAAATTCATCCAAATCAAGTTTAGCATTAACAATGATGGTTTATATGATTAAAACTAAGTCTTGTTTTATGTTTTATGAAAGGACCCAGCACCGGCATAGAAGCTAAAGTCTCTGGTTTAGGTGCCAAAGTTCTGGCCAAAGCTGAACTGGGCAGTTATTCTGCCTCTAATGGTCCAGTTACAGCTAAACTGGGCCTGGCGGCGGATACAGGAGCTGAGATCAGTCCCACACAGCTGGAAGTGAAGGTGCTGGGAACCGGCATCTCCTTTGGTCGGAAGATGGGCTACTCTCTGTTCGGCAGCGAGCTTTCCATCAGGCTGTGGTAGATCAGATTATTGCATCACGTCAAACAGACCGAGAAGTGATTATAAAACATGAAAACAACAAAGAATCCCTGTTCCTCACTTCATAAAATAAACATAAACTCAGAAATGACCGTTTGTGTCGAGCCTCTTCCTTTAGGTTAAAAATTTCTGAAAATAAAGAATTGAACAAAAGATTTATATTAACAGCAGAGGCCTGCTCATTTCAAAATATAACTATAATAAAATATCGTATGGTTTGGTCAATTATAGTATTTTCCTCACTTGTTAACAAAAAAATTATATTGCAGCAAAGAACCAGGATAGAAAAGTAGAAATCTCTGATTAAATATTCTTCACAAATAGAGAAACATGTCAACAGACAAAAAAATAAAAAAAAACTCTCTGTTTAGGGATTATTTATTTATCTAAGCTGCAAAAACTCAAATCCTATCAAGTATATATTTTTTCATTTCTAGTCAAAATATCTCATCACACTCATTACAAGACAAAATTACTTAACTCATTGACTGCCAGACCTTTTCCGAGCAGAGCTCCATATTACCAGGATTTTTAAGCATTTTCACTGATTTTGGGAGATCCACAGAATATTGTGTACTATGCCAATACAAACACTGAATGTACCAAAGGAAAGCTTAGACTCTCTTCTTTTAACAGAAAAAAGCCATTTGTTTCTAGCTTTTCCCATTCTTAAATAATCTGCAGTAGAACATGGCTTTGTTGCAGCGAAAATGCCTGTTTCTGACCAAAAAGCTGAGAAAACGAGCTTTGAATGCTGAGGTCCTTCAAGTGGAAAAGTGTCTTTGATGCCAATATTTTTTTACTTTAGCAACACCTTCATCATCTGATCAGCTGTTTACTTCTATGAAACAACAAATACAACACTGAGAAAAGAGTTTTGGAGGCAAAATAATTATTTACTAGCTGAATAAGCCACAACAAGTTTGTTTCACAACATAATATTTGACCGAAGCAGAGAGCAGAAACGTCTCTCTACTCCTCCCCTCTCCCTCATTCTCCTTCCACTGTAGCTTAGGTGCGCACGCAGTGCAGCCCCCCCCTCGGCGGGAAACAACCGCGTGCTGTAGACTTACTTTGACTTTCAGCTGCCGCACTTCGCTGCTGTATTTCAATCGTGTCTTCGATCGATCGTGTCTGTCTGTCACCGATCACTTTTCCCACAAACTTTCCTCCTTCATCCACCTCCTAAACTGCTTCCATTACGACCGGTCGCCATGTTCTCTACCCCCCCGCTGCAGGATCCAGCACACTTCAGCCGGTTAGCTCTAACAACCGCTAACAACACAGGAAGCATCATAGAATTGCATCACTTCCTGGTAGGTTTTTTTTAAGCTTGTCTGACACCGCCATCTGCTGGATATGATGAAAACTACAGAAAAAATGATCATGAGCTCTTGGTACTCTCTGACAAGCTCCACCACAGATTAAAGTAGCTCCGCCGATTAAAACCCTTAATTAACGTGGAAACACGTGATTGGCAGCCAGTGAGTTAAAGGGGAAGTTCAGGATTTTTGACATAGGGCCTCATTTTCCAGTGAGCCAGGGTCCTACTCATCACTGGAGACAGTTTCTACATATTTCATCCCGTTATTCTAGTTCCAGGAGGTCGTCGATGCTAATGCTAGTGAAAGTCGATAGGAATCTGCTAGCCTGTCAATCT
The DNA here is from genome assembly GCA_023101725.1 of Atherinomorus stipes. NCBI lineage: Eukaryota > Metazoa > Chordata > Actinopteri > Atheriniformes > Atherinidae > Atherinomorus > Atherinomorus stipes. The sequence goes on along the minus strand of JALJCO010012138.1, from coordinate 21,303 downwards.
TATCCACTCCACAGAACATCTGAAGCAAATCATGTATAACTTCAGACTATCAGTGTAAATGCCGTGTTAACAGAATAATGTTACAAATAAAACTAACCTGCATTTCGTTGCATTTTGATTGTTGCTGCTGAGAAACTTTGCAAAGTTTTACTTCCTGTATTTGGCAGCAGAGTGATGTCATCTGCTGCTACGTGCATGAAGGAAAACAAATAAATAAATAACAACTCAGCACGCACAGTTAGTGATCCAATAACCCGTGCCTGAGATGGGTGTCAGAGGGCAGCACACACCTGAGCTCTGAGGAGCTGAGATTGGTCCTGAGAGGATGCAACGAACACACACAGGAAAAGATGGGGACACTTTCTATAAACGCCTGCGGTAAAACACCATCAGGATGCGTTTTTTCAGTATTTTTTTAAATATGTAATTTTACTTTTACTCAATTACATTTTTGACCCGAGTAATTTACTTCATTACTTTGGAAATGCCCCCCATTGAGTAAAAAATGAAATGAAGGGGGAGAAAAATCCTCCTGAAGCAGCGTTTCTCTTCATGTTAAAGAGATAAAGAAGGAAATCCTCGACCGTGTCTCAGCCAGCTTTTTGTGTTCAAACACAAACCAGACGATAATTCATCATGCAGATGCTGCAAATGTGTCTAATGCTAGTTTTCAGTGGGCAGAATATTCTGTGGAGCATTTCATTTCATTTCTTTAAGGTGCCATGACATCAAATGTCCTTTTCTGGGGTTTTGGGAGTGTAATATGATCTGTTGTGCACTGATGAGGCCATGTGAATGTCCAGAGTGAGAATCAAAGTTCCTGTTTATGGTCTGTCAGCTTTGTTTCTTTGTTCAGAAAAGGTTGAATCAGACAGCAGCTTATCATTCAATGTAGTTCTATCATTCTACGTAATTCAATTGCCCCCCCCCCCTCCCTGATTCAACTGCGTGAGTAGAGCCGAGTAACTGCTATGCAGTCAGGTCTGGGTTTTCAAACAAATGGATTTAAAAGAAAACTTTTGCAGCAACACTGAATGAGGCAACCACAATGTTGTCATTGTCAGTGAGTTTATTTATTTTCTAAATGCTGTCATGTCTGATAAACATAGTTCACTGTCTGAAATTCACATGATGCTAACAGATAGCCTTTAGCAAACTCCGACCACTAGGGCAGCTTGACCTACTTTCTCTAAATAAGGTTATAGCCAAATAAGGTGTAGCCAATGAAAATGAAGTCAACTTGGTCTCCGGGTAAAGCTGCATATTATTACTGAACCCAACAACCCAAAACAATCCCCCCGCTGTAAAAAGTGATGTCAACTACATGAACTAGTTTTTACTGCTATGTCGTCACTCCTTTAAAGGTACAGTGTGTGAAAAATCAAAGGTCAATGGCAGAAAAATGTGATATATAATACAAAAACTGTGTTTCTATTGATGTGTAATCGCTATACTAGAATAACTGTTGTATGTTTATTTTCTGAAAATGAGTTATTTATATCTACTTGTTGGGCGGTGCACATATGGAGGCTGCCATACTTGTTCCACCATTTTTACTACGGTGTTCCTAAATTTGGACAAAAAGAGATGTGTGCGAAGTAAGAACCTTCTGAACTTTAAAACTGCTTTACCAGCTTTGTTTAATGGCAGTTGGAGCACAGTTTTGGATCAGTAATGCCTTAAAAGACATGAAAGCAGTTACTCATAGTCCAGTCATCGCTACACCTGAGACCACTGATACACTCAGACATTAAAACATCTTAATATCTGGGAAAGTTTGGCCACTAACAGCCACCGTACACTCACAACAGTTCTTGGAATATGAAGTCATTTGAAAGAAAACACATTTTCCAATCGTAGACATGGGTATAATACAAGGTTTGTTTTCCTCAAAACGTGTTTTTGGTTGCATACAGGATGTGACGTAGGCCTGTACCCGCTGATGACATCATGTTTCTGAGGTCTTCTGCTTTATTTGCAGAGAATGGATGAGCCCGTGCCAGCGCAGAAGCGTCTCTCAGTCCTTCTGCAGTGAAGGACATGATTGACAACTTTGGGCGCATTCACAAAGCTTCTTTGGTTCCAATCAGAGTCCGTTTGCTCGGAAAGTCTGCTTCGTTTAGGGGAGGTGTGAATGCGCAAACGAACTCTGATCCAGAACAAACAACCGGACTCGGTCTCAGTCCGATTCAAGTGAACCGAAGACAGGAAGTGGACTACAAATTGCATTGCATTGTGGGTCAAACGTTGGACAACGTGGGTAAACGCTACGACAACAAACATACGTGAGGGACTGCGGTGCTTATAAAGATGGCTCGTGGTCATACGTGGAGTTACGAGGAAGTAAAAGCTTTAATGGATATCTGATCTGATGACATCATATCAGCTTCTCGTACTAAAATGATGTCGCTTTGTGGAGGAAACAGAAGTTGTGAGAACCTTCTTGTTCGTGCGTTTTGTCCTCGCCTACGTGAATCTGAAAGCAGTCCCACCTGAGATTCTCATTCTTGGCCCGTTTGGCTCTTTTGGAAATAGAGCAACGTGAACGCGATCTCGGTCCGGAAAACCACCCCCCGCCCCATCCGGACCGAGCCCCAAACCAGACCGAGACTCGCGGACTATGCTTTCTGAATGCGGCCATAGAGCTGCCCCCCAAAGCTTCTGTTTCTGGCCCCTTTGCTGGTGCAGAAGCATCTGATGAGACAGATGAAGGCGTTCATGCTGGTGTAGGTGTGGGCAGTCTGAAGCCAATGGGCCCAACGCTGGTTTGGGACTGGAAGCCGGTCCTTTAGGTGCCAGAGCTGAACTGGTGCTTCTGCTTCTGCTTCTGTCAGTCCAGTGAAAGCGAAAGTTGGCTTGTCAGCAGACATGGGAGCTGAGATCAGTCCCACACAGATTGCAGCTACGTTCCTGGGAACTGGCTTCTCCTTTGGATGCAGGATGGGCTTCTCTCTGTTTGGCTCTGAGGTTCAGTTTAAGCTGTGGTAGATCAGATTAGAGCATCATAGCGATGCCAAACTGCTACTGTACCGTAATCATCAGCATGCAGTTGTAGAAGATGGAAGGAAACATAAAGATGAACTCATATAAATGTCTTGTCACTTTATAAAACAAAGCTGGACTCAGAAGTGATCGTTTGTGTTGAGCATCTTTTATTTCAGCAGCATGCGACGATCTGAACATGAAAAGCAAATAAGTCATTTCATGAAAACTTGTTTTTCTTACAGCCAACATAAACTTTTAAACTCCCCTCACAGCTGAGCAACATTTTTATCTGTAACTTACTGTGAGTAGAGATGACTCAGCGATCATAACCGTCGAGCAGGTTTCCAGGAGGATGCAGCTCTACTTTCCTCAGACTCGTAGATATTATAGATAAAAACTGTGAGTCTGAATCTGAAGGGGAGGCTTAATTTAACTATAACTCTGGCCCGTCTTGAGCAGAGGCATACAGTTGTGTGGGTGTCCACCTCCAGTCCTGCAGGTTTTCGATAAAACCTAAAATCTTAAACCTCTCTCCTCCTGATTGTTGCCACATTCGGCCCAAACATGTTGCTGCATTAATCTGATTAAGATGCTGCATCACTCGGGCCGACTTTGGGCCGGACTGTTGCATCTTGTGCTCAGCTGCTGTTACTGCAGCTCCCTAAAAATGACGTTTAACTTCGAGTTATTCTGCACCGGCAGGAACCAGAAATGTCCACTAGGTGGCGACTCACGCAAAGTTCATCATGTCCTCAAAATGATTCATGCCCACCAATAAGGGATTATCACGCTTACCGGAAGTTCCCGGATTTTGAGCACTTCCTCTTCCGGGCCATGTTAACGACAGCCGTTCCTGCTCTGTTATACTGTTTAAATCGGATAAACTCCAAACATACTTAAGTTTTCATTCCAGACTGAAGTGATACTGGATCAAAAGCTGGATCAAAGCGATCGATTCGCCGCGGTGAAGGACCGAACTTTATAATAAAACACACGTTTGTTTGTCGCCGGTGGGGCACAACACAGGCACTTCACAGCATGCTAGCATTAGCCAGCTAGCGTTTACTGACGTGCTTAACATTGTGCGTCTTAAAACACAAACATCTGAAAATCGGGTCTGTACCCCCCCGTTTCCAGTGGAACAACTGGGGACTGCCAAGAAAGGAGACGCTTTCAGATGCTTGTGTGTTTTCAGCCGCACAAAGTTAGGCACGTTATCAAGCTGGCTAATGCTAGCCTGCTAACACGACTGTGCAGACTGCCGGCTACAAACAAACGTGTGTCGTTTTATTATAAAGTTCGGTCCTTCACCGCGGCGAATCGGTCGTTTTGATCCACTTCTTCCTTAGCATCACGTCAGTCTGGAATGAAAACTTGGCATTGGCGTTTATCCGATTTACAAAGTTTAACAGAGTCGTAGCTGACGGACTACTGTTAGCAGGTTAGCATTAGCCAGCTTGATGACGTGCCTAACTTTGTGCGGCTGAAAACACACAAGCATCTGAAAGCGTCTCCTTTCTTGGCAGTCCCCAGTTGTTCCACTGGAAACGGGGGGGTACAGACCCGATTTTCAGATGTTTGTGTGTTTTAAGACGCACAATGTTAAGCACATCGGTAAACGCTAGCTGGCTAATGCTAGCATGCCGGTGTTGTGCCCCACCGGCTACAAACAAACATGCTACGTTGTTTTATTATAAAGTTCGGCCCTTCACTCTGGAGAATCGCTTTGATCCACTTCCTCCTTAGTATCACTTCAGTCTGGAATCCGTGAAAATTTCAGTAGGGTTGGCGTTTATTCACGTTATCTACAAAGTAAATATAATATAATATATATATAATATATATATATAATTATAAATGTAATATATAATATATATATATATAATATACCACTCCCAAGACAGGGGCGTGTCGAGTGTGACGTTACTCGACGACACGCCCACCAGGCCACTGAGAGCACGAATAATTGCATCTTTTGTTTTAGTACTTTTAAAGCTGAACTGAAACTCAAAGTGATTTAAAGAGCAAAAAGTGAAGTTACGCTTTGGGTCTTTAAAACTCCAACAGGGAAACCGGCTTAGGTCTAAGCAGGACTGGACTCTCTTTACCCTTTAAATCCTGTGACTACAAACCTGAATCTCTGACTGCTTCAAGTGGACCAAACACAGGAAGCTCGAAACAAAGTGAAAGTAGATTAAACTCATCAACATGTTGGAGTTTCTCTCTTAGAGGAAACCGGCAACGTTAAGTCAGATTATCATCTTGTAAACTCACATCAGCATTTTTATTCTTATTCAAGTGGATGTTTTACGCTTCTATATTATATATGAGGAGCAAACTAACCAGCTCCTTTCTTAACCCTCAGTCTTAGTAGCCCTCAAAACCAAGTGTTAAAGGGTAGTCCCCCCCTTTTTTTTTTAACCTGGATCTATTTTCTAGCATGAATCCGTTTATTTCCTCCACTCAGACAGTTTTGGTGAAACATAAATTCCTTCAGGAGATATTTAGATCCACTCCAGATCAGCGTATGTCCGGTATAGTGAAAGTGATGACGGCAACCTGGCGCAGCCTCTAAATAAGACGTTATCTGCCACAAACTCCTTCATTTCACAAATGTTTTGCTACGAAGCATTAGTTGGACCCCCCCTGTGAGCTTTGAGTTGCTTATTTGTGTTGATCCGTCCTTATTTACAGACATTTACTTGCCATGGTGTCGCATAACAGTGACATCATCAAAGCCGCATTCATGCCAAGTGTATCTATCTGCGGCTTGCAACCCAGTGGGCGTGTCGTAGTGTGGGCGTGTCACGTTGTGGGCGTGTCGCATTGTGGGTGGGTCTGGTTAGGTTTAGGGGAAGGGTCAGGGGTAGGGCTAGATTTTACCGTGCTCTCATTGGCCTGGTGGGCGTGTCGTCGAGTAACGTCACACTACGACCACCAAAACTGTCTGAGTGAGGAAATGAACGGATTCATGCTAGAAAATAGATCCAGGTTAAAAAAAAAAGGGAACTACCCCTTTAACACTTGGTTTTGAGGGCTACTAAGACTGAGGGTTAAGAAAGGAGCTGGTTAGTTTGCTCCTTATATATAATATAGAAGCGTATAACATCCACTTGAATAAGAACAAAAATGCTGATGTGAGTTTACAAGATGATAATCTGACTTAACGTTGCCGGTTTCCTCTAAGAGAGAAATTCCAACATGTTGATGAGTTTAAACTTCTTTCACTTTGTTTCGAGCTTCCTGTGTTTGGTCCTCTTGAAGCAGTCAGAGATTCAGGTTTGTAAAAAGGAGTAAAAGAGAGTCCAGTCCTGCTTAGACCTAAGCCGGTTTCCCTGTTGGAGTTTTAAAGACCCAAAACGTAACTTCACTTTTTGCTCTTTAAAGAACTTTGAGTTTCAGTTCAGCTTTAAAAGTTCCCAAACAAAAGATGCAATTATTCATGAGATTAATCGATAAACAAAATGTTTCACGTTTTCTGATTGAATTTGGTGCTAAAACATTTGATCCACATGTGAATCCTGACTGTAAGATGACGAGTAAAGTGCTCATTTTCAGTTGATTCTGTTTGACATAAATTTTTACCTGAACTTGTTAACTACAGTCGTCAAAATGATCCATACTTTCCAATCAAAGAAGGAGAAATCAGCTGACGGTGAAATAAGATGGAACTGACTAAATTAAAAATAAATAAAAATTCTATGAAAATCATGACACTGACTTAAAATGTCCAACACTAACACCAACGTCCAATCAGACGTCTGCACCTGTTGACAGGTATGTTGGTCCATGTTCATGGGAAAGTTGCTCTAATGTGTCTTGGTCAGTTTTTTTAAATGATTATTTTCATTCACAAATCAAAACCAATATGTCATATTACTAAATTATAATTTTGTAAATTTTTATTTATTATTAGTTTCTTTACTTTCCTGTTGTCTGAATTCCTGTTGTAATTTTAGTCTTTTCTTTAATTGGTGGGCATGAATCATTTTGAGGACATGATGAACTTTGCGTGAGTCGCCACCTAGTGGACATTTCTGGTTCCTGCCGGTGCAGAATAACTCGAAGTTAAACGTCATTTTTAGGGAGCTGCAGTAACAGCAGCTGAGCACAAGATGCAACAGTCCGGCCCAAAGTCGGCCCGAGTGATGCAGCATCTGAATCAGATTAATGCAGCAACATGTTTGGGCCGAATGTGGCAACAATCAGGAGGAGAGAGGTTTAAGATTTTAGGTTTTATCGAAAACCTGCAGGACTGGAGGTGGACACCCACACAACTGTATGCCTCTGCTCAAGGCCGGCCAGAGTTATAGTTAAATTAAGCCTCCCCTTCAGATTCAGACTCACAGTTTTTATCTAAAATATCTAAGAGTCTGAGGAAAGTAGAGCTGCATCCTCCTGGAAACCTGCTCGACGGTTATAATCGCTGAGTCATCTCTACTCACAGTAAGTTACAGATAAAAATGTTGCTCAGCTGTGAGGGGAGTTTAAAAGTTTATGTTGGCTGTAAGAAAAACAAGTTTTCATGAAATGACTTGTTTGCTTTTCATGTTCAGATCGTCGCATGCTGCTGAAATAAAAGATGCTCAACACAAACGTCACTTCTGAGTCCAGCTTTGTTTTATAAAGTGACAAGACGTTTATATGAGTTCATCTTTATGTTTCCTTCCATCTTCTACAACTGCATGCTGATGATTACGGTACAGTAGCCGTTTGGTATCGCTATGATGCTCTAATCTGATCTACCACAGCTGAAACTGAACCTCAGAGCCAAACAGAGAGAAGCCCATCCTGCATCCAAAGGAGAAGCCAGTTCCCAGGAACGTAGCTGCAATCTATGTGGGACTGATCTCAGCTCCCATGTCTGCTGACAAGCCAACTTTCGCTTTCACTGGACTGACAGAAGCAGAAGCACTGACCAGTTCAGCTCTGGCACCTAAAGGACCGGCTTCCAGTCCCAAACCAGCGTTGGGCCCATTGGCTTCAGCAGCAAAAATGCTGCATTCAGTCTTCAGACTGCCCACACCTACACCAGCATGAACGCCTTCATCTGCCTCATCAGATGCTTCTGCACCAGCAAAGGGGCCAGAAACAGAAGCTTTGGGGGGCCGCTCTATGGCCGCATTCAGAAAGCATAGTCCGCGAGTCTCGGTCTGGTTTGGGGCTCGGTCCGGATGGGGCGGGGGGTGGTTTTCCGGACCGAGATCGCGTTCACGTTGCTCTATTTCCAAAAGAGCCAAACGGGCCAAGAATGAGAATCTCAGTTGCTTTCAGATTCACGTTGGCGAGGACAAAACGCACGAACAAGAAGGTTCTCACAACTTCTGTTTCCTCCACAAAGCGACATCATTTTAGTACGAGGAGCTGATATGATGTCATCAGATCAGATATCCATTAAAGCTTTTATTTCCTCGTATCTCCACGTATGACCACGAGCCATCTTTATAAGCACCGCAGTCCCTCACGTATGTTTGCTGTCGTAGCGTTTACCCACGTTGTCCAACGTTTGACCCACAATGCAATGCAATTTGTAGTCCACTTCCTGTCTTTGGTTCACTTTAATCGGACTGAGACCGAGTCCGGTTGTTTGTTCCGGATCAGAGTTCGTTTGCGCATTCACACCTCCCCTAAACGAAGCGGACTTTCCGAGCAAACAGACTCTGATTCCAATCAAAGAAGCTTTGTGAATGCGCCCAAAGTTGTCAATCATGTCCTTCACTGCAAAAGGACTGAGAGACGCTTCTGCGCTGGCACGGGCTCATCCATTCTCTGCAAATAAAGCAGAAGACCTCAGAAACATGATGTCATCAGCGGGTACAGGCCTACGTCACATCCTAGTATGCAACCAAAAACACGTTTTGAGGAAAACAAACCTTGTATTATACCCATGTCTACGATTGGAAAATGTGTTTTCTTTCAAATGACTTCATATTCCAAGAACTGTTGTGAATGTATGGTGGCTGTTAGTGGCCAAACTTTCCCAGATATTAAGATGTTTTCATGTCTGAGTGGATCAGTGGTCTCAGGTGTAGCGATGACTGGACTATGAGTAACTGCTTTTATGTATTTTAAGGCGTTACTGATCCAAAACTGTGCTTCAACTGCCATTAAACAAAGCTGGTAAAGCAGTTTTAAAGTTCAGAAGGTTCTTACTTCGCACACATCTCTTTTTGTCCAAATTTAGGAACGCCGTAGTAAAAATGGTGGAACAAGTATGGCAGCCTCCATGTGTGCACCGCCCAACAAGTAGATATAAATCACTCATTTTCAGAAAATAAACATACAACAGTTATTCTAGTATAGCGATTACATATCAATAGAAACACAGTTTTGTATTATATATCACATTTTTCTGCCATTGACCTTTGATTTTTTACACACTGTACCTTTAAAGGAGTGACGACATAGCAGTAAAAACTAGTTCATGTAGTTGACATCACTTTTTACAGCGGGGGATTGTTTTGGGTTGTTGGGTTCAGTAATAATATGGAGCTTTACCCGGAGACCAAGTTGACTTCATTTTGATTGGCTACACATTATTTGGCTATAACCTTATTTAGAGAAAGTAGGTCAAGCTGCCCTAGTGGTCGGAGTTTGCTAAAGGCTATCTGTTAGCATCATGTGAATTTCAGACAGAAAACTATGTTTATCAGACATGACAGCATTTAGAAAAATAAATAAACTCACTGACAATGACAACATTGTGGTTGCCTCATTCAGTGTTGCTGCAAAAGTTTTCTTTTAAATCCATTTGTTTGAAAAACCCAGACCTGACTGCACAGCAGTTACTCGGCTCTACTCACGCAGTTGAATCAGGGAGGGGGGGGGGCCAATTGAATTACGTAGAATGATAGAACTACATTGAATGATAAGCTGCTGTCTGATTCAACCGTTTCTGAACAAAGAAACAAAGCTGACAGACCATAAACAGGAACTTTGATTCTCACTCTGACATTCACATGGCCTCATCAGTGCACAACAGATCATATTACACTCCCAAAACCCCAGAAAAGGGACATTTGATGTCATGGCACCTTAAAGAAATGAAATGAAATGCTCCACTGAATATTCTGCCCATTGAAAACTAGCATTAGACACATTTGCAGCATCTGCATGATGAATTATCGTCTGGTTTGTGGCTGAGACACGGTCGAGGATTTCCTTCTTTATCTCTTTAACATGAAGAGAAACGCTGCTTCAGGAGGATTTTTCTCCCCCCTTCATTTCATTTTTAACTCAATGGGGGACGTTTCCAAAGTAATGAAGTAAATTACTCGGGTCAAAAATGTAATTGAGTAAAAGTAAAATTACATATTTAAAAATACTGAAAAAACGCATCCTGATGGTGTTTTACCGCAGGCGTTTATAGAAAGTGTCCCCATCTTTTCCTGTGTGTGTTCGTTGCATCCTCTCAGGACCAATCTCAGCTCCTCAGAGCTCAGGTGTGTGCTGCCCTCTGACACCCATCTCAGGCACTGGTTATTGGATCACTAACTGTGCGTGCTGAGTTGTTATTTATTTATTTGTTTTCCTTCATGCACGTAGCAGCAGATGACATCACTCTGGTGCCAAATACAGGAAGTAAAACTTTGCAAAGTTTCTCAGCAGCAACAATCAAAATGCAACGAAATTCAAGTTAGTTTTATTTGTAACATTATTCTGTTAACACGGCATTTACACTGATAGTCTGAAGTTATACATGATTTGCTTCAGATGTTCTGTGGAGTGGTTAAGATTGACAGGCTAGCAGATTCCTATCGACTTCCACTAGCATTAGCAACGGCGACCTCCTGGAACTAGAATAACGGGATGAAATATGTAGAAACTGTCTCCAGTGATAAGTAGGACCCTGGCTCACTGGAAAATGAGGCCCTATGTCAAAAATCCTGAACTTCCCCTTTAACTCACTGGCTGCCATTCACGTGTTTCCACGTTAATTAAGGGTTTTAATCGGCGGAGCTACTTTAATCTCTGGCGGAGCTTGTCAGAGAGAACCAAGAGCTCATGATCATTTTTTCGGTAGTTTTCATCATATCCAGCAGATGGCGGTGTCAGACAAGCTTAAAAAAAACCTACCAGGAAGTGATGCAATTCTATGATGCTTCCTGTGTTGTTAGCGGTTGTTAGAGCTAACCGGCTGAAGTGTGCTGGATCCTGCAGCGGGGGGGTAGAGAACATGGCGACCGGTCGTAATGGAAGCAGTTTAGGAGGTGGATGAAGGAGGAAAGTTTGTGGGAAAAGTGATCGGTGACAGACAGACACGATCGATCGAAGACACGATGGAAATACAGCAGCGAAGTGCGGCAGCTGAAAGTCAAAGTAAGTCTACAGCACGCGGTTGTTTCCCGCCGAGGGGGGGGGGGGGCCTGCACTGCGTGCGCACCTAAGCTACAGTGGAAGGAGAATGAGGGAGAGGGGAGGAGTAGAGAGACGTTTCTGCTCTCTGCTTCGGTCAAATATTATGTTGTGAAACAAACTTGTTGTGACTTATTCAGCTAGTAAATAATTATTTTGCCTCCAAAACTCTTTTCTCAGTGTTGTATTTGTTGTTTCATAGAAGTAAACAGCTGATCAGATGATGAAGGTGTTACTAAAGTAAAAAAATATTGGCATCAAAGACTTTAACACTTGAAGCGGACCTCAGCATTCAAAGTTCGTTTTCTCTGCTTTTTGGTCAGAAACAGGCATTTTCGCTGCAACAAACCCATGTTCTACTGCAGATAACTAAAGAATGGAAAAAGCTAGAAACAAATGGCTTTTTTCTGTTAAAAGAAGAGAGTCTAAGCTTTCCTTTGGTACATTCAGTGTTTGTATTGGCATAGTACACAATATTCTGTGGATCTCCCAAAATCAGTGAAAATGCTTAAAAATCCTGGTAATATAGAGCTCTGCTCGGAAAAGGTCTGGCAGTCAATGAGTTAAGTAATTTTGTCTTGTAATGAGTGTGATGAGATATTTTGACTAGAAATGAAAAAATATATACTTGATAGGATTTGAGTTTTTGCAGCTTAGATAAATAAATAATCCCTAAACAGAGGGTTTTTTTGTGGGTTTTTTTGTCTGTTGACATGTTTCTCTATTTGTGAAGAATATTTAATCAGAGATTTCTACTTTTCTATCCTGGTTCTTTGCTGCAATATAATTTTTTTGTTAACAAGTGAGGAAAATACTATAATTGACCAAACCATACGATATTTTATTATAGTTATATTTTGAAACGAGCAGGCCTTTGCTGTTAATATAAATCTTTTGTTCAATTCTTTATTTTCAGAAATTTTTAACCTAAAGGAAGAGGCTCGACACAAACGATCATTTCTGAGTTTATGTTTATTTTATGAAGTGAGGAACAGGGATTCTTTGTTGTCTTCATGTTTTATAATCACTTCTCGGTCTGTTTGACATGATGCAATAATCTGATCTACCACAGCCTGACGGAAAGCTCGCTGCCGAACAGAGAGTAGCCCATCTTCCGACCAAAGGAGATGCCGGTTCCCAGCACCTTCACTTCCAGCTGTGTGGGACTGATCTCAGCTCCTGTATCCGCCGCCAGGCCCAGTTTAGCTGTAACTGGACCATTAGAGGCAGAAAAACTGCCCAGTTCAGCTTTGGCCAGAACTTTGGCACCTAAACCAGAGACTTCAGCTTCTATGCCGGTGCTGGGTCCTTTCATAAAACATAAAACAAGACTTAGTTTTAATCATATAAACCATCATTGTTGATGCTAAACTTGATTTGGATGAATTTACAGATAATTAGAGGAAGAAAACTTGATCCAGATTCACAAACAGACCATCGTTTTCAGCTCTTTGTAGAGATGCATGAGGAAGATACTTACCCCGAATATCTAGATGTGACAGAGAGAAAGAGAAGAGAAGCATCGTTAGCTTTACAAGCTTATTTAAATTAGTTCAAGTTCACTTTATTTATGAAGCTTTTACTAAAATAACATTTCACACAAGCTCCAAACTGGAACAATTTTCACTAAAAACAGCTTTTCGATCAGTAAATATTTTCATAAATTTCACATTTTCACCAGTTCCCTCTGCTATTTAGAATAAAACACTATGTACAGTATAAATGTATGTTTTTTATTTTATCTTGTTATTTTTATTTGTGTTGTCTCTGCTGTTGTTGAAGTTTGCTTCACGCGTTTTTGCATCCCACACCTTGCCTTAAAAAGTGTGATATAAATCTGAAATAAAAAGGAAAGTGCTGCAGCAGCATCTACCTGTGCACCGCTGCAGAGGATATCACCGCCCTTCCTGCAAACAAACTGCCTCCAAATAATTCCAGTCATGTAAATATTCAACTGTCTGCAGGTTTTTCTTTCTGAACTGCTGTTGCCGAGAAGATGTTAGTTTTTATTCATGTACCCATAAATATATATATATATATATATTTGTATATTTATTATCAAAGCTCTAATTCAGATTAAATGAAAAGTGTTTTAAGGATAAAGATTTAAGGATTAAAGAATAAATAAGAATATGTTTTTATTTGTATTTTATTTGGTTTTATTTGGTTGCGAGCTGCACGTTGCTGCACATTCTCTTCATTCGGGCTGTGCAATTAATCGAATTTTGATCGTTATTTTAATTTTTTTGCCATTTTTCTCAGCACAATTTCTATAAGTTATTCTGAGGTTATCGCAGGAAGTTTGTTGAGTGTCATTATCACAATAGATTTGGAACATTCCAGTATTGCACAAAAGCTCAATAAAGTTTATTTTGAGATATTTGTTTATGTAAATAACTATATTTATTTTATTTTTCAAATATAGACAAATTGCAGAACAGCTGGATACATCGTTTATTTTGGGTATATTTATGTTTTTTTGCATTAATTTAACATTCAAAGTATATTTGTTGTATTCATTTAATGTTTTATATTGTGATAAGGTGCGCATGGGCGGGATTCAGTCCCACAGACTGTCGGGAACTGGAATGCACCCTAAAAACCCCAAATAGTGATCTCACTGTCAAAGCTCGGCGACATGGAGCCAATTTATTAAACGTTTACAATGAAATCACAAGATTAATGAAAATTATCACCAATAATCCAGAATGTTCCCACCAACCAAGTACATATTAATTAATTAATTAATATTTTAATTATTTCAGCAGGAATGGCTACCAGAGGTTATTTCCCTGATGAAGATCGATGAATTACTTTCGGTTGAGTAATGAAATAAAAAATACTGAATGAAAAATAAGAACGAGCCCGTCTCATGAACGCATCTTTGGAAGGACCGGCTCCTGTATCTGCTGCCAGACCGGCTTTAGCTGGACCATTAGAAGCAGAAACACGACCCAGTTCAGCTTTGACAAGAACTTTTGCACCAACCACTGCAGAGACTTCTCACTCTTACCAGCAACACGGTAACGTCCGTCTTTCTTGTCCACTGATAGAATAAATTTCCTACTATTCGGAAAGTCCTCACTGATGACTTCTGTTATGGAGAATCTGTTCATGATCTGCAAATAAGGAGAGAAACGGGCTGAGAACAAAGCTGCGGTTCACCAATGTCATCCTGTAATTTATATGGAAATTAAATAGAAACTGATTTCCGACAATCAACAAGAAATCAGTCCTACACTGTAAAAAAAAAAACCTGTAATATCACAGATTATTTCTGTAATATTTTACATTTCTCCCATTTTTTTACAAATATAGAATAATAACGATAAAATTATGGAAACAGGCTGTGAATTTACAAATTTCACATGAAAAAATATGAAAAGCCTGTAACTCAACTATATTGTCAAATGTGCTGCATGTTAGCCATACATCACAGATGAAATTACAGTCCTCTCAAACCCACGGTGCATAATAAAATATAATAAACTAAAAGATAAAAAATATAAAATATAGGAATCCGCTCAGATAACTAGAAATCTAAACACGAAATTAAGTTTAAATACTAAAGAAGATTGCAAATGTATAGATGGGAAATGTAACACAAATGTCTAAGTTTTGGTCATGACCATGCAAAATGCAAATATAATGGAACAGATTTCCCACAATGCAGTTCACTTCTTTTAACAACAAATTAGAGATAATTCACAAATGAAGGATTTGTGAGCAATGTTGGTAGTGCCATGTGACTGTCCTCACCTTGTTTCTTTGTTCCTGTATATAATACTTACTGTCCAGCTGCTGCAGAAACATCTGTGGTCTGACATTAAGCTAAAATAAAACCCAACCGTGACTAACTTTTGCTATCTAACAACAATACTTAAGTTAATTGATTACTTCAAGTAAGATGAACTTGTAATGATGCCATGAATCAGAAAAAAAGATTGTTTGTGTGAAGCATCTTATCAAAGTCATGTGAAATGAATCAACTATATTATCGTCCTTTGCTTCATCAGCTTATGACTTTGTGACATTTATCATGTTCAAAAAAGTTCTATTCACTGAAACCATTTGATTCTACTTAGTCACTTCCATTAAGGAAAACTTAATTTTCTTAGTACACTGAACTTAAAAGTTGAAGTGAAATACAGCCAAGTTTTTATCATGCATTACTTAAAATTTTTAGGGCAACCAGTTTCCTCAATTTTTTTGAAGTAGATTCAACTTATCCGGGTTTAGAGTGTATAGATGGGGAAATGTAACAGTAAAGTTTGACAGTGCAGCATTACAGTGGTCCTGATGGACAATAGTGCAAATAGTCACTGTAAACATGTAACTGTAACATGTGCAGCAGGTTATGAGCGATGTAACAGTGGTAACAGTGCAACAATGCAGCAGAGTAAGTCCGGATGCAACAGTGCAATATGTAGTAGTGCCATTTGGTACAATGTTCTGCAGTGTTGAACTGTTGCCATGGTAATGATAAAGTGAAGTGTGCAGCCCTGAGTTTAGCATCCTCACTGCGTGGTGGAAAAAGCTGTCTGAGTCTGCTGGTTCTGGTTCTGGTTCTGGCCCGGAGACTCTGCAGCCTCCTCCCCGACGGCAGCAGGGTGACGACACTGTGGGCGGGGTGGGTGGGGTCACCTGCTGTCCTGGTGGCTCTGCAGGTGAGGCGGGAGTGGTAAATGTCCAATGGAGAGGGGAGGGGGACCCCGACGATCTAACTGTAAAAAGACATGACGTTTCCATTTTTATTAATTTCACATAAAAAGAACGTTAAAATAAATTTTTAATGTATTTTCTGATCAAATTTCTTCAGAAAAAGAAAAATGTTTTTGTTAATTTCACCTATTTCACTCTAAAAGACTATCTGGGCTGTTTACATTGATCTAACTTAATTATTTTGGTTTGGTGATTTTTATTTCAGTCAAACCAACTTAAACCCCCCCCCTCTCTCTCTCTATTCTGAAACAATTTTTTACTTTCAAAGTAAATTTATGAGGTCGTTTCAGCTTAAACAGCATGAACAACAAAGGGGGCGGGGCTATTTTCAAAGCTCAACATATCT
Source organism: Atherinomorus stipes (assembly GCA_023101725.1). NCBI lineage: Eukaryota > Metazoa > Chordata > Actinopteri > Atheriniformes > Atherinidae > Atherinomorus > Atherinomorus stipes. Next base: position 4,895 of record JALJCO010012138.1, on the reverse strand, counting down.
GGACCACAAAGGCTCATGGGAAACGCAACAGGAAATGACCGTTTTATGATCGTTATCCTATAAATCTGAGTTAAGTGTTTACTGCTGAACAAGGAGATAAAGTCACCACCAAATACAAAAATCTGCAACATTTGAGATGGAACCAACAAAACGTGACAGTAAATTTACTCTGGTGAAAACTTTACTTGAGTAAATTTGCATTAAGAGCAAAAATAATGCTTCAAAGTAAATTGTTCAAAATCACATCATCATATTTAATGAAGTTGACACAAGTAGAAGTTTTCAGTTTGCATTGACTAAATCAAAATATGTTGAGTTGATTTAAAATAACAAATTTATTCAATTAAATTTTATTTAATTCATTCAACTTAATTTTATTAGATGTGACCAATTGTTAAATATTTTTAAGTTAAACTTGGTCTAAGCATCATGAGCTAACGGCATTATTTCCTACGGCATTACTTTATTTTTGCTGTAACGTCCATCGTACAAATATGTTAGTAATTGTAAATCATCCATTAGAGCGTAATGTAACAGTTGCTGCTTATTTCCCATGATGCCTTGTGGCACACCTGGATCGTCTTTGCACCATGAGTCAAATGTGTCTGTCACCCCTTCAGTGCCTTGTAAATTAGCAACATTGATCATCTAACATGATTCTACATGTGTGAGTAGGACTCATGGACCAGCCAGTATCCCTGAAGAGTCGGCAACAGTGATGTTAACCCTGATTTCCTGTATTCTAACGGGTTTACCGTATGTCCAGGTGATTTTCCCGTTATTATACATCATCATCCTTCATTAAACATTAAAAATGCCAAAATAAAACAAAGATTTCATGTGAAAGCAAAACAGTATTTTTATGAGAAAGTTTTCTCTGTAATTTTACGGTATTTTATTGCTTTTGTACGTGTTTTTTTTTTTTTTACAGCGTAAATATCAGTTATGGATCCAGATCACAGGATCTGATCTGTAATAAAAACTGCATCTTAAAATGCCAAAATAAAACAAAGATTTCATGTAAAAGCAAAACGGTATTTTTATAAGAGAGTTTTCTCTGTAATTTTACGGTATTTTACTGCTTTTTTACGTGGTTTTTTTTACAGCGTAAATATCAGTTGTGGATCCGAATCACAGGATCTGATCTGTAATAAAAACTGCATCTTAAAATGCCAAAATAAAACAAAGATTTCATGTAAAAGCTAAACTTTTTTTTTTTTAATGAAAAAGTTTTCTCTGTAATTTTACGGTATTTTACTGCTTTTTTACGTGTTTTTTTTTTTTCAGCGTAAATATCAGTTATGAATCCAGATTACAGGATCTGATCTGTAATAAAAACTGCATCTTAAAATGCCAAAATAAAACAAAGATTTCATGTAAAAGCAAAGTTATGAACTATATTTTTATTGTAGAAAATTACTGTTTTTATGAGAAAGTTTTTTCTTTGTAATTTTACAGTATTTTTCTGGCACCCCAGCTGCTGGAATATTACCATTTTTTTTTCTTCTTTTTTTTTTACAGTGTAAATATCAGTCATGGATCCAGATCACAGGATCTGATCTGTGTTAGAAACTGCATCTTAATTTAGAGAAAACAACACCTGAGGGAGAAAAACAGCTGAATACTTACTGAAGTTATTTGGAGAGTAGAGGATGTCTGCAGCTGCAGGGGTGAAGAGTGGACATATGTAGTTAATGAGGGGAAACACGCCTGTAACGGACAAAGTGTGTGTGTGTGTGTGTGTGGGGGTGTGTGTGTGTGTGTGTGTGTGTGTGTGTGTGTGTGTGTGTGCGTGTGCGTGTGTGTGTGTGTGTGTAAGTGAATAAAAGTGAAACTAACTTGCAAACTTTGACTTATATTTTCATGATTATCTTGTCTAAAGGTCTAAAGCTGTAAAAGGGTGCAGCTTTGAGATAAGGTGCAACATCAGCATAAAAATGTCCTTACAAAGTATGTTGATGATGATGATGGAGTTGAGTAAGCATTGTATAATCTAGTTTCAGTCAGTCATTTTCTGTACTGCTTCTCCAGATCAGGGTCATGGGGGTTGCTGGAGTCTATCCCAGCTTTTATCAGGTGAGATGCGGGTTCACCTGGACAGGTAACCAGTCTGTCAAAGGACCAACACAGACAGACAGACAACCATCCACACTCACATTCATTCCAGGGACAATTTAGAGTGATCATTTATCCTAACATCATGTCTTTGGATGGTGGGAGGAAGCCGGAGAACCCGGAGAGAACCCACGCATACACGGGGAGAACATGCAAACTCCACACAGGAAGGAACTGTTGGAATAGTTCCAACCCTCCCCAGCCGGGAATCATACATATATATATATATATATATACAGTATATGTATATACATATTCCTCCAGGAATTTAGCTTGTTAAACCGGTTACATACAGTGAAAAAGTGTTTGCCTCCTTCCTGATTTCTTATTTTTTGCATGTTTGTCACACTTAAATGTTTCAGATCATCAAACAAATTTAAATATTAGACAAAGAAAACACAAGTAAAGAGAAAATGCAGTTTTAAAATTAAGATTTTTATTTTTAAGGGGGAAAAAAAAATCCAAACCTCCATGTCCCCGTGTGAAAAAGTGATCTTCCCCTAAACCTAATAACTGGTTGTTCCACCTTAGCAGCAACAACTGCATCAAGCGTTTGTGATAACTGGCAGTGAGTCTTCTACAGCGCTGTGGAGGAATTTTGTTCCACTCATCTTTGCAGAATTGTTGTAATTCAGCCACATTGGAGTCTTTTCCAGCATGAACCGCCTTTTTAAGGTCATGCCACAGCATCTCAATGGGATTCAGGTGGGGGCTTTGACTAGGCCACTCCAAAGTCTTCATGTTGGTGTTCTTAAGCCATTCAGAGGTGGACTTGCTGGTGTGTTCTGGATCATTGTTCTGCTGCAGAACCCAAGTGTGCTTCAGCTTGAGGTCACCAACAGATGGCCGGACGTTCTCCTTCAGGATTTTTTGGTAGAAGCAGAATTCATGGTTCCATTTACCACAGCAAGTCTTCCAGGTCCTGAAGCAGCAAAACAGCCCCAGACCATCACACTACCACCACCATGTTTTACTGTTGCTATGATGTTCCTTTTCTGAAATGCCGTGTTACTTTTACGCCAGATGTAATGGGACCTCCACCTTCCAGAAAGTTCCACTTTTGTCTCGTCAGTCCACAGAGTATTTTCCCAAAAGTCTTGGGGATCATCAAGATGCTTTCTGGCTAAACTGAGACGAGCCTTTATGTTCTTTTTGCTCAGCAGTGGTTTTGGTCTTGGAACTCTGCCATGCAGCCATTTTTGCCCCCCAGTCTCTTTCTGATGGGGGAGTCATGAACACTGACCTTAACTGAGGCAAGTGAGGTCTGCAGTTCTTGGATGTTGTTCTGGGGTCTTTTGTGACCTCTTGGATGAGTCGTCGCTGTGCTCTTGGGGTCATTTTGGTCGGCCGGCCCCTCCAGGGAAGGTTCACCACTGTTCCATGTTTTCACCATTTGTGGATAATGGTTCTCACTGTGGTTCTCTGGAGTCCCAAAGCTTTAGAAATGGCTTTGGAACCTTTTCCAGACTGATAGATCTCAATGACTTTGTTTCTCATTTGTTCCTGAATTTCTTTGGATGGCAGCATGATGTCTAGCTTTGGAGGATCTTTTGGTCTACTTCACTTTGTCAGGCAGGTCCTATTTAAGGGATTTCTGATGGAGAACAGGTGTGGCAGTAATCAGGCCTGGGTGTGGATAGAGAAACTGAACTCAGCTTTCCAAAGATGATAAACCACAGTTAATTTATGTTTGAACAGAGGGGGCAATCATTTTTTCACACAGAGCCATGGAGGTTAGGATTTTTTTTTCCCCTTAAAAATAAAAATCTTTATTTAAAAACTTTTCATTTAAAAGCATTTTCTGTTTACTTGTGTTATGTTTGTCTCACATTAAAATTTGTTTGATGATGTGAAACATGAAAGTGTGAAAAACATGCAAAAAAAAAAAAAAAAGAAATCGGGAAAGGATACATAGCTACACAAAATTTCCCTCTGAAAGACATGAAGATAAAACCTCAGTATTTCAATTCTTTGCGATGATCTGCTCTTACTCTGACGCTTGCTTTGACCGTGAACGGTGACGTACATGACGTCACCGTGGAAGAACGGTGGTGGGGGTGCGTCTCACGTCGCGGTAAATAATGACAGACGTCAACAACTCATCAAAACGCTGAGAATCGGCTTTCAGAAAGTGAAAAAACAGTTCTCAGTTAGAGGTATGGACTTCCCCCGACATTAAAAGCTTGTTTAGCTCTGCATGTGTTCCAGCTGGAGGCTAGCTGAGCTAACATGAAGCAGTTTCCTCACCGTGCTGCTGCAACGGCTGTGGGAGACGTCCCGATGTAACTGGTTTAACTCGTATTGTAGTTCAGTAATGCTGAATCACAGCTGCTGATGACCGATGTTGTTTAACAGGCTACTGGAGGCCATTAGTTGTACTTTAGCCTCCAGTTCTGGGTTAATCCACATCTGTCCACATCCACTGAAAGTCCTGCAGATGCTCTCTAGAACAGGTCTGCAACCTGGACAATCCAAAGAGACATTTTCAGAGTCAACCCAGTGATAAAGGTCGTTTAGAGCTGCAAATGTTTCATGTCCTTCAGAAAACAGGGCAGCTTATCATTTCTGATTTTGATCTTATTTATATATTACACGCAGTTGTGTGTGTTGGGAGGAAAAAAATGTAAATGTGTTAATTCAGCACTTGCAAAGTAATTTATCAACCGTGAGATGCATTGCTGTTTTTTGTGTATTTTTAGTATGTTTGAAAGGCAGGGGCAAACTTGCAGACACACACAGATCTGATTGAAAATCATTTTTAATGAGCAGTGAGGGCAACG
>JALJCO010012136.1:0-178164 GCA_023101725.1 Atherinomorus stipes | reverse complement strand
AAAATGACAAATGTTCTTCTTGTTTACAGTTGGTCATAACCACTCTCACTTTCAGTTGCTGCACGTCAATGATGTTCAAGAAAATTGTATTAAATTAATATGTTAAAAAGCTGAAATATTACTATGTTAAAAAGCTGATATACACACTGCTTAATGTTTCTATTTTTAGATATCAGATTATCAGGGTCAACTCGCTGCTCTGGAAGAGTTGAAATCTATCACAACAACACCTGGGGAACAGTGTGTGATCATGACTGGGACCTAAAAGATGCTGAGGTGGTCTGCAGACAGTTGGGATGTGGGACAGCAATGGAAGCCCCTCAGTCAGCTGACTTTGGGGAAGGAACTGGAGAAATCTGGCTTGATGATGTTGGCTGTTCAGGAAATGAAACATCTCTATCTGAGTGTCAACACAGCGGATTTGGGAGGCACAACTGTGAACATCATGAGGACGCAGGTGTTGTCTGTTCAGGTGAGACTAATAATACATCATTATTTGCAATATTTTTTATTTGAAGTGCAATGAATGTATTTATAATAATGATCCCATGATTCATAATTTTTATGTCTGTTTTGATAATTTTGTCCTGAAAATAGTAAAAAAGTTAATAAAATAAAATGAAGATTTTTAAATATTAATGTCTAATGATGGGACTAGGTGGACTATGTTTTTGTTTCTTTTAATATTGACAATTTCAAGTCTCACTTTTATGTTTGTGCACTTTTCTTTTTCATTTTTGAATGGTAATTCTTCACTAATCAAACTCATGCTGGAGGGCGACATGAACACAAACATAAATCATCAGAAATAAAGATCTGCTCTGGTTTAAAGAAAAATATCTGAATATATTATAAAGACCTTTCATGTAAGAAATTTGGAAGTTGGAAATTCCCAGTTCTGAGTAGGAAGTTTTAACTGGAATAGCCCCCTGATGTCAGATTTCTTACTCGGAAAGTCGGACAATCCTCGCAGCTCTGAGGTTCAGTTTTAAAGATGGCCGCTTTTGTTTTGCTAGGCTGCTTACTGATTTTCCAACCAGTGAACTGGAACGCAAGTTGGTCAGGTGTGACGTCACCCCCCCAGTTCCCAGTTCTGAGGTAAATGGAATGCTGCAAGAGAATCTGTGGTGTAGTCAGTGCGCGGCTGCGATCATGCGTTACATTTGTGATGTACGGCTCCAACAGCTGACAGATGTAATGGAGTCTAGCAGAGGAAAACCTACATCTTTCATATAAAATGTCATCTGGCAAATCAAAAGGGTTGCACCAATCTCTGAATATTCTCTCTTTTATGACTCCTCTCACAATCTGCCTACCAGCATTGACAGGATCTTCTAAAAGTGGGCAGGCCATTTTCCAAGAGCGCTAACCCTAGGGACACACTGCAAGCGGAAGTGCGCTGAAGCGCAGCAGTTTCATTTTGGCGCCCTTGTTCGCTGGTGTCGACCACATCAGGCGCTGCGTGGTGCGCCACGCAGCTCAGTGCCAGAATCGGCGCCATGGAGCGATCGTTTCGGCTTCTGTTCTATTTTCTGAATGAGCCGTCGCTGAATTTGTCAAGCTAGGCAGGAAAATAAGCAGGAACACGATACAATTCTATCAAAATAAATCAATTTTCAAAGTAAAAACACCCAGATAAGCTTTAAAACCCGATCTCTTTTTAACAGATCTAATAATACGTCAATTATGTGTTCATCTGTATTGGAAATGCAAGTGGAAGGATTCACACAGAAATGTCAGCTTTCTGCTTGTAAATAGTATGAAAGCAGAACAGGAGATGCACCCACTGTGGAATTATCAGCTGTAGAAGTACAGCAAAGAAGCAGAACTGTTGCCGACAGTGCACGTCCGATGTGGACAGAAAGAGGAGCGGTGTCTACGAGAAAATCGGTGTGCTGCGCTTCGGAGCGCTTCCGCATGCAGTGTGTCCCTAGCGTAATTGGTCAGGGTATGGTGCTTTTATACTCGGTGATCTCTTATCCAGAACTTAACCTGGTCTGGACCAGGTTAGGCGTTCAGCAAAAGTTACTGGGGAGATATAACCCGATCGGAAAGTGAACCAGCGTTGTAGGACAGAAAACCCAGGGTTAACCCTGAAGTTTCCTCGATAAGAGAAAATCTGGCCTCGTACTACAGGCCCCTGGTGTTGCTGATAATAACGTAGGCTAATTCAGGTAATCACAAATCTTCAGGAGGCTTTTTATAAAGAAAAAATTATCAGATACTTTGCACTGCTCCTGTGTCTGGTTTCATGCCTGGTCCAAAGTAAAAAACAACAGACCATGACGTGTTCTGGGAGTGTACTCCGTCAAAAAAAAGAAAAAAAAAAAAAAAGACACCTATATTTAGCAGAGAGCCATAGTGAGACACATCTGGGATGGTTCTGACATGTGTTTAGTGTTAGCTTAACCATCAGTGTTGCCAGGTGGGAAATATAGAATTATCGTACAAAAGACTCAAAATTATCGTATTTTGAGGGAAATTATCGTACACTCGTCATAAGTAAAATAACAACCCCACTGATGCGTAAAATATTGTCACTCTAGTGTTTAAAAGCGCTCACAGGCACTCTTGACTTTGCTGCGTCAGTACGGATGGGTTAACGGCGTCACAATATCAGGTGTAATCTACACAGATGATATGTATGTAGGGTTTATGAAGTTTCATATTCATTTTCATGACAACTTTAACAGCGACCACCAAAAGCGAGTGACCCTGATTGCTTGGCATGATGTCACTGGTAGACAGATTATTACAGGCCGGTAAATATTTTAACCACTAAACACAACTTATATTGATGCTCAGTCTTACTTGTGAAAAGTAACTCCCAGGTTGCTGCTTACAGCCGATTACAGCAGAAGATGCTGCGCAGCTCTGGCATCGTTCGTCCACAGTAGTTATTAACTGAGCTGTGACTGGTCCAAGATGGTGGCCACGTTTCTGGCCCTCCATCAGTTAATCCGGCTTCTACTCATTTATTATTTATACTAATATGTCCTCCTCTCCCTTCGTGTTGCTTTGGTTTTGAATCTCGCTCGCCTTCCTGTCTGAGCGTCTCCTGGGGCGGGTGCAGAGCAGCCAATCAACACATGGACGTCACTCGCATCTCACGCTCAGCAAAGCATGATTGGCTGGTAACATGTCACATGGGAACTGATGCCTTCAGGGTTCACAAAAAAATTCGCCAGCTGACAGTTTTGCTCACATTGATATGAAATGGTCAAATTATCGTACATTTGCCCTTTTTTAGGATTATTGATCGTACATCGTACAGAGGGCCAAATTATCGTACAAATACGATAATTATCGTACACCTGGCAACACTGTTAACCATAGACTATCAGGGCCACATTTACCTCCGTGTCGCAGCCAGAACGTATCTGCAGACCCGATGTGAAGCTGCCTTAATTCTCCTACTTTCCCCCTGAAGATATTCCCACAGGGAAATGGGCTCTTTGCACAAATCCACTACTTCCTGAACTTAAAGCAGCTCCTTTGTTTCCTGTCTTTTGTTACTGGACAAAATGATTAAGCCAGGTGTGTCTGGCCATTGTCGTCATGGTTGCTGAGCTCACGCAACCTGGATTAATCAATTTGTCCAGTAGTGAAAGACAGGAAACAAAGAAGCTGTATTACAGTAGGTTCAGGAAGTGGAGTTGTGCAAAGAGCATATTGGTGTTCACTATTTATCAGAAATATGTAACTACTTTAATTATTGATGTTTTTCACACAGAGTCACTGCAGCAGCCAAACATCTCCCCGACTTTCTTTCATGAAGAGTCAATGTGGCGTTACAAAGGTGCAGAGGTTATCAGGCGCTCCAGCTTTGTCATCACCTGCTCTATTGACTCCAGATACACTCCAGACCGTTTCCTCCTCATCGGGCCTGACTCCAACAGATCCAATGATGCTGTCAACAAGTCTGCCTCCTTTGACTTTCCTGTTGCTGAGTATGAACACCAGGGCAACTACATTTGTCTATACAAAGTGTCACTGCCCTCAGGAAACTTCACATCTGCTAAGTCAGAACCAATCCGTGTCTTCATTACATGTGAGTACGATGCTTAACCGAAGCAATGATGGTGGATGACTGTGATGAATATCCAGAATAAAGAGGTGATCAGGGTTGGTTAGATAGAGAACAGCTGTGCAGGTTTAAGTGCAGAATCCATCCCCTTCACCCGAGAACAAAACAAACAAAACCCCATCTCTGTGCCGAAACAGTAGCACTGTTGAAAATAATAAATAACAGCTAAAGAACTTAGAGGACATACAGGGTGCTAGTTTGTCTACCTCAATAGTTTATGACAAAGTAACCAGCTACTGGTTTTTGTCCAGAATATGCATCACCCTCCTGCTATCTCCCAACCCTTACTATTTACCAAGTCTCATGGATCAGTGCATGATGGATATTGACTCGAGAAAGAAGGAAATTACTGTATTTCTCAGAAATGATAAACAGGAAAGTTTTCAAGAAATTCAGATTTAGCAAATAAGCATCAAAAGTCAGAAGAAAAGGACCCGAATGCAACAAGTGAAGCGAATTTAAACTCAGTCAACCTGTGTTTAACAATCCAGAGCTCAAGATGCCTTTAGTCCAACAAACTTTAAATGAACAGAAATATTTCTTTTGATATTGTGGCACTGTCACCTCACAGTGAGAGGATTACTGGCGATGTGAGGGGTTCATGTTGTGTTTGGGTTTTCTCCTAATTTCCCAGCTTCCTCTCACAGTCAACAACTTCAATATTTGGCTAACGATGATTTGAGATTATGTGAGATCGTGTTTATGTCGTCCTGATTTTTCCTTTTTTTTGGTCACATTGCATCATCATCATGTGCTTTCTTTTTTTCCACCCCTCTGAATTTCATTAATTCATTTGTCCTTTAACCTCTTGTGTCTGTATTCAGGTAATCTAATTGCCTAACCTAGGGAAAAACCTATGTCATCTTTAAAACTAGAAAATGTTAATAAGAGGTAACAATGCAAAGTGACTTTAATGAAGCAGAATTTCTTGAAATTAATTCTTAATCTTTTTTTTTTTCTTAGTATCTTACTCAGACGTGGTCTCAGTAGCTGTTCGGGACTTGACGGTCCTTCTCCTGCTAGTCTCTTTGGTGGTCGTTTTGATCCACCAGAGAAAACAAGCCAAGCAGCCTGGAGACTCTGTCCAAGTGTAAGTCTGTCAGACTTTTGCTGATGCCTGTCTGGACACAAAAAGAGAAACAAATGTGCCTACAAATTGTTGTCAGTTTTGAGAGATTCATATTCAAAACTTTCATCCTCACATCCAATTTTTCAGTGCGATCCAGAATCATGAGGATGAAGATAAGGAGGAAGAGGTGTCGTCGCTGTGAACACTGAGCCAATGGACACCGAGTAAACGGAAGAAGAAGAAGGAAAGGGAAGCTTATGATTTGTAAAGCTGTCTTTAAGAAATTTTGCTGACTGTTTATAGCCCTGATATCCGTAATGTATCTCCTTTTCATCTGGGCCCTCTGGACCAATATTTGAAGCCTGTGGTCACTAACTTGGGTGTCCAAATGGACAGTTTGTTGAACCAGGACAGTTATGTCAAGGCTACGGTGAAAAGTAGCTTCTTTCAATCAAGGTGGCTAGCTAAAGTCAAGCATTTTCTTTCTAAGCATGATTTTGAAATATTAATACATGTGATCATCACTTCACGCCTTGATTATTGCAATGCTCTGTTATTTGGGAACACAGAGAAGGCAAAATGGCGATAGAGCCTCTGCAGTGGCCAGGTCAAGGTTGTGGAATTCACTCCCACTGCAGGTTAGACAGGCTTCCTCATTGTCAGGTTTTAAGAGCCTCCTGAAAAAACATCTCTTTTCCCCGACATTCCACACCTCTTAAGTAAGTTTGTATGTTAAATCTTTGATTTTACTGTTTAAATGTTTTCTTTTTCTTTGCTTCTGTGTCTTTTACTGGGTATGTTTTTATGGATTCTATTTTGAAATATTATGTGTATTCTGTTGTACAGCACTTTGTGTGCAGTATTTACTGGTGAAAGTGCTCTAGAAATAATATTGGACTAGAGTTTGATATTATTTTCAGCATCTTTATTTCAAATAACTGTGTGCAGCTTTAGTGTACCCAGCGTCATCTGCTGTCACTGACTTGGGGCTTGTCCCAATTTCTTCCCTTGACTCCATCAGATGTGTCTTTAGTTGTAGAGATTGAGGAGCAGTGGTCATCTAGCCCCCCGGAATGATTGCTAAAATCCAGCTGAATAACAAGAAGATCATAACTCCTTGATACCCTTAAAAAAGGGAGACTTGCCACCACAGAAAGGAGGTATAGAGTTGAGAGTTCAGGCCAAGAGGAAGATTGAGAATTGGCTTTTGTAGACTGAAAAATGCTCAGGCTTTTATATTCATAGTGGCAACAAATGCTGTAGTTTTCCGTTTTGTTTTGACCTTTTGTATCTTTATTTTTTCTATTTAAAGAGATTTTTCAACTCAACCACTAATGAACTAAGCATGAAATTAGTTATTAGAAACATAAACAGGTTGAACCTTTTTTTCTTTGAATAAACTTTTTTATCATTTTGTAATTACATCTAACAAGTAAATAAAATCAATTAGCAGGGGCTGGACAGAATGAGTATTAAGGAATTTAAGTTTCACGGGTCAAAGGTTGCTTTCCTCCTCTCACTCTTGCAGTGTTACTGAACTTCATTCAGGGAACACTTGAAAACAACCACAGCTGAAACAACGTGCTGCACATAAGCAAAATCATGATACAAATAAAATAAAAATAAAAGCAAGTAAAAAATATGGTCAATTTGGCACAGGTAACTGAACTGAGTTTGGCATAATGTACTTTACTGTCAAATAAGATATAGCTCATACAGTGTGTGTTACTTTCTTAAAGAGAAATATGCACATCTTTTGTTCGTTTCCTCCATATTTTCTACTTTAGGTTTCCAAAAATATGCCCATTAAAAAGTAATTTAAGGCAATTTTATTGTCACAGAGTTCTATATTTTCTGTGTCAATGAGGTTTCAGGCTTGCTTTTGTTGTTTGCAAACAACAAGTTGAACTTCTTGTTAAGTCTTGTGGTCAAAATGCTAATGTGTTGTGAAATGTTATCTCATTTCAAGAAAAAATTTCTGTATCTGCTCTTGTGAACTATTCAAGGCCTGTGGTTCTCTTGCCTGCCTGGGTTGTTGCTCAGAAGGCATGATGGGAGGGCTAAGAGTGTGTGAGATGAGATACTGATAAGGTTGCAGGAAGGGAGAGATATTAAAGGGGAAGTTCGTTTTTTTTCCTATCTGGACCTATTTTCTAGCATGAAATGCATTCATTTACTCACCCAGAGAGTTTTGGTGTAACTTGAATTCCCTCAGGAGATATTTAGATCCAGTCCATATCAGCGTATGTCCAATATAATGAAAGTGATACGGGCAACTGCTCGCAGACTCTAAATAAGGCATCATAACTCAGCAGAGTTCAGAACCATGGATCACTCAGGGAAGAGTGATGGAGAGAAGATGATGACTTTGAACCGTATGTAAACCAGTTACATAACTTTGGACCTTTTCCAACGAAAGACATTTCGGATTTTTGAATCACTCCAGTGATTATCTGCCAGTATTTTTAATATCAACCATCCCATGACATCAGTCCTGAAGCTGCACGTCTCTGGGGAGACAGAAGAAAGAAAGAGAGAGAGAGAGAGAGAGAGAGAGAGAGAGAGAGAGAGAGGACAAACCAGAACCACCACTGAGCTGACAGCCTGCAGAAAGCCGGACGAACTTCCAGGAGATCGGGAAGATTTTTTGGGGCCCTCCACACGATAGTCTTCGAAAGGATTGATGAACAGTCCTGCAGAACCAGGACGTGAGTCAATCATCTCAGTCAAGCTGAACCTCTGAGGAGAATCCCTCTCATTTGCCATGAAATATGATCTGATGTCACAAGAAGTTGGTGATAGTGAATTAATCCAGGTCTACAGTTTATCAGACCCAATTTAACTTTGTTTAGTTGGATTTAGAAACCCTTCCTTTCTTTTTTTTGAACATTTATTAATTAACAGAGGTTTAATTAATTTATGTTTCATTTTCATACCATCTCACATTTCTTTCACAAGATCACTTTTGGTTTATCATCATGCTCACATATTTCCTGTATATATCTTGTACATACCTTATGTCATGTAGTTTGTAGTCTAGTTAATAAATACTCCATATTATCTTAACTAGTCGTTGTTTGTGGTTTTTCTGATGTATCATGAAAGGTCAATTCAAGCGGGAACCCATGAGCGCGTCCTGAGACTGATCACTTAATTAAATCAATCTAAGAATTGATTTAAGACTTTAATGGTTTTCCTTGCTTCCATTACATATCAAATAAGTAATGTGGTGCTCCGAGGCTATGTTAGAATTGATATTAATAGAAATATTGATATCAATATTGATATCATACATGGTGATGCAACAAGTCTGGTTCTGATGCTGCTGCCCTAGCAGATGCTGCAAAGCTGATTGCACTTTCCCCAACAGACTTATAGAAGATCTGCAACATCTTGGTGCAGACGTTGAATGATTGCATTTCCAGTCTCATCTGTTGTCCAGCTGAACTCCAAGTTTTTGTAATTCTCCACCAACTCCACCTCCTCTTCCAGGGTGTAGACAAGGCTATGCTGCTTATTCTTTCTGCTCCTGAAGTCAACAATCATCTCTTTAGTCTTGGTGGTATTTAAAGGGACTTGAGGCAGGAATTAAAAAAAAAACAAACATAAATGTCCCTTTTTTCATACTAATGGGTGATGAAGTGCTAAATACCAAAAATAACGTTTCCACCCATGTTTCTCTCCGTTGCCTTGAACAGGCTGTGTGCTGCAAAATGCCCTGCAATTCGGTGTCCGAATTTCCCGCGCTGCCTTGCGGACGTGACGTCAAATGACCTACAGTACATCCGCAGTTTTGATGCAGGAAAAAGACGGTCACGTTAAATTAAAACACTGTAAGCGATAGTTATGGATTCTTCTGCCGTCAGAAAACGATCTAGATCAACTGAAAGACACTAAAAAGAGTAACTACAAAGAAAAAGCTTAGTTAACAACATTATAGCTTTCCAGCTCTGCCATGCAGACGTGACGTCAAATGACGCTACATCCGCTGTTTTGATATAGGAAGAAGCCAGTCACGGTAAATTCAAACACTGTAAGCGATCGTTATGGATTATTCTGCCGTCAGCAAACAATCCAGATCAACTGAAAGACCACTAAAAAGTGTAACTACCGAGAAAAAGGTGAGTAAATAACATTATAGCTTCGGTTTGTTCACGCTCCCGTGACGACTTGGCTCGTGGCTGCAGTTACCTGAAGCGCTAGTCGCGGCAGTCGCGAGTTTCGTTTCTTAATCTTGCCTCAAGTCCCTTTAAGATGAGGTAATTGCTACCACACCATTTCTCAAACTGGTTGACCATTTCCCTGTACTCTGCTTCTTGTTGATCACCGATACACCCCACAACTGCATAGCCATCAGAATATTTCTGCAGATGACAGGACTCAGAGTTGTACTGGAAGTCTGAGGTGTACAGTGTGAAGAGGAATGGTGAGAGTACAGTTCCTTGTGGTGCTCCAGTGCTACTGAGCACCTTTTCAGACATACAACCTTTCAGTCTCACAAACTGTGGTCTGATTGTTAGTAGCCATAAATCCAGGTTGTTGTGGAGGGATCCACCTTGAAGTTATGGAGCTTCTCGCATAGCAAAGCAGGCTGAATAGTATTAAATGCACTTGATAAATCAAAGAACATGACCCTCAAAGTGCTGTGCTGCCGGACTGGTCTAGATGAGAGTGGGCTCTTTGAAGCAGGGAAGATTAGGGTGTCTTCAACCCCAAGTACATGCCAACTGTAATGGGTCCTGAAAGGTATTCACTTGCTTGTTGAGGTGAGCCAGTCAGAGTCTCTCCAGGACTTTCATGATGTGAGATGTCAGGGCAACTGGTCTGTAGTCTTTTGGTTCAGCTGGTTGGTTCCCTTTTTTCTTCTTGAGGGGAATTTTTTGTTTGCCCCTGCCCCTTTCGAATATTATATTTTTTTTTTCTCCTTCCCCCCCCCTTTCCCCCCCTTTATTAAGTGATCATCTTCATTCACCCTCCCCGTTGTTCTGCTGGAGCTGCTCTCCAACTTCTTCCTGTAGTCCTCCTTGCACTTCTTAGTTTGTGTTTTCAGTTGTTTTTGTATTGTCTTCAATAACTCCCTGTCTCCATCCCTTAAAGCTTTCTTTTTGATGTTCAGCAGCTTTTTCAGGTCACTGGTGATCCAGGGTTTGTTATTGGAGGAGCACCTCATTGTTCTTGTTGGAACGATGCTGTCCACACAGAAGTTTATGTAATCTGTCACACACTCGGTCATGGTGTTGATGTCATTTCCATGAGGTTCACAGAGGACATTCCAGTCTGTGGCCTCAATGCACCCTCTCAGAGCATCTTCAGCCTCAGTATAGTCCTCATAATGACTGGCTGCTGCTGAATGATGGGCTTGTAGGTGGAGGTGAGAAGAACTAGATCATGATTTGATCTTTGTAAAGGAGGCAGGGCAGAGGAGCTGTATGCATTCTTAATATTTGTGTGGCAGTTAATGGTCCTGTCACTATGCCTCCGAGTTAGGGCTGGGCGATAAACCAAAAATTTACATACACTGACATTTACAGTGATAACCGTCGTAATTTTTTTCCCATGTCAGTATGTTCGGTGCTGCGGCGCCTTTAAGAAAGCCGGCAGTGGAATTGCCGCACAGGACGTTTTTGTCCTCTCAAACTTGACGTAGTTTCTTGTAACGTGACATTCCTGCACTGGAGCTTTGTGTTTTTCATCATCTTTTGCATGTTTTCTGTACAACATATGTCTGTAAATGATCAGTGACGTATATTTGATGTCAGTGTAAAGTGATAAACGTTTGAAGGAACATTGTTTGTGTTAAACATTTTGACAATGGTAATGATGCTAATTGCGTTAGCCTGTCTATGGGTTTTTCAATATTAAGTTAGCATTCATGCTAATCTATAGTCATGTGTGCATTTAATGAGAGATACAGCACTGGTTTTCATGGACACAAAGTAATATTTGCTCATATGTACATAAGAATCTAGCTCATTTGAGTGAATCAATTTAATAATTAATAATTCATTCATTAATTTGTATGTTTGTGTAACCGGCACGTTGGGTCTGCCCACTACTGGGGGTCGCTGTGTCCCAACTGCCACATTTTAGCTCCTTCCAG
Organism: Atherinomorus stipes; assembly: GCA_023101725.1. Taxonomy (NCBI): domain Eukaryota; kingdom Metazoa; phylum Chordata; class Actinopteri; order Atheriniformes; family Atherinidae; genus Atherinomorus; species Atherinomorus stipes. Next base: position 166,908 of record JALJCO010012136.1, on the reverse strand, counting down.
TGTCACACCGGCAGCAAGTTGCTAATCAGCAGGAGACACATATGCTGTTGAAATATGGGCAAGTTGACACAGAACGCCAGAACCTCTTCCTGCTGCTACTGCCGTGTTGCCTGTTAAGCCAGTTGGAATCTATTTGTCCCGTGATCGCCACAGTATCAGCTGCGTGCCGTACAGCCAAGCTGTAACTGCCGCTACTGCTTCGTTTTTACCTTCACCTCACTTGTCTCCGTATTATTGTTTTGTGGTTTTTTAAGGGTGCTAGGTTTAATTTGGTAATTTTAGTGGAGGAGTTTTTGTTTGGTTTTAGGTTTCCCATATACATCTTTTAGGATCTTTTATATTGATTTAAAACAGAGGTACTGGCATTAATATTTTATTGGTAGCCTTGTAGTTTTATTATTTATTCCAGTGTGTTTTCCTTGTTTTATAGGTTGACTTTTGTTTGAATTTTATTTTATATTTAGGTGCATGGTTAAGTGTTTTATGCCACCTTTTAAATATTAGCTGTACATCTTGTACACTTATTTCAGATACTACTACCTCCTTTTGTTTTTATCGTTTTAGTTTTAAATAAAGCCTACTAACCCCCCTTATCTTGTTATGACACCTCTCTGGGAATAAACTAAAAGCAAGAATTTATTTCTTGGCTTTTCTTTTGGAATAACCTCACGTCTCTGTCCAAATCTGTGATACTTACTTGTGCGGGCTCACAAGCTTATAACTGGAGTGGTCTCTGGAGGAAAACATCCAGAGTGGCGTTGTCGATTTACTTTTTATGATAGGTTTTAATTCAAGTCAAGACATTATCCGGTTACATTTGTATTTCAGTTTCATAGTACTTCTCATATGTCCAAAACAACAATAAACAAGTGTTTATTGAGGAACCTGTTAATCTATCTGCCAAACAAGAAGTCACATAAAGTTCCAATTAAGGCAGAATATCTGTTTTAATAAAATGAAAATAAAAGTGGTTTTTGGCTGTTTTGGCTGTTCTGTAGGTAGGTTTATCGTCCATTTATCGTTACCGAGGTGACCTGCTCAATATATCGTGATATTTATTTTTGGCCATTATCACCCAGCTCTACTCCGAGTGATCATTCGCCCTGGCTACTTAGCCAAGGGAATGTCTCTTTGGGCTGAATGGTCAGTGTGCATGACTCTCACCTGGGAGTCTGGGGATCAAATCCTACCTGGGCCCTCTTTCGTCCTGCCACATTTGCATAAAATAAATCCAACATCTTATTTTCTCTGGTGGGACAGCTGACAAACTGCTGGAAAGTTGGTAACGTAGCAGAGAGGGAGACGTTGTTGATATCTCCAGACTGCCATGAATGAGTTTGGATGCTGTGTTTGTAGTCTACGACAGAGCTGATGACATCACAAGCTGTCTCTGGAGCGGTACCTGGTAAACCGCTTCCAGAATACCACAGGCAAACTCTCTGGGTAAATAATACGGACAGAAACTCAGAGCTAACATTTCAATGTCTCTTGTGCAAATCTTCTCCTTTACAGTGACATGTCCTGGATGGCACCAACGCTGATTAACCACAACTGCAATTCTACCTCCCTTCAGCTTCCCGCTGAGTTGTTTATTTCAGTCTTGAAGCCGTGTACAGACGCATTACAGTTGGGGATGTGTTCATGCAGCCATGTCTCTGTGAAGCACATAATACTGCACTCTCTGTACTCTTTCTGAGACCTTGTTAGTGTGGCAAGGTACACAACGGAGAGCCCAGGCGGGATTTCCCCACACTCTCGGGTGAGAGCCATGCACGCTGACCATTCAGCCAAAGGGACATCCCTGTGGCCAAGTAGCCAGGGTGCACAATCACTCGTAGGCATAGTGACAGGACCATCAACTGCCACATTAACACTTCAAGCTCGTCTTTCTTGTTAACAAGTGATCTCACATTACCATCAGAACAGCGAATCCATTTGGCTGAATGGTTAGTGTGCATGATTCTCACCTGGGAGTCTGGGGATCAAATCCTGCCCGGGCCCTCCTTTGTCCTGTCACAATCTGGCGCTTGCAAGTAGGGGTGTATGTAGCACTAGGGGTGGGTCCATGGATTCCGAATGGGTGGCAGCTTCTGTGGAGCACGAGGACATGCTTGTGATGTGAAGTAGCAGTAGGCACCAGTATTCTTGTATGCATTTAAGGATTCACCTGTGTAAGATTGTGAATCTGTGTTACGTCCCAACGGCCGTAACAATCAGGTAAATGTAGATCTCAGCAAAGGATAAATTTGGCAAATGTTGGGCAGATTTCAGAGGACTCAGAGATTCAGATTAAATGAACTATGGATCAAACCCTAAAATACAGATTTTCTTTAAATAGCATTGTTTTTTTCAGGCAGAGAAATGCGCGGTTGCCATTTTTCCTTGGACCAGTTGATGGCGCTCATAGGTCCTAAAGATGGCAGCCGTAGGAAAATCTTGATGTCAGTGAAACCCATGAATTGATACATCTGAAATCATCCCATACATCTGACCAGGGCAAAATATTTTTTGAAAAAGAAATTACCATCCAAATGTATTGGGAGAAACATCCAAAAAAATCATAGCTAGGGTTTATTTGGTACTTTTTTGTTGATTTATAAACTATTTTACAACTCAATTTATTTTAAGTACTCCCTGCAGTACTCCATAGTATCCCCATTAAAAACCAGTGCAGTTGATCATCAGGAAGACCAGATGCTTTCACTGTTGCTAAACATGTTTTTTTTTTCTCTCTCTCTCTCTCTCTCTTTGTTTTGAGCAATTCATTGTTTAACATTTTCATTGAGAATGTTTCTAACACATTTTTTGGTAGTCATCTGGTGGAAGGAGAGAGAGAGAGAACAAGTGAAAAAAAGGAGCAGTCAAGTGAAGAAGAAAGAAGGGAAGCATCAGGAGCAGGAAAAAGAGAAAAACTAAACTCTACTATTGTCTTTTTACTTTAAAGTTAGATTCCGAAGTCCCCGTTTCTGTTTGCAAACAGCAGCATTCAAACTGAGCGCCCCTCCCTCTCAGGCTAATGGCTGCCTCGTTCTATAAACTATTCAGCTTCAAGCCTCTCCTTCAGAGCTCAGAAGCGGGTAAAAGCCAAGCTAATATTAGCCCTGGTTTTCCAAAGTGCTCTTACCTTTTCTTCGGTGCATCCGCCGTTTTTTCTTTCTTTCTTTCTTTTTCCTTCGAGAGTTCGAGTGACTGGTTTCTGCTCCAATCATGAGCTTATTCCCACACGGCGTCATGTCCTTAGTTCTGTCATTGGCTGGCGATAAAAACAGAAATCTCCACCCAGAAACGTCCCGAACACAACAAAACAAAGCTAAAGAGCAAATTACAGGCAGGGGGAGAGAGAGTTGCTTTCAAATGCGCCACTGCACGCGAGTAGAGGCCCAAAGGCGGGGTTTGAGACAGATTTCACTTGCAAAATAACATTTATTTTGGGGGGGAAACATTGGACTCTACCTTAAACATAACCTTCTGTCACTAGATGGTCCTTTTAGATATCAGCAACTGCTGGATGAGCGGGTAAGAAAGGCCATCGCCAGCATGTAGTGATTAAAACAATAAAAACTTTATGAAAGAAATGAAAAAAGAAATAAAGTAATAAAAGTCCAAAATGAATTAAAGTAATAAAATAAATGCCTCTTACACAACAAATAATCAAGGTGCCAAAACAGTGTGCCCCAGGAAATAAAAAAAAGAATAAAAAATGAAAACATACATAAATTCTATTCCAAAAGTTATATTGTTGATGCAAAGTTTTAATATCTGAGATTTGTTTGTAACATGAAGTTTATATGTTTATTTATTTATTCTAGGCTGCAGCAGGATTTGTACACTGCAGATTTTTAACTTGATGAAAAATGCAGAAACATATCAGAAACCATCTCATTCTGTTTCCTGCTCTTCTCCTCTAGCACACAGAAACTTTTCTGTCTCAGCCATGGAAGGAGCACAGGGGAGAAAGGTTTTCTGTTTAACAATCGGTAAGATACATGTACTTTGTTTGAGTTGAACTCTGTTTTAAGAAAATAAAATTAGTAAAGGAATCAGAAAATGACAATGTACTTTGTTGCTTTGGTTGATATCAAAATTAAAAAAAAAAAAAAAAGCACATTTACTTCTGTTTTTGATGACACTTTTCCCTTCTGCAGTGACTTATCTATATGTCATGTCTTCAGCTTCTTCAGGTGGGTAATGTTAACAGAACTGGTTTCCATGCTGATAAGTGAGAGTATTAAACATTAGAACTGTAACCCAAATTAACTCTACCGTTTTACAGATTATCATATCAGATTAGTAGGATCGACTCGCTGCTCTGGAAGAGTTGAAATCTATCACAACAACACCTGGGGAACAGTCTGTGACGACAACTGGGACCTAAATGATGCTGAAGTGGTCTGCAGACAGTTGGGATGTGGGACAGCGATGGAGGCCCCTCAGTCAGCTCACTTTGGTCGAGGAACCGGAGAAATCTGGCTTGAAGATGTTGGCTGTTCAGGAAATGAAACATCTCTGTCTGAGTGTCAACACAGTGGATTTGGGAAACATGACTGTGAACATAACGAGGATGCAGGTGTTGTCTGTTCAGGTGAGATTCATATTAGCTCACGGGCTGTTTGTATTTCAAGTTCAACAATTATGTTTTGAAAAACAGTTACTGTATATCATAACTCATTCTCATTTCTTTTTTAAAATGTGTGGAGCTTAATATATTATTGCAAGAAGTTGATATGGCGACATGATTTTGGAGAATGTTTATAATGAAATTAAAATCAGTCCTTTATCATCATTTATTTGTTGTGCCATAAAGCATTAAAATTATTATATGTGAAACAGAATGAGGACCTCAATGAAGACACAGGGAGAGGGAGATTGAAAAAAACATGGAAGACACTAGTGAGGAAATTTTTCAGCAAACCAAAGGCGCTTGCTTAAGCAGGTCTACTCTAAAGATCCAAACAACAACTAGTTGAGTATAGAACAATCTAAACCAGGGATCCCCAATTCCGGTCCTCGAGGGCCGGTGTCCTGCAGGTATTAGGAGCTCCCTTGCTGCAACACACCTGACTCCAATCAGTGGGTAATTAGCAAACTTGTGCAGAGCTTGACATCAAGCTCTGCACACGTCACAAGGTGTGTTGCAGCCGGGCAGCTCAAAATACCTGCAGGACACCGGCCCTCGAGGACCGGAATTGGGGATCCCTGATCTAAACAATCTGAATAATTGGGGCTAAATAAAGAAATCCTAGGGCTGATAAAATGATTGAAAAGCAAAAGACAAAAATAGGTACACTTGAAAACTCAAAGGCTGATGAGACCCAAGAAGTGAAAATAAAGACAGAAGAGAGAATTGGGATCGACAAGGGAGGCAAACCAGTAACACACTAAAGGGAAGCATTTCTTTAACATTCCTCTGATTATGATGAGATGGATTTTGATTTTTTTAAATGAACCTTTATATAGAATGATCAAAATATCTTCTAGGCTGTGCTTTTGTTTCAGAAATTCAAATTGGAAACAATTGAAAACGATACATTTTTGTCTTGTTTACAGTTGGTCATAGCTCCCTCTCACTTTCAGTTGTTGCATGTCGATGATATTTTTTAAAAAAACTGTTAAAGTACTATGTTAAAAGCTGATTTGTTGACACACTGCTTCATCTTTTCATCTTTAGATATCAGATTATCAGGATCAAGACGCTGCTCTGGAAGAGTTGAAATCTATCACAACAACACCTGGGGAACCGTCTGTGATGATAACTGGGACCTAAATGATGCTGAGGTGGTCTGCAGACAGTTGGAATGTGGGACAGCAACGGAGGCCCCTCATTCAGCTCACTTTGGACGAGGAATTGGACAAATCTGGCTTGAAGATGTTGGCTGTTCAGGAAATGAAACATCTCTATCTGAGTGTCAACACAGTGGATTTGGGACACATGACTGTGGACATGATGAGGATGCAGGTGTTGTTTGTACAGGTGAGATTCATAATGTTCCATCAGGGAAACTTCTTATTTGCCTCTATGTGAAAATCTAAATGTTGTCAAGCAGTTATATTCAAAGAACATGTTATGATCAAAGCTGAAATTCTCTGTGTTGTGTGTAGGTGCTTCTTTAAGATTAGCAGGATCGACTCGCTGCTCTGGAAGAGTTGAAATCTATCACAGCAACACCTGGGGAACAATCTGTGATGATGACTGGGATCTAAATGATGCTGAGGTGGTCTGCAGACAGTTAGGATGTGGGACAGCAATGGAGGCCCCTCATTCAGCTCACTTTGGTCAAGGAACTGGACAAATCTGGCTTGAAGATGTTGGCTGTTCAGGAAATGAAACATCTCTATCTGAGTGTCAACACAGTGGATTTGGGACACATGACTGTGAACATTATGAGGATGCAGGTGTTGTCTGTTCAGGTGAGATTCATAATAGGTCACAGGCTGTGATCAATTTATATTTCAAGTAGATGATTAGTTTATAATTTTATAATAGTAAAAAATTTCTTTAAATTGCAAAATACTGTATGTGGAGCTCAACATCACAATGGGGAGGGGTTGATATGGAAACTTTAAAGAATTTTTACAATGAAATGTGGATCAGTCCTTTGCAATTACATTGGTACAATAAAGAGAAAAGCTGTCATATGTGAAACAGGACCTAAATGAAGACACAGGATGAAGGAAGTAAAAAAAACAAACAAACAAACAAACAAAAAAAAAAACAGGAGACACTGGAAAACTTTACAGCAAACCAAAAACATTGCTGAAGCAGGATGACTCTAAAAGTCCATGAATGCAAAATTGAAAGTTGAATATAAAATTATTTTTAAATCTGGATAATAAGACAAAAAAATAAAGGTAAAGAAAAAGAAAAGAGCTAAATAAAGTAAAGCTAAGTCTAAATCAGTTAGAATAATTGAAAGATCTCGTATCGGATCTTTCTGGCTGTGCCATCAACTCAGTGATTTATTTGAAACTGCACAAGTAAAATTTTTGTCTTGTTTACAGTTGGTCTCCCTCTCACTTTCAGTTGCTGCATGTCAATTATGTTTTAAAAATGTGTGTTAAATGACAATGTTAAACACTGATATACAGATACCATGGTTAATCTTTCGATCTTTAGATATCAGATTATCAGGATCAGCTCGCTGCTCTGGAAGAGTTGAAATCTATCACAACAGCACCTGGGGAACAGTCTGTGATGATGACTGGGATCTAAATGATGCTGAGGTGGTCTGCAGACAGTTGGGATGTGGGACAGCGATGGAGGCCCCTCGGTCAGCTCACTTCGGTCAAGGAACAGGACATATCTGGCTTGATGGTGTTAGCTGTTCAGGAAGTGAAACATCTCTTTCTGAGTGTCAACACGGTGGATTTTGGAAACACAACTGTGGGCATCATGAAGATGCAGGTGTTGTTTGTTCAGGTGAGATTCATCATGTTCATCAGGGAAACTTCTTATTTGGCTCTAATGTGAAACTATAACTGTTGTCAAGTAGTTACAGATGCGGGCATGAAAATGTTCTGCCTTTTTCTGCCAGAAGTGGTGCAGTAATAGTGCACTATTACTGCACTATCACTGGCTGAACGATTTTTCCTGCAAAGACGTCATCACACACGGTGTCCAAACTTGGCGTGTGGAAACGTCCTTGTTCCGGGTGTTCATTTATGCTCTGAAATCATTTCCCCTGGACACACAGGCGTTTCTCTGTGCGACTGAATTAGCAGACAAGTTGCTGGTAAGTGGCTGGCAGTCGACAGAAAGGGGAAGGTTTTCATGCATATATGTATGAAAACGTATATTTATAGAAACATGATCAAAGCTGAAATTCTCTGTGTTGTGTATCTAGGTGCTCCTCTAAGATTAGCAGGAGCGACTCGCTGCTCTGGAAGAGTTGAAATCTATCACAACAACACCTGGGGAACAGTCTGTCATGATGACTGGGATCTAAATGATGCTGAGGTGGTCTGCAGACAGTTGGGATGTGGGACAGCGATGGAGGCCATGTGGTCAGCTCACTTTGGTGAAGGAACTGGACAAATCTGGCTTCATGGCATCCAGTGTTCAGGAAGTGAAACGTCTCTATCTGAGTGTCAACACAGCGGATTTGGGACACATGACTGTCAACATAATGAGGATGCAGGTGTTGTCTGTTCAGGTGAGATACATAATAGGTCACAGGATGTGATCAATTTGTATTTCAAGTGAATAATTAGTTCAATTTTACAATAGTAAAAATGTTCTTTCTTTATATTCTAAAATATGTGAAGCTTAATATCACAATTGGGAGGGGTTGATATGGCAACCTAACTTTGAAGAATTTTTCAAATGAATTATGGATCAGTCCTTTGTAATTTCATTGGTACACTAAAGAGAAAAGCTGTCATCTGTGAAACAGAATGAGGACCTAAATGAAGACACAGGATGAAGGAGGCAAAAAACAAAAAACAGGAGACACTACTTAGGAAACTTTAGCAAAACTGAAGCAGGACGACTCTAAAAGTCCATGAATGCAACATAGAAAGTTGAATATAAAATTATTTTTAAAATCTGGATAATAAGACAAAAAGAAAAAAGTAAAGAAAAAGAAAAGGGCTAAATAAAGTAAAGCTGGTACTAAATCAGTTAGAATAATACAGATCTCTTAAGATCTCTCTGGCTCTGCCGTCGTTTCAGTGATTTATATTTGATCCTTTTTTGTCTTGTTTACAGTTGGTCATAACTACCTCTCACTTCCAGTTGCTGCATGTCAAGAAAATTGTGTTAAATAACAATGTTAAATGCTGATATATGGGAACACTACTTTTTCTTTATATGTTTAGATATCAGATTATCAGGATCCACTCGCTGCTCTGGAAGAGTTGAAATCTATCACAACAACACCTGGGGAACAGTCTGTGATCATGACTGGGATCTAAATGATGCTGAGGTGGTCTGCAGACAGTTGGACTGTGGGACAGCGATTGAGGCCCCTCAATCAGCTGACTTTGGGGAAGGAACTGGACACATCTGGCTTGATAATGTTGGCTGTTCAGGAAATGAAACATCTCTGTCTGAGTGTAAACACAGTGGATTTGGGAAACACAACTGTGGACATGATGAGGACGCAGGTGTTGTCTGTTCAGGTGAGATTCATCATGTTCCATCAGTGAAACTTCTTATTAATCTCTAATGTGACTATCTTACTGCTGTCAAGCAGTTATATTCACATAAACTATGTTATGATCAAAGCTGAAATTCCCTGTGTTGTGTTTCTAGGTGTTCCTCTAAGACTAGAGGGGTCGACTCTCTGCTCTGGAAGAGTTGAAATATATTACAGCAAAATCTGGGGAACAGTCTGTGATGATGACTGGGATCTAAATGATGCTGAGGTGGTCTGCAGACATTTGGGATGTGGGACAGCGATGGAGGCCCCTCCGTGGGCTCACTTTGGTGAAGGAACTGGACAAATCTGGTTGGTTGATGTTGGCTGTTCTGGAAATGAAACATCTCTATCTGAGTGTCAACACAGAGGATTTGGGAAACACAGTTGTGGACATGATGAGGATGCAGGTGTTGTTTGTTCAGGTGAGACACATTATCTTCATATTTTATAATTGAACTGCATTGACGTAATCTATAATAATCCCTTGTATATTTTTTTTTTTTTTTGGTGTGTGTGTGTTTTGATAATCTGGGTCCTGAAAATTGTCAGAGTATATAAAATAAAATAAAATAGAATCATGAGGCATTAATTCAAACGGGTGACATCTTATGGGACTAAGTGGACTATTAATAATGGCAAGTTCAAGTCTCTCAAGTCTCTTTCTTTTTGTGCACTTTTATCTCCTTATTTAAAGGTAATTCTTTACTAAGCAAACTCATGCAGGAGATATAGCATGAATAGAAACATTAATCATCAGAAACAAAGATTTGCTTTGGTTTGAAGAAAAAAAAATCTGAATTTATCATGAAGACCTATGTAAGATGTTAAAAGAGCAATAAATTTGCTTTATTTTTACGGGTTTAAATGACAGCTGGGTAACTCCCAGTTTCAAATTTGCACTCTGGGGCTAAAATGTCACACAGGACCCTTTATAGTGTCATAGAGAAGAGATATTAAGGGTCTCAGCAAACTTGCAGAAAAAGAGTTTAGACAAATACCTGAATTCCCCCTGAATTTCTTCCCCCTGAAGAAATTAACACATGGAAATTGTTGTTGACATTTATCAGAAATATGTAACTTTTTTAAATGATTGTTTTTCAGAGTCACTGCAGCAGCCAAACATCTCCCTGACTTTCCTTCATGAAGCGTTAATGTGGCGTAACAAAGGTGCAGAGGTTACCAGGGGCTCCAGCTTTGTCATCACCTGCTCTACTGACTCCAGATACACTCCAGACCGTTTCCTCCTCATCGGGCCTGACTCCAACAGATCCAACGATGCTGTCAACAAGTCTGCCTCCTTTGACTTTCCATCAGCTGAGTATGAACACCAGGGCAACTATATTTGTCTATACGAAGTGTTGCTGCCCTCAGGAAACTTCTCATCTGCTAAGTCAGAACCAATCCACGTCATCATTACATGTGAGTATGATGCTAAACTGAAACAATAATGGTGGATGACTGTGATGGAATATCCAGAATAAAAAGGTGATCAGGGTTGGTTAGATGGAGAACAGCTGTGCAGGTTTAAGTACATAATCTTTCCCTTTCAGTTGAGAACAAAACAAACAAAACCCCATCTCGGCACTGAGAAAATAGCACTGATAAATATTATGAATTACGGCTGAGAGACATTTATGACATACAGGGTGCTAGTTTATCTGCAACAATAATTTATGGCAAACTAACCAACTACTGAATTTTGTCCAGAATATGCATCAACTTCCTGGTCCCTCCCACCCAACCATACTGTAGGGGCACATTGGTTTGACAAAGAAGGAAAAGATTTATTAGAAATAATAAATTCCAATTTAGCAACAAATGCAAATGCAACAAGTGAGGCTATTTTAAAGGAAAAAAAAAAATATTCAGTGTTTTTTTTTTTTTTTTACAATAAAAACATAGAAGCACAGCCACACATTAAAAACACATTGCCAGTGCCAAGGGTTAATACACATAGAGCCAGATAGGTGCAGACAGTCCATTTGCTGTGGCAGTCCAGATGAAGCATGTTCCACAGATATGTACTTTGAGGTTCCGGGATAAGTCAATAAGTGGTCCTCCAGAACTTTGTAAATTTTTCATTATTGTTAGACAAATCATATCAGATCTCTTTAGATATAAACAGGACATCATGTAATTCAACGGTGTTGGAAACTGGGGGGAATAGTAAACTTCCATTCCCTCAATATGTGTCAGGAGCAGGAAACCTGGACTTGAAGAAAAACAAACCAGGACAGGTAATGCTAAGAAAGTTTATTTGAAAGAAAATGGGGGGAAGCTTGAAAGTCAAAATGCAAAATCCGGGGGGTGGCAAAAACAAGGTGAGGGGCAGGTAGAAGTCCAAGAGAGGGATCCAGGGGGACATGCAAAAGGTCACAACTGGGGCAGGCCAAAGTCCAGGAGGGGAATCCATGGGGAAAGGGAAAAAACGATGGTCGTTTTCACACATACTTGGGTTGAGCCAGGCGCTGCCGCAGCAGTGAGAAGGTTACAATTATGGCAAGATACACAACAGAGGGCTCAGGTGGGATTTGGTCCCCAGACTCCTGGGTGAGAGTAATGCATGCTAACCATTCAGCCAAAGAGAAATCTTTGTGGCCACGTAGCCTGGGCACATCATTAGTATCATCATCTCTCCTGTAGTTTCTTTTTCCACCACTCTGAATTTTATCAACTCATTTGTCCTTCTTTAACCACTCGTGTCTGTATTTAGGTCCTCTTACTGCCTGCTAACCAAGGGGAAAACTTTAATTATGTTTAAATCTATAAAATGTCAATAAGTGTTGAAGTGCTCCACTAAAAGCATCACATTTTAAATCTTTTTTCTCAGCATCTCAGTCGGACATGATCTCAGTAGCTGTTCGGGTCCTGCTGGTGCTTCTCCTGCTAGTTTTTTTGGTGGTCATTTTGATCCACCAGAGAAAACAAGCCAAGCAGCGTGGAGACTCGGTCCAAGTGTAAGTCTGTCAGACTTTTGCCATGTTGTGTTCATATTTCAGGATGCACAACTAAACAAAAAGACAAAAAAATGTACTTAAAAAATAGTGTTAAAAATAGAAATAGTAAAAATAGTTTTATGAGATTAATATTTAAAACAAAGATTACATCCTCATATGTATGTTTCCAGTGTGAAGCAGAGTAATGAAAATGAGGAGGAAGAGGAAGAAGAGGTGTCCCTGTGAACACTGAGCCAGTGAACCAAGAGGAAACAGAAGAAGAAGGAACAAGAAGCTTAAAGCTTTGATTTGTAAAGCTGTGTTTAAGAAATATTGATGATCTTATTTTCAGCATCTTTATTTCAAATATCTGTGTGCAGCTTCAGTGTACCCGGCTTCATCTGACTTTGGCCCAATCCCAACTCCTCTGACCCCATCAGATGTCTCTTTAGTTGTAGAGATGGAGGAGCAGTGGTCATCTAGCCACCCAGAATAATTGCTAAAATCCCAGCTGAAGAGCAAGAAGATCACAACTCCTTGATACCCTAAAAAAGAGGGAGACATTCCCCCACAAAATGGATGCATACAGGAGAGATGAGAGTAACAAGAGGAGGAATTAAGGGCTTTAATAAATTGAAAAACTCTCTGGCTTTAGTATTTCACAATGCTGTTGTGTGCTGCTTTGTATTTATCTTTGCATTTTACTGTATGCCTTTTCAAAGAGTTTTTTTTTTTTAAACTCACCCACCAATGAATTGTAGAAGAAATTAGCTCTGAAAAACAGAGCAAGTTTGAACATTTTCTCTGTGAATAAACTGTTGACCTTTTTTATGTTATATCTCGTAGTAAGTAAATAAACTTGTTTTGCAGGGGCTGCAGTCCTGCAGCCTTAATGAACCTTATTAACTTAGTAAAAGACCTGAAAACAAGCACAACTGAAACAAAGTGTTGCACACAAGTAAAATCATTTCATTTTCAGGGAATGAAAAATATTTCAAATTTACATACTGTAATTGTGGGCAGCATCTTGCTTTCAGTCACATTAATACTGAATAAGTTGCAGAGGTTAGTCAAAAAACTGTATTGCATTAAGTGTTTAATGTTGAAATAGTAAAGAATTATCATGCATTTAGCTTGAAAGCTCATTAATATACAAATGTAATCATATACATCTATACTCTAGAATGTGCATGTTTATATTTTTTCCTTACTGTATGATTTTTTTAAGTATTATTATTTGTATTCGTTTTTCCTATGCATAACTGAACTGAGCTTAACATGCTGATTGTCAAGAAAGACAATCGTCATATGTGTTACTTGCTTAAAGAGAAATATGCACATCCTTTGCCATTTCCCCCCATCTTTGCTACACTGTTTTCCAAAAAATATACTCATTAAAAAGTACTTTAAAGCAAATTTATTGCCACAGAGCTTCTATATTTTCTGCATTAATGAGGTTGCAGGCTTGTTTTTTATCAGTTGTTTGTAATCAACAAGTTGAAGTTCTCGTTCAGTCTTTGTGGTCAATGCTGATATGTGGTGAAATGGTGCAAGCTTAGTTTGATCAAATTTGTATCTGTGCCTGCGATAGTTTCTCATGCTGAAAGCAGGCGGCTCATGTGAAAAGATCAGATAAACGGGGTGGTATCTGTTAAAACACGTTTTTACTCAACATGTTAGTTTAAAGTTACACCAACTTGTTCACTTTTATCCCAAAATTATTTAATTAGCTAGTGTTGCTGCAGTATCGTGGGATTTAAGATGGGATCAGAATGTTTATAATGCCAGATAATTCACATTAATGATTACCTCCTTAAAGATAGGGTTCATTGTACATCACATTATTTATTCTTTTATGAGGGACGAAAAATGACTAAACAAAAAATAAATATATTCATAAATAAATAAATTAATTAATGCACATATAAATGTATAAATAAATAAATGAATAAATATAAAAATGAATATATACACAAATGTAGAAATGCATAAATCAATCAATAAATAAATATATTTTGGTCATATTTTTTTACTTGTATTTGTCTTATTTATGTATTCATTCATGCATTTTCTCCTTTTTGTGCATGTATACATTTATGTATTTATTCATTTATATATTTTTTACATTTATTTATTTTTACATTTATTTATTTACACATTTATTTATTTATACTTTTATTTATTTCTTACATTTATTTCTGTATTTCTACATTTCCACATTTATTTATTTCTGCATTTCTGTCTCCATATGCTAATGAGGTGGGTGGTTCTAACATTTGTCTTCAGCACGGTTGGTTAGAGTGGTGCATATGATCCTATCTACTGGTACTGCCTTGACCTAAGGCCTTGACTTGAGTGCGTGAGTTGTTATGGTACATCATTTGCCCGATGGAAAGTTCTTTGCCAGCCATCGTCTGTCAACAACTTTACAGAAAAAGTACTGGACGGATTGACCTGAAATTTTCATCAGCTGTGGGCCTCAGCCCAGGGACGAACCCATGAAATTTTGGCGGCAAACCGGATCAACTTCTGGATCCAGGAATGTTTTGAAGGATTCTTTATTATTGTGAGATCAGCCATGTTGGAAAGGCTGTTGATGAGGCGTGAGTGCCCCCTTGTGGCAGAAGTGTGCAGCTGTGGGACTGAGCACATGATGTCAGGATGCAGAAATGAAACTTATGAGCAGCAGTGAGCATGAGGAGAGAAGACTGTTGGACAGACTTCTAGCCAATTGAATATGGTGAACAAAATTAAGGGAGTTGAGCTGCTTGGTGGAGGTCTGCGCTCTCCGAGTGCTTTTCTAGTTTATATGTTTGTCTTATTTAATAAGTGAGAGTTCTGTTTCATCATTGTGGCTTAAATGAGTCTGAGCTGCGTTACCATTGTAACTTATGCTAGTGAACAAGTTTGCTCTGGACCAGGCTAACAGTTGAGTTGGTTAAGTCTCATCTTAAAGGGGAAGTTCAGGATTTTAGGGCCTCATTTACAAGTGAGCCAGGGTCCTACTTATCAGTGAAGACAGTTTCAACAAATTTCATCCCATTATTTTAGCTCCAGGAGGTTGTCTATGCTAATGCTTGTGAGTCAATAGGAATCTGCTAGCCTGTCATTAAAACCAATCTTATCATCTGAGGCAAATCAGCAAGCCTATCTGTGTAAATGCCGTGTTAAACTAAACTCGTGTGTTAAACAAGTAAAACTAGCCTTGTATGACTAATTTTGCATTACATATTGAGGAACTAGTTTCTTACCAGCTGCGGAATTATATACTTTGCTTCCAGGTGGTAGTGTTACTACCTTTGTCAGTGTATTCCAGTTCATAGAGATAGGGTGACAGTTAGTTTGATGAAAAAAGTTTGAAATCGTCTTCAAAATCCAATGTATCCTCATGCCTTTCAGGTGTAGCCGTAGTTTTGACTGTATATTTGTGTAATCAAATTCCCTCATGCACGTAGGGGCAGATGATATATCACTCCGCTACCATACACAGGAAGTAAAACTTTGTAAAGTGTCTCAGCAGCAACAATCAAAATGCAAGGTTAGTTTTATTTGGAACGTTTCTCTATTAACACGGCATTTACACAGGTAGTCTTAAGTTATCTTTGACTCTGGTGTTCTGTGGAGTGATTAAGGTTGTTTTGAATGACTAACAGAGGCTAGCAGATTCCTATTGACTCATAGCATCAGCAACATCCTGTCTCCAGTGATAAGTGATAAGTTGGACCCTGGCTCATTTGTAAATGAGGCCCTATGTCAAAAATCCTGAACTACCCCTTTAAATTTCAGATGTTGCAGAAAAAGACAGGCCCAAAAGAATGATTCTTCTGATGAATTTCTCACCGAGGTCATGCAATAAAACATCTAAGCCCTTCTAAAAAAAAGTCACATCACAGCATTTCTAAATTAAATGAAAAACTTAATACTGCAAAAGTCAAACATAAGGTGCTGAGGTGGTCTGCAGACAGTTGGGATGTGGGACAGCGATGGAGGCCCCTCATTCAGCTCACTTTGGTTGAGGAACTGGACAAATCTGGCTTGATGATGTTGGCTGTTCAGGAAGTGAAACATCTCTCTGAGGGTCAGCACAGTGGATTTGGGACACACAGCTGTGGACATCATGAGGATGCAGGTGTTGTCTGTTCAGGTGAGATTCATAATGTTCCGTCAGGGAAACTTCTTATTTGCCTCTATGTGAAAATCTAAACGTTGTCAAGCAGTTATATTCATAGAAACATGTTATGATCAAAGCTGAAATTCCCTGTGTTGTGTATCTAGGTGCTCCTTTAAGATTAGCAGGATCGACTCCCTGCTCTGGAAGAGTTGAAATCTATCACAACAACATCTGGGGAACAGTCTGTCATCATCACTGGGATAAAAATGATGCTAAGGTGGTCTGCAGACAGTTGGGATGTGGGGCACCGATGGAGGCCCCTTTGTCAGCTCGCTGTGGTGAAGAAACTGGACAAATTTGGCTTAAAGATGTTCACTGTTCAGGAAGCGAAAGATCTCTTCTGACTGTCAACACACATGATTTAGGAAACACACCTGAGGACATTATAAGGACGCAAGTGTTGTCTGTTCAGGTGAGATACTGTAATCGGTCACAGGCTGTAATCAATTTGTAACTCAAACAATTAAAATGAATATTTTTTTATTGTAAAAATGTTTTCTATATATTCTAAAATATGTGGGGCTGAATATCACAATTGGGAGGAGTTGATATGGCAACTAAACTTTGAAGAATTTTTAACGAAATTTGGGTCAGTCTTGTACAATTGTATTGAAAGAGATAAGCAGTTACTGTACAAGTGAAACAGGATGAGGACCTAAATGTAGAAACAGGAAGAAGGCGGTAAAAACAAAAACAAACAAACGAGGTGACGCTAGTGAAGAAACTTCATAGTGAACCAAAGACATTGACATTCTGATCCAGAACAAACAACCTGACTCGATCCGCCTGCAGATGCAGGTCTCGGTCCGATTCAAGTGAACCAAAGACAGGAGGTGGACTTCAAATTGCATTGGCATTGTTGGGCAAACGTTGGGCAACGTGGGTAAACGCTACGACAACAAACACACGTGCGGGACTGCAGTAGCCTAGTGTAGTGATTTACCTAGGTTTGCTTGGGGCACCACTCATTCATAATAACTTAAATATATCTATTTAAGCTCAGGCTTGAATGAGAAAGCCTGAAAATGTCTTATCAGAACTAAATCAGTCTATCTGAGAGGAAGTAAATTCTACAGAAGTCAGTTTCATGGATTTTGCGTTCAGAAATCATGAACAACGGTGAGGTGATCACACATATTTATTAACAAGAATGGATAAACCAACAAAATCAAACCAGTTGAGCTTGCAGGATGAAAGCACCATGAGGAGAAGATGATTTTACTTGTGATAATGAGAATGATGTGAAGGTAGGATGAGGAGAAGAGAGAGAGAACTTGTAAACTTATTGCTATGGAAAACAATGGTTCTGAATACTTAAATGCTAATGAACTCTCGCATGGAGGAGAAGCGGAGTCAGTCAATCAACCTATAATTTGGAGTGAATATACTAAATTTGGGTTAACATTCAAGTTAAATAATTTGGTTATAATTTAGATGAAACTGTCAGACACCACGTATATGTTCAAGGTGCTGGGTAGATCTTACTGTCTTGGTACGCTGGTCCTCACTGGAGCAACCCCGGTCCGGTGGCCAATCCGAATCGGTGTGTTCTGAAGGATGTTGGTGCGTGGGGGGCTGTTGTCTCGGATGCTCCCGATGTGTTCCGAAGGGTCCGGGGGTTGCGACAGGAGGCTGATGGGAGCTGCGATGGCTCGAATGGCTACTTATTTTCAGGCTGTTCCTGGGAATTCAGTAATTATAAAATCAATAAGTCTAAAAGTGAGGGGTGGTCCTAGTAGAGGTGTAAAGAATATTATAAAGATAATGATAAATAACTGAATAGAATATTCTCTTTTTATTATGATTCTTTTCTAGATATAGAGCTTTCCACGAAGAGATAACAAATAGACGTAGAAGAAAGGAAACAAAAACAAAGACTTCACAGAACGAAGACTTGGCACAGACTTTTTTCAAAACAAAGTTTTAAAGCATCCTGATTGTGACCCCCCGCCTAAAGGGCCCCCTCCAATGGAACCCAACAATTTTTCCCGGGGGTACCTTACCTCGGCATGGAGCCTCATCATCACACTTCTCATAGCAACTTATTCCCTTCTCTTTTCCTTTTTCATTTTTCTCAATAAATTATTAAAATTTTTATTTATTTATTTTTTGATTACTTACATTTATCTTTCAATTTTTTTTCCAGAAAATATCTTATAGAATTTTTTTTAGAGATTTCTTTTGAGACTTTTTTTTTTCTTTTTTTTTTTTTCCTTTTTTTCTTCTCTCTTCTTTTTTTTCTTTTTCTATTCCTTTTCTTTTCTTTTCTTTTCTTCCCTTCTCTTCCCTCTTGTCAGGCCAAGCAATACAATACCAAAGCCAAAACCAAACGAGCATTAAATTAAATAAAAAAAAAAAAAACCAAACCATCAAAAACATCCATATATTTTTTTTTTTAACATTCATCTCTTTTACACAAAAAAATCCACATATTTCTTCTTTCTTCTCTATACATCGCTAGATGACAAAAATAGAAAAAAAAAAAAAAAAAATAAAAAAAAAAAAAAATTTTTAAAATTCTAAATAATAAAAAAACAACAAAAAAAAAAAGAAAAAATAAATAAAAAAATACTTGAACCAATCAATTTAAATAATCAAAAAATCTATAGGATCTTTCTCGCTCTGCCATTGTTTCAATGATTTATGGGCGTACAAATAAAATTTTTTAATTACCAATTTTTCTTCTTTTTTACATTGGTCATAACCATTCTCACTTTCAGTTGCTGCATTTCATTGATTTTCAAGAAATTTTTGTTAATTTACTATTTTAAAAAGCTAATATACACACTCCTTATTTTTTCTTTCTTTAGATTTCAGATTTTCAGGGTCAATTCCCTTCTCTGAAGGGGTTGAAATCTATCCCAACAACACCTGGGAAAAGCTGTGATCATGCTGGGACCTAAAAGATGCTGAGGTGGTTTGCAGACAGTTGGAATGTGGGGGAGCGATGGAAGCCCTTCAGTCAGCTGACTTTGGTGAAGAAACTGGACAAATCTGGCTTGATGATGTTGGCTGTTCAGGAAATGAAACATCTCTATCTGAGTGTCAACGTGGTGCATTTGGGAAGCACAACTGTGAACATCATGAGGATGCAGGTGTGGTCTGTTCAGGTGAGAAGAATAATACATCATAATTTGCTTTTTTTTTTTTTTTTTTGAAGTGCAATGAATGTATTTATAATAATGTTCCCATGTATCATAATTTTTATGTCTGTTTTGATATTTTTGTCCTGAAAATTGTCAGAGTTAATAATATAAAATTAAATAAAAGAAAATTTTTAAAGATTTTTAAAACAATAATGTCTAATAATGGGACAAGGTGGTCCTCTTTTGTTTCTTTTAATATGGACAATTTCAAGTCTCACTTTTATGTTTGTCCTTTTCTTTCCATTTTTGAATGGTAATTCTTCACTAATCAAACTCATGCAGAGGGCCGACATAAACACAAACATGAAATAAAGATCTGCTCTGGTTTAAAGAAAAATATCTGAATATATTATAAAGACCTTTCATGTAAGAAATTTGGAAGTCTGAAATTCCCAGTTCTGAGTAGGAAGTTTTAACTGGAAGTCAGATTTCCCACTCAGAAAGTCGGACAATCCTCGGAGCTCTGAGGTTCAGATTTAAAGATGGCCACTTTTGTTTTGCTAGGCTGCTAACTGGTTTTCCAACCAGTGAACTGAAATGCAAGTTGGTCGGGTGTTACGTCACCCCCCAGTTCCCAGTTCTGAGGTAAATGGAACGCTGCAAGAGAATCTATAGTGTAGTCAGTGCGCGGCTGCGATGCGTTACAAATGTGATGTACGGCTCCAACAGCTGACAGATGTAACTGAATCCAGCAGAGGAAAACCTACATCTTTCATATAAAATGTCATCTGGCATATCAAAAGGGTTGCACCTATCTCTGAATATTCTCTCTTTTAAGAATTCTTCTCACGATCTGCCTACCAGCATCGACAGGATCATCTAAAAGTGGGCAAGCCATTTTCCTAGAGCTCTAATTGGTCAGGGTATGGTGCTTTTATACTCGGTGATCTCGAACTCGGGAACTTCGGTTTTTTCAATCTGGGCCTATTTTCTAGCATGAAATATGTTAATTTACTCACCCAGATAGTTTTGGTGCAACTTGAATTCCGTAGGGAGATATTTATGCTGCGTTCTATTTCAACTCGGAAGTCGGAAATTCCCAGTTCCGAGTTGGAAGTTTCAACTGGAACGCCCCCCTGAAGTCGGATTTCCCACTCGGAAAGTCGGAAAACTCTCGCAGCTCCGAGTTCAGATTTAAAGATGGCCGCGCCCTGTGTTAGCAGTTTTAGAAGCTTCTGTAATGTTACATTTATTTACACTTCTTACTCATATTTTGTTGCATAAATCAATCGTACACACAGTATTGGTTTATATAGATGTAGGGGGAAGCTGCTGTAGTGTAATTCACATTTTTCATGTCGTATATGTGAACTACAACACCAGCTGTGCCAACAACGGCTAATAACAATAGCCTTAGCAAACACGTTGTTTTGCTAGGCTGCTAACTGGTTTTCTGACCAGCGAGCTGGAACGCAAGTTGGTCGGGTGTGACGTCACCCCCCAGTTCCCAGTTCCGAGGAAAATGGAACACAGCATAAGATCCACTCGAGATCAGCATATGCGCGATGGAATGGCAGTGATGGGGCAACCACGTGCAGCCTCTAAATAAGGCATAATCTGCCACAAACTCCTTCATTTCACCAATGTTTTGCTACAAAACTTTAGTCGGACCCCTCCTGTGAGATCGAAGCGGATTTTTTGTGGTGATTCATCCGTGTTTACAGACATTTTTCCTGTGACAGCTTTGATGACGTCACTATTATGCGACACCATAATAACCAATGACCAATGACCAAAGGCCAATGCTTCATAGCAAAACAGTGGTGAAATGAGGGAGTTTGTGGCAGATAATGCCTTATTTAGAGGCTGCACGCGATTGCCCCATCACTCCAGTGGATTAAGAGACTATGGCTGTGTCCGAATGTCCACCCTAATCCCTACATAGGGCCCTATATAGGGATCACGCCATTTTGTAGTGGTGTCCGAATGTTCAGAAAGAAAAAAGTAGTGCACTTAAAGTTACCCACAATCTTGAAAACTAGTGAGCTTCGATGGTCCCTAGATGGGACAATATAGACCACAATGCATTGCGGTCAGGAGAGCTGAATGGCGCGAGGTGTTAAACACATCAAGCGGCAGAAAAAAAAGGAGAGAAAAAAAACAACAAAAGAGATTAAACACAATATAAGTAAATAAAATACCTTCATTTAAAATTACAGATTTGAATTAATTCTTTTCGCGAGTAGTGGATGTCGCCGTGGTTGCTACGGTGATAACTGGTAATCACGTGATTTGCGGCGAGGAAAAAGTAGTCAGCTTCGTGGTGCAGCGCTATGTAGTGAATGAAGGGTTAGGGAGTAGGGAGGATATTCGGACACAGTCTATATATCTCACGAAGGAATTCAAGTTGCACCAAAACTGTCTGGGTGAGTAAATGAACATATTTCATGCTAGAAAATAGGTCCAGATTGAAAAAAAAAACAAAGTTTCCCTTTCACACTTGGTTTTGAGGGCTTGTAAGATTGAGGGTTGAGGTTGAGTGTTAAGATAGGAATTGGAATTGGCCCATAGACTGAAAAATGCTCAAGGTTTTATATTCATAGTTGCAACAAATGCTGTAGTTTTCCGTTTTGTTTTTCCCTTTTGTATCTTTATTTTTTCTATTCAACTCAACCACAAATGAACTAAGCATGAAATTAGTTATTAGAAATAGAAACAGGTTGAACCTTTTTTCTTTGAATAAACATTTTTTCTGTGACAGTGTGGGGTCCTGTCACTATGCCTCTGATAGATCATCCTGGCTACTTGGGCATGGGGATGTCCCATTGGTTAAATGGTCAGTGTGCATGACTCTCACCCAGAAATTGGGGGATCAAATCCTGCCTGGGCCCTCTGTTGTGTACAATGCCAGATATCATTTTCCAGTTACATCTAACATGTAAATAAAATCAGTTATTAGGGGTTGGGATGAATAAGTATTAAGGAGTTCAATTTTCACAGGTCAAAGGTTGCTTTCCTCCTCTCAGTCCTGCAGTCTTACTGAACTTTATTCAGGAAACACTTGAAAACAACCACAGCTGAAACGAAGTGCTGCACACAAGTAAAATCATGATACAAATAAAATGAAAATAAAAGCAACTAAAAAATATGGTAAATTTGGCACAGGTATTGGTTGAACAGACAGTAAATGAAAAACCTTAAAATGCATAATTATGGGTAGCAAATTGCTTTCAGTCAGATTAAAACTAAATAACTTACAGTAAAAAGCATTTAAACTAGAAAATGTACTTAGTTAAAGAACTGTATCGTTCAAAGTTTTTAATATTAAAACAGTAAAGACTTATATATTTGGCTTGCAAGTTTATGTGAGGATGTGCATCAGTATACAGTATATGTGCATGCTTATATTCCTTTCTATCATACTGTATGATTTTTTTTATTATTATTGTTTGAATTATTTTTCAGCACAGCATAACTGAACTGAGTTTGGCATAATGTACTTTACTGTCAAATAAGATATAGCTCATACAGTGTGTGTTACTTGCTTAAAGAGAAATATACAGTACACATCTTTTGCTATTTTCCCCCATTTTTGCTACTCTAGATTTCCAAACATCTGCTCATTAAAAAGTACTTTAAAACAGTTTTATTGTCACAGAGTTCTATATTTTCTGTATCGATGAGGTTTCAGGCTTGCTTTTGTTGTTTGCATTCAACAAGTTGAAGTTCTTGTTAAGTCTTTGTGGTCAAAATGCTCACGTGTTGTGAAATGTTATTATCTCACTTCAAGGAAAATTCTTGTACAGATGGGGGCATGAAAAAGTTCCGCCTTTTTCTGCCAGAAGTGGTGCAGTAATAGTGCACTATTACTGGACTATCACTGGCTGAACAATTTGTCCCGCAAATATGTCATCAAGCAGTGTCCAAACTTGACGTGGAAACGTTCTTGTTCCGGGCGTTCATTTTTGCTCTGAAATCGTTTCCCCTGAACACACAGGCCTTTCTCTGTGTGATTGAATTAGCAGACAAGTCGCTGGTAAGTGTCTGGCAGTCGGCAGAAAGGGGAACTTTTTCATGTCTGCATCTGTATCTGCTCCTGTGAACTATTCAGGGCCTGTGGTTCTTTCGCCTGCCTGGGTTGTTGCTCAGAGGGCATGATGGGAGGGCTAAGAGTGTGTGAGATGAGATACTGATAAGGTGGCGGAAGGGAGAGGTGTTAATTCAGAAAACCACAAGTGCAGTGCTTGTTCACTTTGGGGAGACCAGAAATGGTATGGAGTCTGATCATGTCAGTATAATGTAGTTTTTCACAACAGGGGTTGCATTGTGTGGAGCCACTGTAGTTTTCCTGTAGCAAGGTCATCTTGGGCTCAAATGGAAGCTTATGAATTAAGGAAGTTTCCTATTCAAATGTTAGGAACAGACATTCTCCATTAAGTGCTAAAATATATACATTTTTATGAAAATATGTCAGACGAACATGACTTCTTTCTGTATTTTGGGGGATGTTGGGGGTGATAACTTAAAATATTTGCAGCAAGGCTCTGAATATTTTTTTCCTACCTCCCCCTCTGTGTCAAAATACTCTGCCAAATGTCATGGTTGTATGACTGTTTATGCCATTATAGTACCTAAATATTTAGATTGACATAATTTTGTCATTAAAATGTCCCCAAAAGGGTTTTTCGGCCCCCTGTAGCTATCCTCCAGCTACCTGACCAGGTTGTTCAACAAGGTTGTGATCCGAAGGTCCAAGAGATCTTTGGTGTCAAACCTTTTACAAAGCTCAGTGTCCATTTTTTTAAAAAACGTGTGCCCCCTGGGTATGACATAGAAATAACCAAATTATCGCAGTTGATTGTAACGGAGTAAAAGAAAAAAAAAGAAAAAAGATGACAAATATGCTCAGGTAAAAGTAGAAGTATTCCTAAATTAATTTTCTAATGCAACTACTTTTTTTAAAAATAAAAACTACTTAAGTAAATGTAACTCGTTGCTATCCACTTCTGCATTCTCACACTCTACAGTTGTCACTTCTGGGAAGTAAAAATGTGTGAAGTGTTGCAAATTATACTCACCGTATAAAGTTCAGTTTAACCCTCCTTCAGTTCAAACTGCGTAGAGGATCTTTTGTGGATCAGCCATGACACAAACTCAGAGAAGATACAAATTTTTTTTGGTGATTGGTGAGATGCGCTTTCAATATTTTTCTTTTGAGTATAACAAGTTGGTTACAAAACATGTGAAAATCTCTTAAGGATCCTCTTGGCTTTTGCTTGGTTTAAAATATTTATTTTAGAAATAAGTAATAAATAATTGATAGACAATGAGAAATTTTTCTCTTTTTTACAGTTGCTCACATCTCGGTCTCACTTTCAGTTGCTGCAGGTTAGTCGTGTTAAATGAATTTGGTTTTACATTTTTATCTAAAATAACATTGTATGATCTTTATTTTGTTAGACAGCTACATAAAACAATGTGTTTTATTATCTTTTTTGCTATAGATATCAGATTATCAGGATCAACTCGCTGCTCTGGAAGAGTTGAAATCTATCACAACAACACCTGGGGAACAATCTGTGATGATGACTGGGATCTAAATGATGCTGAGGTGGTTTGCAGACAGTTGGGATGTGGGACAGCGATGGAGGCCCAACAGTCAGCTCACTTTGGGGAAGGAACTGGAGAAATCTGGCTTGATGATGTTGGCTGTTCAGGAAGTGAAACATCTCTATTTGAGTGTCAACACAATGGATTTGGGAAACATGACTGTGGACATAATGAGGATGCAGGTGTTATCTGTTCAGGTAAGATACATTTATACATTAGAGTTTGAAATGTAACATAATAAGTGCAATAAATGTATTTATGATATTGATACCATGTATCATAGCATTTCTTGTGTATTTTTTGCCTTGAAAATTCCCAGTAAAATAAAGTAAAATAAAATTAGCACTGACTCAATGATGAAAACAGTTTTTACTCTGCAAACTCAGTGTCATTGGACCAGTGATCTTCCTCCTACATAGGCAAAATGAGAGTGCCAGTTTTCTCATCAGTGGCGAAGAAAAAAGGTTACAGACGACACGCACAAGTTAGAAGTGTTTCATGTTTTGGTAATTCTAACTTTAGAACTTTTGTTCTTTCTTCTCAAGATTAAAGAATCAAGATTACCTTAATTGTCTCTCAAAGAGAGAAATTTGCATTGGGTCATTCATGGTGCAGCCACAACGCACCATTGTGTATAAATATAAATACATACATGTCCTGTCTAAACCATGAATAAATAACTAAAAAGTAGTAACAGAATTAAAGAGAGAAAAAAAAGAACCGACAATTTAGTAAAGTGCAAATCAGTAAAGTGCTAAGTGTAAAGAAGACGCAAAAGGCTCTGGTCTTATCATATGCTCAGTACACAAACAATAAAAACACAAGACATATACAGAAACAGTGCCAGAAGGAGCAAATGTGGTACTGCCTATAGCCTTATTTACCAGTTTAAGTGCCTTTCTCTTCTTTTTTTTGTTTTTTTTTTTTATGGGAACAAAGGAATTCTTAAGTCTGTTTAGTCTGCAGTGAGGAACCCCGAATCTTCTTCCAGGTGGTAGCAGCTCAAACACTCGGTCCAGGATATGTAACGGTCATGGATTATCTTATGGGCTAGTTGCAGAGTGCTAGTTCATAGATCTTCTGACTGGATCTGAGCTCTTTAATATCCATAATTTTTCCTGTAGCATTAGAACCATGTAAAGTTCTTAAATTCTGTGTTATGTGCATTATATTGTAATCTTCCTTTTCCATTTTTACTTATTGATAAACTTTTAAAATAGACTATGTGACTATTTAATGAGTAGTGTAGATAATATCAAAGTTAGTCATACTTAAACATGATACAAAAGTGCAAAAAAAGAAACTGCAGTTAGGCTTTTGTTTTCCTTTAAGTTAATTTCTGTTGTCAATTATTGCAGAATGTTTAACAATGCAATATTAAAGTGCACCCTGTATTGTTTTTGTTTTTTTTCTCAATTGTCAATGAATTATGAAACAAAATCAGATATGAAACTACAAACAGACTCAGCTTTTTTCTATTAATAAACCTTTTAGCTTTTTGGCATTTCAAGCAGAAATAATTGAATTAAGTCGTTCTCTTTTTTTCAGTGAATTACTGGTTCCAGTGCTGGTTTACTTCATTCATGTCAGGAATGAAGGAGTTAAATAGTTAAAAGGACATTCACAACAATTATTTTATTTAATTTATTTATTTTCTATTAAAGACATGCAAGAGGTTTCCTCAGTTCTGACTGATGGAAAGTATCAGATATTTACTCCCATTGCAGAGTATGTGTTGATAACTCATTCCAACACCTTGAGAATCTTTAACCTCATAAAGTCCGAGCCAAGAAATAATTGTCAGAAAATTCAGGGTTTTTTGTTTTGTTTTTTAACTGATGTCTTTATCGGGCCCTATGGATGCATAATCTACATTACCAAGAAATGTCATTGTTGTGCAAGAGATTTCCATGAGAGGGCAGAAGTATCAGATAGTGTTCAACAGGGCATTGTGCAAAGTTTTCACAAATGATACATTAGGTCTCACAAACTGTATAGGTACGATATGTTAGGGATTAAAGAATGATCAAATTCCCAGAGTCAGAACCAGACATGAGGAAGCTGCATTCAGCTTCTTTGCTCCACATGTCTGAAACAAACTCCCAGAAAGCCTCAGATCGGCTGTAACAGTATATTTACATCCAAGTTAAACACCCACCTGTTCTCAACTGCATTTACATAGATTTTATTCAAGAGTCCAAATCTGCATGACCTCCTTAGACTTTAAAAGAAGAATCTCTTTGTTTTTTAATTCTAAATCATGCTTTTATTCTTTTACTTTTTAATGCTCTCTTTTCTTCTGATGTAAAGCACTTTGAATTGTGTACATGACATGTGCTATACAGATAAACTTGAAACCTTGAAAATAATTACCATCATATGATCTACAGGACTGTCTCAGAAAATTAGAATATTGTGATAAAGTTCTTTATTTTCTGTAATGCAATTTAAAAAAAAAAAAACATGAAATTGTTTTAATATTGCTGATTACGGCAAATAGCTTAAGAAAACTCAAACATCCTATCTAAAAATATTAGAATATCATGAATTCTAATTTTCTGAGACAGTCCTGTATGTCATGTAAAAAGATAAGGTAACCGTTGTTGTGCTTAAGGCATGAATGCCTGTGTCACTTTTCAAACCATAAAAGTACAAACCACAGCTTTACAGTACTTCCTGTTTTACAAGACTAGCCAGCATCTCATTTATTCAAAGTGAGAACTTACAGCAAGTACGTACATGCAAACATGGCTTAATTTATTTTGTTCATTGATAAAGTTACTTCCTTTTCCTTTTTGTTAGCTCCCTATAAACATCAACTGTCTTTTTCTCGCTTCCTTGGCTGCCTTGAAAACGTATTCAAAAGGTTAACTGGACACAGAAAATAAATGATGTTCTTTTTTTCAAACATAAAATACTGATGCATTGTTTTTGTTCTTTGTTGCACAAAGTGCACATTACATTGTGGACTGAAAAATTCTTACAATATATACTTGTTTTGAAATAAGCTTAATGAGCTGGGTGACAAGCTGCAGCTAAAGATTACAACAGCTTCAAGTGTTCTTTGTTTAAAATTAGTGCATCAGTAACAAGTGTCATCCTCATCGAAAAACTGAAGCTGATGTGTGAAATGTCTGCAAGTCGCTTTCTGTTATCAAAGCATCTGTGGTTGGGTATGTCCGGTGATAGCTTTGAGGAAAAAAGACGTGAGCATTTTTAAAAAGTATAATTCAATTCTCTCAGTTAAGCCTAAATATGAATTGTATTTAATGCACTTTAAAACAAGAGACATTTCTAAATTTGACCATGTCCATCAATGAGAGAAGAGTCAAGGCACACTGAATTTGCAAGTGCGAGTAATTCATTCCACTTACGCGTTTTCACCAGGGTTACATGAGCATAGGTGTCGACTCCCTTAAATAGATGGGAAAAATCATGTGATCAGAGACCACGTGATTGAAGGAAACAGAAACAACACAAAAAATATAACATATATAAGGTACTGATTCCAAATACTCAAAGTATACTAAAGTACATTTGTCCTGTAGTGAATCTATACCAGTGATGAACACAGAGCACAGATAATTATTCTACATTCCAAGATAAAACAGTCTAAGGTACAAGGGGTGTCTGATATTATTGGCCAATATTGGCATTAAAATGTGATCTTGGAAATTATTGGTTTTGATTTTTTGGACCGATATTTTTACTAACAATTTTGATGCGAGATTTCGTTGTTCTGTAACAAAATGTCATGAGATTAGCAGCAGTCGAGCATGTAGAAAAGTCCCTGTTATTGTGGAAGAACTTCATATCCCAGCATTCCTTTTAGAGTCATGTGACTACGGTGCAGCTGCTGCTGCTACAGACTGACTTGCTTTCAAGCTGCTTACAATATAGTCCGTATTTTCAGGACTATCAAAATATTTAACATATCTTTAAGTATTAATTCATATTCACTGACATGAGCTAAGGAGTAAATATTACTGTCTAATGTCAAAAGAGAGCGCTCCAGGAGGGTGATTCTGCTCCAAGGGCAAAAATCCCAAAACAGCCTCATCTCAGTGAGAGGAGTTAATTTTGGAATTCTGGCTGTACTATCAGTGTAGTGGAACAAATCCTCAAAAAAACATGTTTATTCTTCTTATTCATGATGTTCATTTACAGGCATTAACTTTGGAATTGGACTGATTAGGTAATTTTTAGCAGTAACAAATAGGATATGAAAAATGCAAAAACCACCCTATTTGGAATAAATATCGACTTATAGTTCGGTGCGTTTTTTAAAATGTTTTTTTCCCCTCTTCATGATGCATTTTTTGACTGATGCGACTTATACTCAGGAGCGACCCAATTGGTATGTCTGGTTTTAAGATGTTAAGTTACCAAGTTGTCAGAAACATTATAATTAGCCACATGTTGGCTAATACCTGCTAGTATCTGATATCTGGCAGCCAGATGTCCAAAATGAACTCCTCCGGCTGAGGTAAGGCTATTTTTGGGATCTTTTCTCTCAAAAGCAGAATATAGTATCTCTCAAAATATGAGAGATACAACCTCACAGTTGTCTGTATGGGTTGATCGGATATCACAATTTAAAGAGACTCGAGGCAGGAATTTGAAAAAAAACACAAACATGAATGTCCCTTTTTTTTCCATACTAATGGGTGATGAAGCGCTAAATACCAAAAATAACGTTTCCACCCATGTTTCTCTCAGTTGCCTTGAACAGGCTGTGTGCTGCAAAATGCACTGCAATTCGGTGTCCAAATTTCCCGCGCTGCTCTGCGGACGTGACGTCAAATGACCTACATCTGCAGTTTTGATGCAGGAAAAAGACGGTCACGTTAAATAAAAACACCGTAAGCAATAATTATGGATTATTCTGCCGTCAGAGTACGATCTAGATCAACTGAAAGACCACTAAAAATTGTAACTACGAAAAAAAAGCTTAGTAAACATTATAGCTTTCCAGCTTTGCCATGCGGACGTGATGTCACATGGCGCTACATCCGCTGTTTTGATATAGGAAGAAGCCGGTCGCGGTAAATTCAAACACTGTAAGCGATAGTTATGGATTATTCTGCCGTCAGCAAACGATCCAGATCAACTGAAAGACCACTAAAAAGTGTAACTACGGAGAAAAAGGTGAGTAAACAACATTATAGCTGTGCACGCTCCCGTGACGGCTGCAGTTACCTGTAGCGCCAGTCGTGGCAGTCGCGAGTTTTGTTTCTTAATCTTGCCTCAAGTCCCTTTAAGAGTTGGATGATATCGGATATCAGTAAGAAAGCCAATATCGAACATCCCTATATGAAACCTAAGACATTTTTGCAATAAAGATATCTAAACAACGCTGATAACATGATACTTTAGTAATGCTAAACAGCAAATATGAAAAGAGGAATTCAATAATCTATCATTGCAATAAAAAATGTAACATCTTACATTTTTCTCCGTTTTGCTTCTTTGTCATTTTAACATGGCAAATATGTTAACCTGCACATAGATATTATAGGCAGTGGATGGATGTTTCTGCACCTTTTACTCTTTCAAGACATTTGACTCTTGGGGAAGTAAACTGTGAGAAGTGTTGGTTCGACACCCACACCAAAGTTCAGTTTTCTACTTCGCCTTAAACTGTTCACAGTATCTTGTAGCTCAGTCATGGGGAAACCTCAGAAAAGCTTCTACTCTCTTTTGGCCATTGGTGAGAGATGCAACATCTTTCTTTTCAATATACAAACAGAACTGGTTAAGAAATGGCGTAATATTTTAAAGACCTGTGTAGTTATTCCTTTTTTTAAATGATTCATTTCAGAAACAAGTAAAGATGAATTAACATTAACAGTATATTTTTCTTCTTTACAGTTGCTCATATATCTGTCTCATTTTCAGGTGCTGCAGGTCAGTCATGTCATTTAAGAAATTTGCTGTTTTGTTTTAAAGTTGAAGTGGTTTATTTAAATACTGTTTAATATATTGTTAGATGTCAGATTAGCAACTCAATTATTGCACTGGAAGAGTTGAAATCTACAATGACAGCGGCTGGAGAACAGTCTGCAATGACAACTGGACCATGACAGCTGCTGATGTGGTCTGCAGTCAGTTGAAGTTTAGAAAAGCGCTCAATGCCAATCAGTCAACTCACTTTGGTCTCGGAACCAGACTGGATTTCTGACTTAATTCTGTTTCCTGCTTAGGCAATGAAAACTTTTTGAGTCTTTGCA
Source organism: Atherinomorus stipes (assembly GCA_023101725.1). Lineage (NCBI taxonomy): Eukaryota > Metazoa > Chordata > Actinopteri > Atheriniformes > Atherinidae > Atherinomorus > Atherinomorus stipes. The sequence continues at coordinate 135,738 of JALJCO010012136.1, read as the reverse complement.
AGTTCAATCACAATGGGACACATTACTGTGGACACAGAAAAGATTCAAAAGGTGTTGTCTGTTCACGTGAGGGAGATTACAAATTACCGTATGTTAACAGCACATGAAGTGTTCGTTTGCATTTTTACAATTAAACTGTCAAATTGGGCTGCACAGTGATGTGTTTGTTAGTTTTCTCAGAGCAAGAATGTTTCTGGTTAAAATGCCAGCCAGGGCCTTCCTGTGTGAAGTAAGCATTTACCACCAAGCTGTGACTTTTGATACACTACTGCTTATATGATGCATATTTCTGATACTTGTAGAGGGAATGCTTTCCAAGAGTGGATTATTATTAGTTATAGTAAGGTCTCCTTCCACTGAAAGCCAGTTTAACTTGCTCCTTTTGAAATACGGAGGGTCACCCCTAGTTACTTACACATGCTGCACTTGCAAGTGATGCCTTCTTAGGAATGGAAAATTTTCTATTCCTGGTTTCCGGACCCCCCAAAGGATAGGCGGATGAGGAAGTAGTAGCAATTTATTTTGAAAATGTAATTTTTTCTCTTTCCCAGAGAGGGGTGGACTTCCTTTATATGGAAGGGAGAATGAGAAATTAAGAAAGAACGGAAAGCTTTGGTCAAAGCTCCTCCATACAATAATTGATAATAGAACAGAGGATTTTTTTTAAACAGAAAAATAGAATGCATTCAATAATAATAATGGAGAACACAGAAATATTAATTTTTTTTTTTTTTTTTTTTCTTTTTTTTTTTCTGTTTTTTTTTTGGGCAAAATAAAATGACAACCAAACAGAATTTTATATCCCCTGGACATTCACATGCCCCAGTCACAATAGACATATTTTACCCCCAAAACCCCAAAAAATAATTTTATTTCATGGCACTTTATGAAAGGACGATGGAGGTAAATCTTTAAAGCACATGAATAAATGGCAGGTATAGCACAAGATCTGATCTGCCAAAGAAAGCCATGTAAGTGTGACAGTGTGGGGTCCTGTCACTATGCCTCCAATAGGTGATGCACCCTGGCTACTTGGCCACAGGGATGTCCCTTTGGCTGAATGGTTTGTGTGCATGACTTTCACGTGGGAATCTGGGGATTGAATTCTGCCCGCGCCCTGTGTTGCGTACCTTGTCACATAAGCAAACAGTCTCTTTATTCTTGATTATTCAAAACGTATCTCTGCTTCCTGTGATGTCTCCATTCTTTAGTCTGAGCTTCCATTCAGTGTCTTGTCATGCTGCACAAATACAGCAAGATGACACGTTGTCTTCTGGGGGTGAAAGTTAGCTGAAGATTTTTTGAAGATTTAGAAAGAACACTGTTTTTGTTTAGAGTTTTCATTAGAGTATACTGTAATACACGGAAGCCAAGAGCGGTCACGGTCGCATATTTTTAAAATAGCCTATGCGACCGTGTATCTCGAGATAACCAGATAATGATTATCTGGTTATCTCGAGATAAGCTTTGTTTTCTTGAGATAGCGGATTATTGAGATGCAGGGTGAGGGAGCTGGAACTGTTCTTGATTCATCACAGAACCAACACAGAGCGACAAACATTCAGTCAGTCACGCTCACTCATTGCATGAATTTAGAGGCTCAATCAGCCTGATATGTGTTTGGATTGTGGAAGGAAGCCTGGAGAGAGGACATGCACACACTGTGCAGGTTCCCCACAGAAACCTACCAGTTGGTAAAAAGAATTAGGCTATAAAATTTTTTAAAAGTGTGTAGCTTGCATTAATAAGTTCAATCAGGATTTATTAAAGCAACCTTTACCAATCTTGCATTTAAGAAAGCACAGCAAAATTATTTGAATATAAACAGTCCCGCCTCACTCCAAAGACCCACCCCCCACTCCATCTGCCTCCTAATCCAGAAGCAAAGGTGTGACAGGCAGGGTCCCTCAGCCAATCGTGGCCCCACTGCAAGGATTGGTTGGAGTTTTCATTGAAAATTTAGAGATTGGAATAATATTTTATTTTGATTAATGGTGGGTCTGTCTTGTATTTCAGCTCCATTACCTCAATCATAGCATTTTACCCTAATAAAAAAAAAAAAAATAGTTCAGGGTGCGCAGTGATGGTCTTTAGGCCTACCATGCAGGGAGAAACCAGAATGCAGAGTTCCAAATGCTGTATTAAAACAAGTGGTCAAAGAAAAAGGATGAAAAAAAATACACTTAAATACTAAAATATATATTGCACCTGTGAACCATTTTCCGAGGACGGAGGAGGCTTCTCCCCTCCTGGTTCCATCCTCCATTTCCTCCACAGCCGGTTGGTCGCAGTGTCCCAGCCATACTTGTCAGACCCGGTGCACAGCGCCCCAGACTCAGCTGTCATTTCCTGTCAAAGCCTCCTCTTCTCCATGCCACCTCGCCTCTCCCACATTCCTTCAGTCCTCCCTCTCCATCTATCCCTCACAGTCGCATCTAGCAATCACTCTATGCTATGCACCCTTGCCTCCGGAGCGCATCACACACATGCTGTTTTAGGTGCGCCCTCCTTGTCCCGGCCTCGATCCAGCCCACCATCCTCCTCTCTGGATGGATCAAGTTGGGCTTCAGGCTTCATCATAATCACCATCCCAGCCAGCATTTCCATGTGGGGCCTGTATGGGTTAAATTTTAGCTATATGCATCTCACTTGGGTCCCTAATATACATATGAGGGACCCAAGTGAGTTTGTCCACGGTTTCCATGGTAGCCCCACCTGTGTTTGCCCATATAGCCTGTAGACATGAGCTTGAACTGGGCAAATTTGCAGATCTCATAGTTTAAGTTACATGAGCCCCATAAGTGGAAACCCACATGGGAAAACACAGGTGGGGCCACCATGTATATAGTGGACAAACCCACTTGGGTCCCTCATATGCAGCCAAATTTAACCCACATGGAAATGCACCACCAGCTGCAGTGATAAGGGGGAAGGATGCCGTCCTCATGGATGAGACACAAACTGCAGACCTAAACCAGCTTTTGACTTATCTCATCTCCCACCACCTCAACTGGTGGGTCAAAGGGACATCCCAAAACAGACCTGCCTAAACTGCAATGACCGATGGATGTTCCTCGATCCATCGGTCGAGGATCCATCGACCGATGGATCGAGGTGGGCTGGATCGAGGCCGGGACAAGGAGGGCGCACCTAAAACAGCATGTGTGTGATGCGCTCCGGAGGCAAGGGTGCATAGCATCTGTTGCAAGCTGGAGACAGATCGAGGATCATCCATCATTGATCAATACATCGGGCTTTAATCTATCAAGCCTAATAAAGGCTGAAATAGTGATGTGTTTACTAATCAGTCTCTCACAGAATGCTACACAGATAGCTACGCCATGACTTCAGCCCTCCCGGTTGCCATCAGGTCTATTTTGATCAATAAATCAGCCGTAACACAGTAAACACGAAAGTTTGAGCCCAGTTAATCATCTCATTATCTCGAAGAAACAAAATCCATTTTCTCAAGATAAGATCATTTATCTTGTTATCTTGAGAAATTATTTTTGTTATTCTGAGAAAATTCACTCGTTATTGTAACGTTCTAGGGAGGGAGCCAGAACCCAAAACTCAGTCAAAAGAGGGAGTAGAATAAAACAGGTTTATTTTTTTACAAAAAGATGGTGAAGATTTGTTCTGGCTTGATCAGGAAAACAAAAACTGAGGTGAGCATAGCCGCAGGATGAGATGAAATAAAAAAATAACTGTTACCAGGAGATCTTTTCATCCAGAATACTTTCTCCAGAAGTTGTCCAGGGTCATACACAGAGGGTCAAGGAGGTCAAAAACTACTCATCCAGGTAAAGACAGGGCAAAAAAGGCAGAGGTCAGGAACAAACAGGGTAAAAAGACTGGAACTGTGAACGGGGCTTGAAAGCTGTGGAAGCAACCAACTATCTCACACTGGGATGGAGTTAAGCAGGTGTTTAAATAGGAAGCTGCACAGCAGCTGCACAGGTGGAGACAATCAGGAACTCAGCAGGAGGGAGAGGGCTGCATACGGACACCAGAACAGAGCATGACAGTTACTGTATCTTGAAAAAAATGGCAAAAAAAAAAAAAAAAAAAGAACGGTAGTGTAAAACGACCACTCTCAGCTTCTGTACAAATATGAAATGCTAAATTGCTTGTATGGATTTACCAAAGTAGTTAGCTATTCTATTTTAAGTAGCATTGTGGCTAAAACTGCATTTGCTTCTTTTTGAATTATTCATTAGTTTACTTTAAACTACTTACATTCTTAACTTAAGAATATTCAGTTACAAAGTAAAATATCCAGGCTGTACTGTACTCACTTTACAATGGTTTTGAAAATAAAGACGGCCTGAATAATAAGTATTAAGGTTTCTCACCAGCAGCTTTACTAGGGAGAAACTGGCTGATATAAATTTCCCTTCCAGAATCTCTTTGTTTGTCATCATTACTGGTTACAATGTAAAACCTTTCTAGTCCAATAGAAAGGACACATAATGATGAGCTGGAGCAAAGTTTCCTAATTTAGCACAAGGAAATGGGCTTATGTTGTTTTTCCAGAAACAGACAACCATTTTACTTTATTGTCCCCTTTTTATACAGAATCACTGCAGCAGCCAAACATCTCCCTAACTTCTGATGGAGGGTTGGTCCAGAGTAACAAAGGTGCAGAAGTCGCCATTGGTTACAGCTTCACCATCACCTGCTCCGCTGCTTTCAACTACACCCAAGGTCGTTTCCTCCTTATCGGCCCTGACTCCAACAGATCCTGTGAAGCAGTCAATCAGTCAGCCTCCTTTCACTTCCCTGCAGCGGATTATAAACACCAGGGCAACTACAGCTGTGTCTACGAAGTGTCATTATCCTCAGGAAACTTCACATCTACTGAGTCAGAACCAATCCATGTCATCATCACATCATTATGTGAGTACTTTACAAAAGTCAAAATAGCTGCCATACCCAGTGAGGCAATAATGGTGGAAGAGGCAAGCGAGAACCCTTTTAGTTAACTTTAAAAGGGTTATTGATCAAAGGGGCAGAGTTCAAAGTGAAGACATTCACCTGTCTGCAAGAAGGCAGTTGCAGTCATTTGGGTTTTTATAAATTTTCTACCATTACTGTTGGCATAAAGGTTTGCCATCTGGATCAGTTCAATATTATCTCACCTTTAAACTTTTCAGACATAAAAAGGCCCATTTTGCAAAGTATACAGCCCCAGTATGTGATACATTAGGACACAGTTTGAGTGAATTTAATATGAATTACAGTTTATCTGTCCAAAAATGGTAAGAAGCATACCACTATTTCCTCATTTCTCACAGCATGTCAGCTTAGTCATTGTTCTGCATACTTTATATGTTTTCTTTATGCTTGTGTGTGTTTATAGTGCGTGCTTTGAGATCATTTTTATGTTCAAATATGTGCAAATAACATCAGTTGATGCTGATGAGTTGCCTTCGTTTGCCATAATGCAGTGTGTCTCATGAGTTATACTTCAAATCAATAATCAGTAACTAACTAAAAAAATAATGCAAATATGGATCTCCAGTTCTGAATTTAGTTAAACAATAAGAACGTGGCAGGGTATTAACATATTCTTATCTTTTTTATGAAATGTATTTATTCTTTCCCTTTTTTGAAGAATGGAAAAAGTTATCTGAATACAAATCTGAAATGCCACTTTAGCAATTTACAACAGATATTTGAGATACTGTTACTGATGATCGAGAAGCAAGCATTTACCTGTGACAAAATCTGGTCTCTTATATCACAGGAAAACTGGGGCAACAATTTTGCTGGTGCCATAAAGAAAATATCAAGAAAAAAAAATTTTCTATACAAATATGATGAGGAATACGATGGTTTTAAAGTATTTAATTCCTTTTAAATTCATAATTACTGGGTTTACTGTCAATTTATTGCAGCTTTTTGCAGAGTTACAATGCAATCAGGAAACACTGATGGTCATGAACAGATATTGCTTTTTATGGTGGAAATTTCCAAAAAGATAAAGTTAATCTTTTTAATTTTTCAGTGCCCTGGGTGTCGATTGCTTCTGTAGCTGCTGGCAGTGCGCTGCTACTCTTGCTGGTCTTGTTGGTGGTCGGTTTGGTCCTGAGAAGAAGAAAGCGTCTCAAGTCACCAGGGACCGTGGTCCAAACTCAAAGTCTGTCATCACCACGATGCACATTTACATAAAAGACTATTTTGAATGTGTTGTGAAATGTGTTTTTATATTTGAGTTTCATTTTGGTGACAAAAATTTTGGTCTGTGTTTTAGTGACTGCCATAAACTCAGAAGATGATTCAGAAGATGAGGAGCAGAGGGACTACGTGAGCATTATGGAGGAGGGGGACTATGTAAATGTTGAGGTCATGGACACCGCCAGACAGATGACATCAGCAGAAGCTGAAGAGGATTCTGATTCTCATGATTATGAAGGAATAGAGAGTGATCGTGATTGTGTTGACACCAATGATATTTATATTTCTGCAGAAGACTACAGGGAGGAACAGGAAGATAAGGAATCCAGTGATGATGAAAATGACTATGTTAACTTAGCTGAATCGTTTTCTGAACAATGTTTGGACATTTACGGAGATGATGTTTATCAAAACTTTTAAATTTCAACAAATTCTACTCTGACTGATAGTATTGACACAAAATTTAAACACTTTTCTATTTATTGAGTTGTACTGTCCGAGTGTGCTCAAATATTCTTTAAAAACATTTGTATGTCATTTCTTCCAGCAAGCAAGAGCATGTCTGCAGTTTCTCCCGTTCTTAAACATTGAAGTTACCTTTTCATCTTTCTTATCATTGTAAAATGATCTGTTAAGCTTTGGATCATGGAAGTGAAAAATACACAAAAATCTTAATCCATCTCAATGCATCAAGTAACACATGCACTGTTTATTTAATGTAATATAATTCCTCCAGCAAGTGGCACATACAGTAATGACACTGTGTATATAGATGATGTTTTATCAATTCTGACTGATAACTGGAACTAAGAAGAGAGACAGCATCATCCTGTCCTCATGTTGCTTCACTGGCTTCCGGTGAAGTTCCATGAGTTCAAGATTCTTTTATATGTTTTTAAAGCTCTTAAAGGTGCAGCCCCCCCCCCCCCCCCATACATCGTTGAACCCCCTCTGCCCATGCAACCCCACCAGATGCCTAAGATCTGCTGATCAACTGCTCTTAACTGTTTCCTCTTCCAACATAGCTCTGGAACAGTCTTCCTGTCCCAGAATCAGCTCCCATCAGTACTTTTAAAGCAAAACTGAAGACACATTTATATGTTAAAGCTTATGGTTCTTTAATCCTTTTGTTGTTAAATCTTTTATTTTTATTTTATTGTTTGTTTGTTTGTATATTTATTATCTGTTTTTATTATTTATTATGATTTTTGTCAAGCACTTTGGTCAACTTTGGTTATTTTTTAAATGTGCTATACAGTACAAATAAATTTGATTTGATTTGATTAATGGTCCTATTCTTTACAACAGAAAATGCTTAAACTTATTAAATAATTCTTCAGTAAATTAGCTACCTGTAATAAATTGTTCATCTGATCCTTTTAATTCTTTCTGCTTATCCCACTTAGCTCTTCTCACAATAAGTTTTTAAGCATGAATGTTTGTGGATCTCAGATATGTTTGAGATTTGAGTAATAATAAGATTAAATATCTGAAATTTAAGTAGGCTTAAAAGAGGTTTCAAGTATAGGGTTAAAAAATGTTTTTCAAGGGTGTGTCTCTTTCTGTTTATGAGCTACCCAAGTCTCATATTCAGACTTGTTTTGCAGCTATTAGCTGTTGAAGGTCCCGAAGAGAGAGAAGCCCAGGTTTTATTGCACCTGCTGTAGTGATATCTGAAGGTATGTTCGTATATTTCTTACTTTCTTTAATCTTTAAGCGTTATGCAGATCAGCAGCGTATTGGTCAGAAAATTTGCATGGCTCATTTTGCTAGCTGAGGTTAGACAATGACCAACAAAGACAAATTAGACAATGTTATTTTAAATAAAGTAGAATGCTGCTGTGAAAAAGCTTCTGGTCTATTTTCTTTTAGAGTGCATTCAGAAAGCATTGTCCGCGAGTCTCGGTTCGTTTGGGGGCGGGGGTGGTCTTCCGGACAGAGATCGCGTGAATCTCAGGCGGCGCAGCTTTCGGATTCACCGTAGGCGAGGACAAGACGCACGTAAGTTCTCATAACTTCTGCTCCCTCCACAAAGCGACATCATTTTTGTACGAGGAGCTGGGATATGCTTTCATCAGATCAAATATCGATTAAAACATTTACTTCCTCGTAACTCCACATATGACCACGGACCATCTTTATAACTAGGCTCCTGCAGTCCCACACGTGTGTTTGTTGTCGTAGCGGTTACCCACGTTGTCCAACTTTTGACCCATAATGCCGAAATGCCAATGCAATTTGTAGTCCACCTCCTGTCTTTGGTTCACTTGAATCGGACCCAGACCTGCGTTTGCAGGCGGACCGAGTCCGGTTGTTTGTTCCGGATCATAAGAATCCGTTTGCGCAACTCTCCCAAACGAAGTGGACTTTCCGAGCAAACGGACTCTGATTCGATGCGCTTTTCTGAAGAAAACACAGAGATGATCAGTCCACCTTAGACAGACAACTGATTTTAGTCATCCATTGTAATTTAATTCCTCTTTCTGTACTGAATTATTTCCCCCTCAAGCCTAAACGTTCTCTTTGCTTTCAATTCAATTCAATTCAATTCAACTTTATTTGTATAGAGTCCATTCATGACAATGTCACCTCAGGGCGCTTAAACAGACAGAAAAAATTCAGGTCAGATTCATAATAGCCTAGTTAAGGAAACCAACAGATTGGATCGAATCTTGACTTGATCCGGTCCAATCCCCCATCCTGAGCAAGCACGGAGGGGTGGCAACAGTGGGAAGGAAAACACCCTTTTAACAGGGAGGAAAAACCTCCGGCAGAACCCGGCTCAGGTATGTCGGCCATCTGCCTCGACCGGCTGGGGGGGAGAAGACAGAAAGGGAGACCAACAAACACTGCAATGTCATCCAGCCAGATCTGCTGAGAGAGAGAGAACACAGTTAATGATGCAATACTGTCACAGGTTTCTACATGGAGAGACAGAGATGACAAAAAAAAAAAAACTTTTTTTTTTTTTACTTGTCCAGTCCAGCATCGTAGCAAGCAGACCTTTAACAATGACAAAATTACCAGCAGATAGACTTTGGTCTTCATCATTATCATTGCTCTGGAAATCTGAACTCTCTTATTCAGTGGCATCACTAGGTGGAATTGGGAAGTCACTCCCTTCTGAGCTACTGAAGGCCATTTTCATTTGGGTCTGTTTGGCTTTGACACTTTCAGAACTCCTGTCTTACTTCCACTCCCTGAATTTTAGTCTAAAAATAAGAATAGTACATAATTTTAGTGATTAACTGTAAGAATAAAAAGTATAATAAAAAAAAAAAAAAAATGTATGAAAGACATTAATAAAGTGGGGTAATTTGTGCCACTGGCACAACTTAACTTGAGGCCTTTGGCACAAATTACCCCGAACCCACCATTTTGAATTAAATGCGTCCCTAGCTGTTTTTATCTAGCATTGTGTTAACTGAATACACTCATGCTGTGGCTTACTAATGCACTAAAACATGTGTGAACTGTTTTCAAAGTTTTATATAACTGTTCAAAAACCTCAGCTAAAAAACTTTGATCATAGAAATTTTACTTTGGAAGCCAAAAATATGTATTTTCAACTTTAAGGTGCTTACCTCTGCAGCCATATGCCTCCCTTCTTGTTAGCATGAGTAAAATGTATGCCTCTTCAAAACTATATGGTCACATGATCAATTTCTTCTATGGTTTATTAGAAAACAGGGGTGGAACAACTTGCCCCTCGGCACTAATTACCCGCTCTCCCCTACTGTATCCGAGTGTGCTCAAATAATCTTTAAAAACATTTGTATGTCATTTCTTTCAGTAAGCAAAAGCATGGCTGCAGTTTCTCCCTTTCTTAAACATTGAAGTTACCTTTTCATCTTTCTCATCATTGTAGATATTAAAATGATCTGTTAAGCTTTGGATCATGGAAGTGAAAAATACACGAAAATCCTAGTCCATCTCAATGCATCAAGTGACACATGCACTGTTTATTTAATGTAATATAATTCCTCCAGCAAGTGGCACATGCAGTAATGGCACTGTAGATTATGTTTTATTAAATTCCTGGCTGCAGTTTAAGATGCTGCAGCCACAACAAGTTCAAGATTCTTTTATATGTTTTTAAAGCTCTTAAAGGCGCAGCCCCCCCCCCCCATACATCGTTGAACCCCCTCTGCCCATGCAACCCCACCAGATGCCTCAGATCTGCTGATCAACTGCTCTTAACTGTTTCCTCTTCCAACATAGCTCTGGAACAGTCTTCCTGTCCCAGAATCAGCTCCCATCAGTACTTTTAAAGCAAAACTGAAGACACATTTATATGTTAAAGCTTATGGTTCTTTAATCCTTTTGTTGTTAAATCTTTTATTTTTATTTTATTGTTTGTTTGTTTGTATATTTATTATCTGTTTTTATTATTTATTATGATTTTTGTCAAGCACTTTGGTCAACTTTGGTTATTTTTTAAATGTGCTATACAGTACAAATAAATTTGATTTGATTTGATTAATGGTCCTATTCTTTACAACAGAAAATGCTTAAACTTATTAAATAATTCTTCAGGAAATTAGCTACCTGTAATAAATTGTTCATCTGATCCTTTTAATTCTTTCTGCTTATCCCACTTAGCTCTTCTCACAATAAGTTTTTAAGCATGAATGTTTGTGGATCTCAGATATGTTTGAGATTTGAGTAATAATAAGATTAAATATCTGAAATTTAAGTAGGCTTAAAAGAGGTTTCAAGTATAGGGTTAAAAAATGTTTTTCAAGGGTGTGTCTCTTTCTGTTTATGAGCTACCCAAGTCTCATATTCAGACTTGTTTTGCAGCTATTAGCTGTTGAAGGTCCCGAAGAGAGAGAAGCCCAGGTTTTATTGCACCTGCTGTAGTGATATCTGAAGGTATGTTCGTATATTTCTTACTTTCTTTAATCTTTAAGCGTTATGCAGATCAGCAGCGTATTGGTCAGAAAATTTGCATGGCTCATTTTGCTAGCTGAGGTTAGACAATGACCAACAAAGACAAATTAGACAATGTTATTTTAAATAAAGTAGAATGCTGCTGTGAAAAAGCTTCAGGTCTATTTTCTTTTAGGGTGCATTCAGAAAGCATTGTCCGCGAGTCTCGGTTCGTTTGGGGGCGGGGGTGGTCTTCCGGACAGAGATCGCGTGAATCTCAGGCGGCGCAGCTTTCGGATTCACCGTAGGCGAGAACAAGACGCACGTAAGTTCTCATAACTTCTGCTCCCTCCACAAAGCGACATCATTTTTGTACGAGGAGCTGGGATATGCTTTCATCAGATCAAATATCGATTAAAACATTTACTTCCTCGTAACTCCACATATGACCACGGACCATCTTTATAACTAGGCTCCTGCAGTCCCACACGTGTGTTTGTTGTCGTAGCGGTTACCCACGTTGTCCAACTTTTGACCCATAATGCCGAAATGCCAATGCAATTTGTAGTCCACCTCCTGTCTTTGGTTCACTTGAATCGGACCGAGACCTGCGTTTGCAGGCGGACCGAGTCCGGTTGTTTGTTCCGGATCATAAGAATCCGTTTGCGCATTCTCCGTTTGCGCAACTCTCCCAAACGAAGTGGACTTTCCGAGCAAACGGACTCTGATTCGATGCGCTTTTTCTGAAGAAAACACAGAGATGATCAGTCCACCTTAGACAGACAACTGATTTTAGTCATCCATTGTAATTTAATTCCTCTTTCTGTACTGAATTATTTCCCCCTCAAGCCTAAACGTTCTCTTTGCTTTCAATTCAATTCAATTCAATTCAACTTTATTTATATAGCGTCCATTCATGACAGTGTCACCTCAGGGCGCTTAAACAGACAGAAAAAATTCAGGTCAGATTCATAATAGCCTAGTTAAGGAAACCAACAGATTGGATCGAATCTTGACTTGACCCGGTCCAATCCCCCATCCTGAGCAAGCACGGAGGGGTGGCGACAGTGGGAAGGAAAACACCCTTTTAACAGGGAGGGAAAACCTCCGGCAGAACCCGGCTCAGGTATGTCGGCCATCTGCCTCGACCGGCTGGGGGGGAGAAGACAGAAAGGGAGACCAACAAACACTGCAATGTCATCCAGCCAGATCTGCTGAGAGAGGAGAACACAGTTAATGATGCAATACTGTCACAGGTTTCTACATGGAGAGACAGAGATGGTGGGAGAGAAAGAGCCCAGTGCATCATGGATGTCCCGCAGCAGTCTAAACTATAGCAGCTTAACTAAGGGAAGGCTAGCCATCCCTAACTATAAGACTTATCAAAAAGGAAGGTTTTAAGCCTGATCTTAAAGGTAGAGAGGGTGTCTGCCTCCCGAACCTGAAGTGGTAACTGATTCCATAATAGGGGGGCTTGATAGCCAAACGCTCTGCCTCCCATTCTACTCTTAGAGACTCTTGGAACTACCAAAAGGCCTGCAGTCTGAGAGCGAAATGCTCTGCTTGGAATATAGGGAACTATGAGATCTCTAATATATAATGGAGCTTGTTCATGGAGAGCTTTATATGTAAGAAGAAGAATTTTAAATTCTATCCTGGATTTAACAGGGAGCCAATGAAGAGAAGCTAGAACTGGAGAAATATGATCTCTCCTGCTGGTTCTAGTCAGAACCCTAGCTGCAGCATTCTGGATCAGCTGGAGACTTTTCAAGGCATATTTGGGGCAGCAAGGGAATTACAGTAATCCAATCTGGAAGTAACAAAAGCATGGACTAGTTTTTCTCCATCGTCCTGAGATAGGATGTTTCTAATTTTAGCAATATTACGTAGGCGAAAGAAGGCGGTTCTAGAAACCTGTTTTATATGGGAGTTAAAAGACAAATCCTGGTCAAAAATGACTCCAAGATTCTTCACTGTGGTGCTGGAAGCCAAATTAATGCCATCCAGATCAACTATAAAAGCTTTCTTAAAAGGAATAAAACAGTTTAATTGTATTTTTTATCAATCTTTTTTTACTGCATTAGTGCGCTGCGGACGTCCAGTGCCACCCTGCCGAGACCTCTTCCACCCCATGTAAATTTCTACACTCTCAAAAGTAGAGGTACGAGACAGGAACATTACTGAACCTGTAGGTACATTGTTCTCTCAAAAGTACAACATTGGTCTTTATGAGGCCAGAAGTGTATGAAAAAGGGTCCAAAGTGATACAAAGTACAAACTAGTACCATTTCAACCGCAAGGGTACCTGCAGCACTGAAAAAAATATGTGTAGCGTGTACAATAACTATAATTAGCAGTACTTCTAAACAGTAGTGTAATTATCATTACTGTATTACAATTTTCATAATAATCATAGTCTTCATAGTAATAAATATATGTATAATTCTATTAGCCTGTGTTTTGGCCTAATGCATAATTATTAATTTATTATTAGCATCTTTGATTATTGTTATAATCTCTATTTGAATTACTTTTATTCATCATTTTTAATTGGTTTAATTGTACTTTAACTGGTACAACTTGATAAGGTACAAAAATGGACCAGGACCGAAGGGTTGACAGAAATGTCTTTCCAAAAGTGACAAGTGTTTATACCCTTTTACGTACAAACTGGTACCTCTATTTTTGAGTGTGTAGGCTACATCTGCTCCTGTGTGTATATGTTATGGTTTAAGGAGTCACAAATGGACATTCAGAAATGTAATGATGTCAACTGTGCCTGTGTTGGATTTTATGTCATTCAAATTTTAGTTTAACCTCTTTTATAGTGTTCTGACTTAAACTGATCTCAGTATGTTAAAAGAAGAATGAAAAGGACCAATACAGAAAGCATGACTTGGCATAACTATATGATTGGCAAATGTTTTCTTTTCTTTCTTTTTTTATAAATCACCCACTGCATCATTTTCTGCTGACACGGATCTTTAAGCAGAGCCACATCCCTTTCTGTGTACATAGGAAGCTAACTTCAGGAACTCAAAACTATTTTTGAGCTGTTTTTTGTACATGTACAGGCTTTACACTGATCCACATCTAAATGTTGTACCCTTTTATTTATCCTAGCTTGTAGTTTAATTTATTTTTCTATGCTAAGTTCTGTGCAAAAATTAGAAAGATGACTAATAACCAATGACACTTACAGGATATTATTGAATTTTGATTTGCCAAATTTTGATCGACTGAGATGACTAAAGGAGATCAGAAGTCGTTGGACCTTGCAACAACACCATCTTATGATGAACACCACATTTCATGCTGTAAAAGAAATGTGCAGATTTAAGTTCCCTTTTTTGAGTAATTTCCATCTTTCTTTAAACCATTAAACAGAGAAAAGAAGAACTTGGTTACAAAACCTGCTGATGTGCATTGTGTTGAGTGCAAAGACCCCTGAGGTCCAAAGCTGGTGAGTCAGCCCTCCTGCACCCACATTAATAATTGACTGTTTTTCAGTGCATCCCATAAAGATAGTTGGATTTGTTCAGTTTTGTTGTGTTTGACTGTAAAACTTTTCAAATTCAGCAAGAAGAAATCATGGCCACATCTTCAGAGCTGTTGGCAATCTTGGAAGATTTAGCAGAAGAGGAGTTTAAAAAGTTCAGATGGTTTCTGCAACAGCAGGAGGACTTGAAAGACTTCCCTGCAATCCTGAGATGCAGATTAGAGAATGCAAACAGGATGGACACAGTGACTGAGCTCAAAGAAACTTATAACAAAGCTGCGGTCAAAGTGGCTGTTAAAGTTTTGAAGATGATCCGAAGGAATGACTTGGTGCAACGGCTGATAAACATCAACCCAGCATCAAAAAGTAAGTGACTAGAAAATTAAATGATCTGATAATTTCTTATAGTTTTGTTAGAGGTGATTTTTTTATGGGGTAAGATACTCATAATAAACTGAGCTACCTGTGCCTGAAGCAATCGTAGTACTTCTCCATTTTAACTTTTCACTATCATTACACAGTCATACAGGTAAGTTTTTGTCCTTTTATGAAAGAAGCTGTTTGTGTCCTGCATTGGCTTTAGAATGATGGGTGTGTACTCCACGGTTAGAAATAATTTCTTTACCTGTTTACCTTAGCTGGGGGTTAGATTTTTTTTTGTCAACTGCAAAAAGTAATGAAAGTCACGCAATGTTCGTTTGTGAACACAGCTACCTTCCACACATGGGTAGGTGACATCTAAATTAAAAAATCTTGTTTAAGGGTGGGGTGTGGGAAATAAAAGAATGCAGAGGACACTTAAGAGTATGGAAGCCCATTTCCGCCACTCTAATGAAAAAAACATCACTCAAATTAACTACACCAAAAAAACCAATAAACCATAACACCATAAACCATATAACCAAATAACACACCATTATTATACTATCCTTTACAGCACCATTATATATACGCCAGCTTTGGGCTGAGGTATGGGCATACAGACTTTAGCCACCAGCACCCCAGCCCACAGGTAATCTTAACAACTATTTCGGAGATAATATCCGTGTCGCTTCGCTGCAACTGCTGCACCTTTTACACTATTGGAAACTAAGCGAGCTACTCCCTCCAGTGCTCCCCTGCCTCAAGCCCAGGAGCTGGCAACGATCAAATTTTCCAGTTGTTCCAGCCGCCATCCAGCTGTGAACAGGATGCAGTATTTAGGATTAAAACTATGAACTCCGTGCGAAAGTCTAAAGCGTTACAGCCTCGCTGCAACTTCTCATTATTTAAACAAAGGAGAACCATGAATATTAATATGGAAACTGCAATATGGAACAATTCCCAAAAACACTATTAAAACATAAGAAGCAAAGACACAAATGCACTTAATCGCTATTTATTGACTGGTCCTCTATGAGCCCATAGCCAGGGCTCTACTCCAGTACTCTCAACCTCTCTACCCCCCCCTCAGTCCAGTCCCACCTGTCTTCTATTCAGTACGCAACAACAAGACCAAAACTACTCAAATATAAAGCAAGCATAATATAGACCAAAAAAGCAAGCATAATTATAGATCCAAAAATAATACTATCTCATAATATAAACTATCTCATAAAATAGAGCACAATTATAAGATCCAAAAATAAACAAGCAAATTATAGCAGATCCATAATATAGACAAGCAATATAAACTATCCAAAAAAGAGCATCAATAAGAGACCATAATTATAAACTATCCATAAAATAGAGCAAGCAAATTATAGTCAGCATTATTTTTTCATCAAGCAGCCCATATAAAGACCATGAGTGTTCTCTCACACTGCAAAAACTCAAATCTTTCCAAGTATATTATCTTATTTCTAGTCAAAATATCTCATCACACTCAAAATATGACAAAACTACCCAAAGAGAAAAATTTCAGTGAGATAAAGGAACTTGTTTTAAGGCAATGCATTTTATTTAAAGAAATCCTATCAAGAAAATGTTGCTTGTTCTATTGGCTGATTTTTTTTTCTTATTACAAGCAAAAAAAAAAAAAAAAAAGAAAGAAAGAAAGAAAAATCTTGGCCACTCTTAAAGTGAGTAAAACCAGATTTTTTTTTTTTTTTTGCTTGTACTTATAAAAGGATTACTAGGAAGTGGTTAAATCCACAATCCCAAAATTCTTGAAATATTCAAAATGGAAAAACTGACCTATTCATTAAGCCCAAAAAAAAACACGGGAAAGGAGAAATCCAATCTGAACAGTTTTTGTCTGACCTCAGATTTATAAGACCCAAGAAAGAAAGATGACAAATTTATTGATACAGAGCTTTTACTTATTAAATGGAAGGTCTGAATATAAACAAACACATCTGTATTTTTTCTTCTTTTTATTTTGCTGTGTGTTCAAGTGGGTGGATGTAGGGGGGGGGGGGGGGATATGCTTCTTTAATGAAATGAAACTACAGTATTATCATCTTATTTTATCAGTTATATTGTATTTGTCCTTCTTTCTATCTTTCTTTCTTTATAAATGTAATTCTTTTCTCCCCCTGTTTTTCCCCCTTTTTTATATAAACACCCATGGAGACTTGGTGGGGAAAACAAAAGGTCTATGTAAGAAAGATTTAATTAAAATAGTTAATTTGGTATGAATGGCCTTTACAAAATTAAAATGAAAAATGAAATAAAAAGGAAAAGAAAGGAAATGTGGAATACAATTATTACTAACGGGAGTGCACACATTTAGATAAACTGGGGCTGGTGCAGAAGAAAATTACAAAATTTGTACACAGTCTGACTTTGCTTAGAATAGGAAAAATTTAAGCAAGATATTATTGTAGCTTATCTAAAAAACTTCAAACTCATAACTGCATGTCAATCAGTCCAAAGCAACACTCCCTCAAAGTGTGAAAGACATGATGAATGACTTCTGAAAAACATAAAACGTGCACACAAGCACAGATTACTGTCATTTATCTGTAGGATGTTTTATAAATAATGATAATAATACATTTTATACAGCACTTTTGGGTCACTGATACTTAACAGCAGGGAAAGAAAAATAAAAATGCAATACATTCAAAAACATAATTTTTAAGATACCTCCTCACATAAAACACTGCTCTTCTTACAGCAGCGTATGGTTATTGTTGCTGTAATTCCTTTCTGTCTGTTTTCACTCTTTCAGAAATTCTTGCTACCTGCCAACATAAACTGAAATCCAACCTGCAAAAGCAGTTTCAACATTTGAGTGAAGAACCCACAAAATCTAAGAAGCAGGTTTTGATGAATGAGCTCTACATTGAGCTTGATGTAAGAGAGGAATCTCGCCCAATGGAACAAACTACGAGTAAAGACGTCTTCAAAACCATCTTTGGTCAACAATCATGGAGAACATTGATGACAAAAGGGGTGTCTGGTATTGGGAAAACTGTCTTGACACAAAAACTTGCTTTGGATTGGTCCACTGACAAAGACGCAAATGATGTAGAGTTTGTGTTTCCGTTCACTTTACGAGAACTGAATCTTCTGAAGGGGAGGGAGTATAGCTGGCTGGAGCTGATTCATCACTTCTTTGCTGATATCAAAGACACAGAAAACCGCAGTTTGGATAAAGTCCCGATTGTGTTCATCTTTGATGGTCTAAACGAGTGTCAGTTCCCTTTAGACTTCAGCAACAATGAGATCCTGACCGATATAACTGATTCTGCTTCAGTGGATGCTCTGCTTACAAACCTGATCATGGGAAAACTATTTCCTGATTCTCGTATCTGGATAACCACAACACCCGAGGCAGCCGGTAAAATCCCTCCTCAATACATTGATAGAATGACAGAAGTGAAAGGCTTTACTGGTCCAAAGAAGGAGGAGTACTTCTGTCGTACATTTCAAGATAAGAAGCTGGCCGGTAGAGTTATCTCCCACGTTAGAGCTTCCCGAAGTCTTCACACGATGTGCCACATCCCAGTCGTCTGTTGGATCACTGCAACGGTTTTGGGGGACATGTTGAAACAGAATGAAAGAGGGGAGGTGCCAAAAACCCTGACAGAGATGTACACACACTTCCTGGTGGTTCAGTCCAAACTGGCAAATGAAGGGGCTGAGACACCGCCACCCTGGAACACTGACACAATCATTCTGTCACTGGGAAAACTTGCTTTTGCGCAGCTGAAGAAAAGAAACATGATCTTCAGTGAAAAAGATCTTACAGATTCTGGTCTGAATGTCAGAGCAGCCTCATTGTATTCAGACGTGTTTTCCCACATCTTTAGAGAAGAGTTTGGGCCGAACCAGGACAAACTTTTCAGATTTACTCACCTCAGCATTCAGGAATTTCTGGCTGCTGTTCATGTCAGTGTATCCTTCATCGGGTCTGGTGTCAACATCTTGTCTGAGGATCAGTCAGCCTGTCCAACGTCTGCAGACTCTCCGGGTCAGTCTTCAGGAAACAAGATTTACCAGATTGCAGTCGATGAGGCTTTACAGAGCCAAGATGGACACCGGGACTTGTTTGTCCGCTTCCTGCTTGGCTTGTCACTGCAAACCAACCAAGTACTCCTTCCAGACTTGTTTCAACAGAACAGCAGAACTTTACCAAACAGCCAGGAGATAATCCAATACATCAGACAGAAGATCAGGGAGAATCCTTCTCCAGAACTGTGCTTCAACCTCTTCCACTGTTTTAATGAGCTGGAGGATCATTCTGTAGTGGATGAGATCCAAGTGTATCTAAGTTCAGAGAGTCCATACTCTAAAAACTTGTCTCCGTCCCAGTGGTCCGCCTTAGTTTTCATCTTACTGTGCGTTCAGACCAAGAGCGACTAAAGCTGTAAAATAGCTTTTGTCGCTCATAAAAATAGCTGCTACAAAAAATCTGTTCGCTTTTGTCGCTCAAGTCGCTTATGACATCACGTTCAATTTTGCATATCCTTTTAAAAGGACCGTATGCTTTTTACCATTAGCAGAGCTTTTGCAGTGATGCTTTCCGTGATTGCTGCCTTGTGCTTTGACAAGTTGTAGCCTGCGATTAACCAGAAATCCGTCTCCTACTGAAAAACAACGGTCTGGACATAACTGATTAAATTACACCCCAAAACAAAATAATGTTGTAGCTTAGTTAAGTACATCATCACTGATCTGCATCTGCAGATCTTCACTCATTCATCTCTCACTCTCAAACTAAACGTCAAGACGAGGGACAAAAGGGAAATACGTATTTTTTTATCCCTGTCCATTATTATTATAACATAGTACTTTCGATATTTATAAATGATATCGTCCCATTCTCGCAGCATGCTAGGCGCTCGATTAGCAGGCAAGTTTCGCGCCTATTTTAAAAATGATTTTATCAACTTACCGGACAAACCAACGGCACGTGATACCTCTTCCCAGGCCAGAGCCTTCTTTTGGAGATCGCGAAAGGTTTAAAGTGTCAGGTCATACAATACTGGGGGGTCAGCGACGGCAGTTATCAGCGTTTCTGCTGTCATTTTGACTCGGAACCAAAATACGGCTCCAGAGTTCAGAGTTCGTTTCCGGGGGACTCCTGGAAGTGAACAATGTCTACATTCTGATTGGTTGTCAGGGTTTTACAGCCGAAACGTGTCATAGCCAATTTGCATAAAGTTAAACTATTTTTAACTTTGTTTAGTCGCTCTAATCGCTCAACTTTTGTAGCTCGTCGCTTCTGTCGCTTTATTCGCTCTTGTCGCTCCTGTCCATTGAAAGTGAATGACTTCCGGCGATTTTACAGCTTTAGTCGCTCTTGGTCTGAACGCACAGTTACTGTCATCGAACAGTGAGCTGAAGGTGTTTGACCTGAAGAAATTCTCTGCTTCACAGAAGGAACTTCAGCATCTGCTGCCATTGGTTCATGCATCAACTCAAACTATGTGAGTACACAAAAATTACTGTTCATGCTCCATAGTGGAAATCATACACTTCAAAGAAATCTTTCATTCTCCCCTTTCATCGGCAGTCTAAGTGGCTGTATGCTGTCTCAGAGAAGCTGTACAGCTCTGGAGTCGGTTCTGAGCTCACCATCCTCCAATCTGAGGGACCTGGACTTCAGTTCCACACATGGGACTGAAGTCCGTGTGTTGGATGACGGAATCGTGAACCTTGCAAATGGTTTGAAAAATCAGGAATGTAGACTGGAAACTCTCAGGTCTGCTTGCTTATTTAACTCAACATAACTTGGTCAAAATGACACACCATCAGAATTTTTCATGAGTTTTCTTTGTACCCAGGCATGAAATGTCTCAGCTACTCAAATAGTTACATGAATAATTTCTTCGATTAAGAGATCAAGATTTCTATTAGTTTGCATTTAAAAAATAAAAATTGTGACAATATTTATGTATTGTGTATGTGATAATGTAACAGGGTAAATTAACTAAAAACTAAATTAAACAAAGCTAGGATGGGGTGATAGAATGAAAAAAGAAAGAAAAGAAAAAAGAATTGAATTAGATTCTGGCAAATTCCAAGTGTAGACATCATGTCATGTCACAAATAATCTGCCTGAACAATAATCATTACTGGTTTGTATCACTTCCAACAGGCTCAGTGTAATAGATATATGGGGTGTTATATGAAAGAGGCATGATACAACAATAGATTTGAAAAGAACTGCAACATTTTATCAGGCTGTACTGAACCGAAACTCCCCTGTTCATTAACATGTCTTGCTCCTCAGGCTGAGAAGTTGTCAGCTGACATGCTGGTCTTGTGGAGTGTTATCCTCAGTTCTTAGCTGCCAGTCCTCCAGTCTTAAAGAGCTGGACCTCTCCCGCAATGACCTGGGTGACTCAGGAATACAGAGACTTTCTGAGGAACTGGGGAATCCACAAAGTAGAATCGAGACTCTCAGGTGAACATTTTACAGACACTATAACTCTGTCTTGTGAAATATGAGGAACCTGATGTTTGTCTCTCCTGCATACTCTTCTTAGGTTGATACGCTGTGGGCTGACGTGGAAAAGCTGTGATGCTGTGGGCTTGTTCCTCAGCTCCAAGTCCTCCAGTCTGAAACATCTGGACCTGTGCATGAACAACTTGCAGGACTCTGGAGTTCTGGTTTTCAGTAGTGGGCTTCAGAGTCCAAATTGTCACCTGGAAACACTCAGGTCAGTAAGTTTCTTTACTTCTTGCAGTCCACCTAGTTTATGCTTTCCCTGACTAAATGAGTTCTGAACCATCTTGAAAAGTAATTCTCCTCATACTTTGGGCAATATTTAAAAAAAAAAAAAAATCCAGTTACAGTTTAAACTTGCAACTAAATTTGTTTCATAATGAATTTCTCCTCAGACTGAGATTTTGCAATTTGTCAGAAAAAAGCTGCAAAGTTCTGGCCTCAGTTCTTGGTTCCCAGACCTGGTCCTCCAGTTTGAAAGAGCTGGACTTGAGCAACAACAACTTGCTGGATTCTGGAGTGAAGTTTTTCTCTGCTGGACTGGAGAGTCAACGTTGTAACCTGGATGCTCTCAGGTGACATATATGTATAGATGAGTGAGTACTAATACTTGACATAGTTCTTACAGGCTCTTTATCATGAACATTTGCTTTTACCCAGGTTGAGTAGTTGTGACCTGTCAGAGAAAAGCTGTGAAGTTCTGGCTTCGGTTCTCAGCTCTAAAGTTTCAAGTCTTAAAGAGTTGGACCTCAGCAACAACGACCTGCAGGATTCAGGAGTAAAGCAGCTTTCTGCTGGACTTGAAAGTCCACAATGCATCCTGGAAACTCTCAGGTCGGAATCTGTGCCATTTGATGTTCAGTCTTACATCACATGATTCGATTCCCAGCCTGTTTATGAGCTCACTTCATCCAAACAGAACTTAGGACGTTGTTTCATCATCACCTAATCACTCATTTGAATCTGCACTAATACCAACAGGCTGTCTGGCTGTCAGGTGACAGAGGAGGGCTGTTCCGCTTTGGCCTCGGCTCTGAACTCCAACCCCTCCCATCTTAAAGAGCTGGACCTGAGCTACAACCATCCAGGAGACTCTGGAGTGAAGGCTCTCTCTCCTCTTCTGGAGGATTCTCGCTACAGATTGGAAACTCTGAAGTATGTGTTGTGGAGTTGAAGTTTCCATTCAAAAACTCAACCCAGCTTCTCTGATTCTGTGGGGTTTCATGTAAACGGAGATGTGTTGGTAGGACCAACACTACTAGAGCAAATTATGTTTATTTATTTATTCATTTATTACTTTATTTTTTTTACAAATGTATACTTTCAAGGCTTACAAAATCAACAAGTTAAACTCTTTAAAAGTCCAGTCTATTTGTGAGATACTGTAAGTAGCCTTATATGTTCTAATTTCTTCTTACCCAATTTCCATAGAGAAATTATTGTCTGGGAAGCTGTGTTTACACTACAGTGATCAAAATCTATTTTTCTTTCTTTTCAGTTTAACCCTCAGTTTTCTGATTAATTTTTTTCCATTTGTGGCTCTGTTCATAGTTGTGTTTTCTCCTTCAGAGTTGACCACAGTGGTGTGAAGCGGTTAAACTCTGGTCTGTTAAAATGTAAGTACATTACTACTGTCCATGACTTAAAAATAAGTGTCCATTTTTATTTTATAGGGACAATGTTGATGAATATTTGTGATAACAGACATAAACATGTCAAATTGTAGCTAAGAAGCTAATTTACATCCATACATTGTTTACATCCTAAGATGAGCAACTGATGTATCATTGTGTATTTTTGTGTCTTCTTGTCCACTTCAGACTCCTGTGAACTCACATTCGATCCAAACACAGCCCACAGACAACTTGCCTTATCAGAGGACAACAAACGGGTGAGATACGTGGACGAAGAACAAGTTTATCAGTATCATCCAGAGAGATTCAATTGCTTCAAACAGGTGGTTTGTAGAAATGGACTGACTGGTCGCTGTTACTGGGAAATTGAAAAGGAGGGGAAATGTTTTGTTGGGGTAACTTATAAAGGGATCAGCAGGAGAGGATGTGGTAATGACTGCAAGCTTGGAGGCAATGACAAGTCCTGGGGTTTGTACTTTCGATCCTACAGCGGTAGAATAGGAGTGTATTTGGACTGGCCCGCTGGCAGTCTTTCCTTCTACACAGTCTCCTCTGGCAGACTGACTCATGTTTCCACAAGTTACTCCAGATTCACTGAACCGCTCTATCCTAGCTTTTGCTTTGAGTATATGCAAGAGGGGTTTTCCATATCAGGGCCGGCTCTGGCCACTTTGGTGCCCCAGGCGAGGTTATAGTTTGGTGCCCCCCTGTCCTGGCGTTAATGATTCCTGATCAGGGGTGTCCAGTTCTGGTCCTCGAGGGCCACAATCCTGCAGGTTTTCTATGCATCCTGGCTCCAACACACCTGACTCCAATTACCAAGAACATCATAGGCTGTTGGATCCATTTAGTATCAGTCAGGTGTGTTGAAGCAGAGAAACGGTGACAGCGGCCCTCAAAGACCACCTCTGGACCCCCCTGTTCTAGATGAACAGAGCAGGATGAGCTGCATGTGTCTGATGTGAACATTGTTGCAGAGGTGTGATTCTTTGGTAGGATTACATCCACATGTGTCTGGATTTGGTCTCACTGAAACACAACTGCTGCTGTAATAATGACTAAAGTCAGCACCTGCATCCAGTCTGTGTCCTTCTTTCATGTCATAGACATTGTATAGATGAACCTTAACTATGCTCTATATTTACTGTTATTAGTAACTAAGATTCACTGAAACCTTCAGCAATAATTTAATAATAAAGTTAACTAATAATAGTGATGACTACATACAATGCAGTGATGATGAAGCTCCACCTCTGCAGCAGCTTCTGAGCAGGAGTCTGAAACCTGCAGCTACTCAGCTGCAAGTGGCTCTTTGGACCTTCCACAGGCTCTCAATGACTTTGACTAAAAGAACCAACTAATATTTTTAAATACCTGTGAATATACACAATATTTTTAATAATAACAGATTTGGGCTTTTTTAAATTTTATTATTATTTCCACAACGTAATGACACTAAAAGTCCCTGTAATATGTTTAAATCTATCTTTCTTGGAATTAGCTTGGAAATTAGGGGTTTTCACATTATATCCTACAAATATCCACATTTTTATTTATATAGATTTTTTTATACAGTTGAGTCCCACTGTAGAAAATCTGTTTGAAGAAAATGCATCTATCCTCTTTTCTGCAAGTTCTTTTTTTAAAACCCAAATGTAAAAATAAACCTGAATTCTTTAAAATTACAGCATGTTTTATACAGTCAGTATTTATAAAAGAAAAATACTTTCGTCTAGCTTTTAATAATTTTAATTCTAACTAGTTTATTTACTAAAGATTTTACTCTCTTTTAGGTACACCCTGCGCTCCCCCGAGTAGCCTGTTCTGATTCTCTGTTGGTTGTTTTCATGGCTCTTGATCTTCTTTGTTCTTAATTTTTCCCAGTATTTAACTTTGCATTTTTATGATGTTTTACATTGTCTCTTTTTCTGTTACCCCTGCTGTAAAGCACTTTGTGTGTCCAATGGGTACTGTAAAGGGCTATATAAATAAATAAACTTAAACTTAAAAAAATTATAAGCAGCCTTTTTTTTTCAAAAGGACATGAAAAAATTGCAGCTCTAAACAACTTTTATCACTGGGTTGAGTCTGAAAAATGGCTCTTTGGATTGTCAAGGTTGCAGACCTGTTCTAGAGGCATCTGCAGGACTTTCAGTGAATGTGAACAGATGCAGATTTACCTGCAACTGGAAGCTAGAGGACAACTTGTAGCTGCAGCACACAGACTAAAATTTAATATCCTCCAGTAGCCTGTTGAACAACATCAGTTATCAGCAGCTGTGAGCATTACTGTACTACAATATGAGGTTGAACCATAGACTGTATATAATTAGGGTTGAACCATAGGGTTGAACCAGTTACATTGTGACGTCTCCCACAGCAGCTGCAGCAGCAGCATGGTACTGCTTCATGTTAGCTTAGCTAGCCTCCAACACATGACGAGCTAAACAAGCTTTAATGTTGGGGAAAGTACATACTGTACCTCTGAGAACTCTTTTCTTCACTCTACCACAATTCTCAGCGTTTTGATAAGTTGTTGACGTCTGTCATTATAAACCGCGACGAGATGCCCCCCCCCCTCTCTCTCTCCCTCTCCCACTCTCCCACATCAGGCGACCAGCTCAGCCTCAGTCCACATACCTCTGCTTACGGCCGTTTTTCTTCCTCCTCCTTCCTTCACTTTTGAAAAGCTGCTCTTTTGGAAAGATGTTCTTTCATCATTCAATCACTAAAAAGTTTAAACACAACACGATCTACGTTCTTCCACAGTAACCACGTCATGTACGTCATCACAGTGAAAGCAAGTGTCAGTTGGAGCTGCAGATCTGATCATTGCAAAGAAATTAAATATTGAGGTTTTATTTTGATGTCTTTTGGAGGGAAATTTCAAGTAGCTACAGCATGTTTAATCTATTCCATAATATAAAGGCTACATAACTTTAATTAACTTTCTTTTTTTTTTTTTTTTTAATTATTCTGCATTTTGCGCCCCGTCCAGGGGATGGCGCCCCAGGCGGTTGCCTGTGTCGCCTGTCGGCAAAGCCGGCCCTGTTCCACATCAACGGTCGGCTCTGTTGTAGCCTATGGTTGTAGCTTTGTGTCCAGTTGATGGAGAAAAAATACCGATGTAAGTTAAGGGTAGACATTCTATTCTTGTGGGCTGTTAACGATTTTCACCACAGAAAAGACGCGTGCCAACTATATCAGAATCAGAATCGCTTTGTCATTGAACCATCATCCCAGTACAACGAAATTGCTTTCTTGGACAACCCGTCCAAGGTCAGACAGACAACACACATGTAAACAAAGACAAGCATAACATACAGGAACTGGGAGGACTTGAGGCAGCTGCCAATTATGGCACACCTGTATTTGCAGATACATAGTGAAAAGAAAATCCATCCAGTAATGGATGCTCCTCTACAGCATCAACCTGACATCCTTACATATCTTAAAATATTAAAATCCCTTTCTTTCAGTCTTAATCTTATTGAGTCAGATGATTTTTTTTACCATTATACTTACAGACCCTTTCCAAAAAATTATAATATATTAGAATAAACACCTTTTCCATGATATTCTAATTTTTTGGAAAGAGTCTGTGTATATATATATATATATATATATATATATATATATATATATATATATATATATATATAAACAGACCCTTAGAATATCATGGAAAAGGTGTTTATTCTAATATAATTTTTTGGAAAGGGTCTGTATAAGCCCAGCTCTTGTTTTCATTGTTGAGCAAAGAATGTTTTGTTTTTTATCTTTAACAAATGTGACACCAATATCTGACACATTGAAGGAAAATGAGCTTTATCATGAGTTCTTGGGCCCCTTGACTATCAAGAGCCCCATAAAACCCCTCAATTTAAGGCCTTCCTAACTTGTAGTCAATTTCTCACATTTCTCAATTTGACACAGGTGTCCTTAAAAAATGTTGCAAAGACTGTACAGTTTCTTGAGGAAAGAGGCCATAACAACCACTAAAACCCCTGATAATTTACCCTGAGATCTCCACCACTCATTTCTGGTTTAGCTTTCATACAATAGAAAACTGATTTTACAAGCTACTGTAAAGCCATGTGATATTTACACACTAAAGAACTTTTGCCACCCTAAGTTTGTGTATGCCATTCTTGTCAGTTTTTTTTTTTTTTGTGTAACATTTGATTTTTTTTTGTTGCAATATTTATCACATTTAGAGCGATTGTCTCATGTTTTACAAGCATCCAAGCACACAATCCAACTTCTGTAATGTGTAACCATATGAAGTGGACTTCTACTTTACAATATCCTGGACATTCGGATCATAGATCCAATGGATATGGAGCAATTTTAAACCCAAAGTTCCTACAGTTTAGGGGGGGGGGGGGCGCATAAATCACACCTCTGTGTAACAGTAAATGGCACTCAATGATCTAAGGAGACTTTTGTGGGTCTGTCAAGTGCATAATGTCCATATTTTACAAACAGGTTGAATTTATGTGGAATTAAAGGTTTTATACTTTGCCTAGAGTGTCTTTTTTTAAGCTTATTTGAATGAATGTTTAAAATATTTGGAGAAAATGTGTATCAATATAAATGCTGGATTTTAAAAGGGTACTTATAGCCAACAGCAGCACTGTCAAAAGATCAGCATGAATGTCGCATACAAGTGCCCAAGGTTTATTTTCTATTCCCATTTCTAAATTTATTTCAAAAAGGAAAACATTTTTTTAAAGCTATATTGAATTCAAGCTGCACAATTAACTTCAAATGATTGAGGTCCACAGGTCCAAAGCTTGAGTACCGATCACTGAGTGCTCTGGGTGCCTGGAATAGTGCTACGTAAATATGATCCTCTATTATTCAATATTTCAGGGGGAATGATGGTGGTGGGGGGTGTGTGTGTGTGTGTGTGTGTGTGTGTGTGTGTGTGTGTGTGTGTGTGTGTGTGTGTGTGTGTGTGTGTGTGTGTGTGTGTGTGTGTGTGTGTGAGAATAGGAACCTGACGGAGAAACTAGACTATACTACACAAATAAGACTTTTCTTCCAGGAAACTAGTAAACAAAACTGCTGATTTCCCATCACACAGGGACTTACAGTAAATCCAGCCTCAACTGAACTTTGCATTGTTTACAAAAGATAAGAACCTGTGGATTTATTAACTATGTAAAGAAACCAATGAGAAGCAAACCTTGCAGTGTAATTAATGATTTATTTCTTTAACAAAGACAGCATCAGCAGTGAACCTCACATTTCCCATATAGCACATTTCTTTCTTCAGCAGATCATGACATAACATTTGCTTCTTGGATCAGTGGTGGTTAGAAACAGAGGGACCACCAGAAACAGATGTAAAAGAAGGGTGTGTAAAAAAGGACAAGGGTGAGAAGAGTTCATAATATAGATTGTCTTGCACAGAGCAGCTTGTTCCCAAGGTGTCTGATAAGATTTCCATCTGCTCCCTTTGCTCCTGTTCAACTGAAGACAAAACCCAAAAACGGCAAAAGTACAAAAACTGTGCTTTGACAAATATGACAAAATAAGGCACAAACATGAACAGGTACTTACTTAGACTTGTAGTCAAGCAAAGGGATTTCCAAAAGGATTTTCAAAAGCATCTGCTGAACCACTCTGAGCAACAGAAGCATTCTGCAATGAGGATCAGAAAAACTCATAAAAAAAAAAAAAGTCACTTGTTTTAGGATTATTGCAAAAACATCAATGAGTAAAGCAGTCTACCACAGCTACAGGCGGAGCTCCAAACAGACTGGAATCTGGGGCTCCAAACGCTGTATCAAACATGTCCTGTTTGAGGCCGTTTCCCTGCGACGGTGCTGAAGTGTTTGAGACAGGCGTAGAGGAGAAGGCCCCATCAAAGAGATCAGAGTTAAAGCTTGGAACTGGGGCTGCAGCCGGGGCAGGAGCATCTGTACAGACACATTATTGCAATTAATGACCGGCCTCTTGATCAAATGCATATTAACTTGCAGGACAAAAAAATGCGAAAGACAAAGCTTTACTTTACCATTATTAGCAAGGGATGACATTTGATTGATTTCAAAGTCGTCATGATCGGCAGCATCCTGAGCAAGTCCAACTTTATTGGAAAAGTACTGATCAAATGCTGCTGGCTCTTTGCTGCTGGGGGCTGGAGCAGCACTTGGTACCACCTCCCCTTTCCTTGCTGGGATGGCCGGGGGTTTGGCCAACTGGAAGTCCTTGAACATGTCCTTTCCAGTCTTCTTCTCTTTGTCCCCAAGGGGATCCAAAGCTGTAAAGGCAGTGTTCTCTACTTTTGGACGGGCTTCCTTTGCAGGTGGCCTTGGAGGTGGGCGTGCTGGACCTTGCTGGTCACCCATTCCTGGGAAGG
This sequence comes from Atherinomorus stipes, assembly GCA_023101725.1. Classification (NCBI taxonomy): domain Eukaryota; kingdom Metazoa; phylum Chordata; class Actinopteri; order Atheriniformes; family Atherinidae; genus Atherinomorus; species Atherinomorus stipes. The sequence goes on along the minus strand of JALJCO010012136.1, from coordinate 106,303 downwards.
CACCAGGTTGGAAAGGATTGGGTGCGGCAGGCTGACCCCAGGCGAGGTGAGGTGGGGACAGAGGTGGGGCACTAAACTGTGGTGGCATCTGCTGGGCCCAGGCTGTGGCTTGCACAGGTACACCAAAGGCAGATGGCTGTGGAAAGCCCGGTCTCGGCCCCGGAACAGTCATTCCTGGCATGGGGAACATGTTGGGTGCAGCAGTTGGGGCTCCCCACATGCCTGCAGCAGGCATACTGGTGGTAGCTGGTGGACCCAACTGAAGATTTCCTGAACATGGAAAACAAAGAATCAGACACATTTGGAAGCCTAAATCCTAAATGAGGCTTAGAAAATAAAGCATTATTACCCAAAGCAGCTATGGAGGACGGAGCAGAGTTTGTAGGCGCATTGTTGAAAAGGTCAGCTGGAGTGGAGGACCCCTCAGGAGTGGGAGCAGTAAACAACTCTGCTCCAAACAGATCACTTGACGCAGACTGATCCCAGAGAAAAAAAAATCCCCAAAATAAATGACATTGCCATAATCAACATAATTATAGGAATTAAGATGAAACCCACTTTGACCAAAGATAAACCAAAATTAAACATGCTCTAAAACAATTTGCCTGAATGTAGATGTATTTGCATGCCTTGCCACTTACCAGTGCTTTCGTCACTGAAGCATGAATATGAGGATAGATTATGAGCAAACAGTAGCAGCTGTTCAGCAGTAAAGTCTAAATACAGTCTATTACAGCAAGTTTGAGAAGCACAAAGCCAGTGATGCATGCATGAAGACAGAGCAGATCCAAACAAGACCTCATCTGCAGGCGTAAATTACAGGCCCCACTTTTCTACAGCCAGTCCACTTCCTAGCATATCCTGTCAGACACCAGTGCATAGCCCAAACACTCAGAAGTGGAGATGTGAGCGCCAAATGTGCAGCAAACCCATTCTTTTATGCACAACGCATGCAACCCCACTATAATTCATCCAGCTGTGTAATTTCACCTTTGCACTCCTTCGACCTCGTCCAGACTTAGAGTTTTGTGGAGGCGGACTTATGACAACTGAATCCTTGTTATGAGTCGCTGGCGGTTCAGGACGATGAGCTACGCCATTAGAGATGGGAGAGGTTTTCAAAGTGGAGTCAAAAAATGGGTTTTGGGTTGAGAGAGCCTGACCAGAGTCATCCCCATCCATCATGGTAACCGTGGAGCCCTGAGTTATACTGCCTCCTAGTGGCCACTGTCCGTTATTGAGAGCGAGGACCATGGACTTACTGGATAACCCATTTATCTGCTGACTGCCATGTTCAGTGTCTTCATTTAAACAGTTAAAACTTGTCTTATTAGTGCTGCCAGCAGTGCCGTTTAGATGGTTATTGGTGGTCGAGATATGAGCATTAACTGGTTCAAAACTAGTGGGCGACTTAGAAAGGGGGTCATCTCTGAAAGGGTCACTGTCTGGAGCTGGGAAATAGCCAAAAACAGAAGAAAAAGGATTCTCTGTGTGCGGAGATGCTTTACAGTCAGGGGCAAAGGAAGTTATAAAGGAGTTCCCCTTTATGCAATTCTGATTGCTGTCAACTTCAGCAGAAAAGTCCAGCAAGAGAATTTCATTAGAGTCCTGGTTAACATGAAAGGGACAGTGAGAGAGAGAAAAACAAAGATTCATGAATCATTTCAGGAGAGACAAAACATGTGTTAACAAAATGAACAATGAAATCACATGGTGTGAAAAGACATGACAGTTTAAAGCTGCTATTAGTAGAACACGTCTTTTTTGGTTTCACCAGCACCAAATATGCTGAAGTCAGCACATGCAGCTTGACCTAAAACTCAAGCTAAAGGGTCGTTTGAGCAACATGTAAAAGATTACCAGAATATATACACACAGCTTTAAGGGTCACCAAACTGAACAGATTCTACTTGTAGCAGCTTTAAAGTTAAGATGAACAATGAGATTGGTAAACATGAAGCATAAACTCAATTCTTAAAAAAAGATTTTAAATTCTGATCTAAAACCAAAACTCTCCTCTTTTAACAATTGAGTTCACATAAATACACTTAATGATCTAAAAAGGTGCTGGTGTTATTCATAAAGCTTTTTTCTTTCACATAAAGCCGGATCAACTTTACCATTTACCTCATACCCACAAAGTTAATTAGAATCATACATTTGAAGGCACTGAAAGCACAAAGTATGTAACATATACACAAGAAAGACCCTACCACATTTCTTTTACTAAGCACAATTATGTCATCCAGATTTAGAGACACACTTACATTCGGAGCCTGAATGTCTGGAGGGGTTGACATGTCTCCAAAAAGGTCAAGTTGCTCCACTGGCTGGATGTCAAAAAGAAAAGTATGCAGCTTCTTAAATTGACAGATTTTAATGAATGGCATTTGTTCAGAATCTAAAATAAATGAAGTCCAGTCCTTACCTGGGCAGTTTTTCCTTCACTGTTCACACTTAACAAGGCATCACTTCCATTCTAAAGATTAGGAAAAACAAAATGTCGAGTAAGAATCTCTAGGAGAAACGAGAGACTTTTTACCTCAAGTGCTTACCTCAACGACCGTGCTGCCATTTTCACCCTGTAAACAGAGGCAGCGCGTTAATCATTATACTTGTTTTCTTAAATTTTTACTGACGCATGTGTCATTTCCGTGGAATGTCTGGAGGATGTGATTCACTGAGAGAACACAGAGAGGCAGTGTTGATGTTCAGGAAGTACATACACACCGTGTACCCTGTCAGGCCTCCCTGAAGACCACACCAAATGCTTTCTCTCAAAGAAAATGCCACTGCCCAGCATTTAAGGGGGGAAACTTTTCCAGCTTCGGTTAAAATATTACCTTTTGTGAGGACTCTTCTTTTTTTCTCATGTTGAAGATGACCTGGAAGAGATCTTTCAGATCAATGACCAAGGGCTCTGCCTGTAACACAAAGAATATTTTTTTTTTATTGTTAACCCATTTGTACTTAATAAAGACTGTGTTTCTTCGAGTGTTACCTGTTGTGCAGTCTTTATGGCAAAGAACTGATGCTGTCCTTCTGCTCCACATACGTATCCGAATGCCCTGTTATCGGTTACATCTCTGGCAATGAAGGAAATCTTATTCACAATGTGCTCGTGTTCAATCACCTGAGTGACAAAAGGGAAAAAAGTTTTATCATTAACACTGCAAATGTAAGTTAACTCAAGACGTAGTAGATTGAAATAAACAGAACTTACTCCTGATTTCTCATCGATTATTTTTATACCGGACATGGAAATGTTGACCCAGATCCTCTGTTTGTGCTTGCCTTGAGACCGAGCAGCTACCGCCATACCCTGCATTTTAGAAGAAGAAAAAAAAAAAAAAAAAGAAAAAGAAAAACTTTAATTGTTAAACATGAGTGACAGCGAGGCAAACTTCTGGGTCGAATGCGGCACCTTAAGCTTCATCATTGAGTCCTGGCACATCTTGTCTCCGCGAGCCTCTGGAACATCATCGATGCCGATCAGCTTGGCCTTGTACCTTACACCATCTCCTTGAAACCTGCCCAGCAGGTACTCGTCTGTCTTTTCAACGACTACAGGGAACAATAAAAAAAATTATATAATTTATTACACACCCACACATATGTATAAATTAAAGAAATATCAATTGAATACCGTTAGAAATTAAATTAATGGAAGAAACTTCGTTTAAACAAAAATCCCTTGTACACTTGCTTCTGCCACAAAAATTTAAAATGTAAAGTCTTGGGACATTTTTCTGCTTCTTGAAGTAAATGCAGAATTACGCTGTTTAAAAAAAAAGAACTTCAAGGAACTGCTTTAAACACCTGATATATAGTCCACCTAGTGGTCCGTTCGGCACACTGCGAATCTGAATGGACACTTCAGATCAAACAACTGATGACCAGTCAGAGCAGACTGAACTCTATGCATAAATAACCACACATATAAATGTAGAGGAAGCTTCACATCAGGCATGGATGGCAAAATGCTCATTTATATAAAAACCAGGGGGAAAAAAATGCAAATCAAATTCTAACTTCAACAAGCCACTTGACCCATCACTGGTTTTTAAGAGACTCAATCAGCTGAATCCTGCACCTCGTTAGCATTTGTGGCTACGGCTGTGCTCTGCTGTTGGATACCAACTTCCTGCTCAATACACTAAAGTTCAGCCTCTGCCAGTTTGTCACACCACAATCCTGCAGCAGAAAGTTTTCACCACTTTCTGCTGCAGGATTCATAAATTTGAGAAAAAAAAAAAAAAAAAAAGCATATGAGAAATTAATTTTACAACTTGTGACCATTTAGGGCAAAACTCGCTCAACATCTTGTTAAGAGTAGGAATCAGTTCACAAAGGCAGAATGTAAATTTGTAAAGTTGTACTACAAGTCTAATTCTTAGAAATACTAACATGCTGGTATCCAGAGGTGGACAATCCAGGTGCCATGAAGTAAAAATCCTGCCATGTTTTTGGATCCATCTGTGCATTTAGAACAGGTGCTTTCACTAATGAGCTCATCTAGCTGCAGAGGAGCGGTGCCGATTTAATTCAGCTGGTTTAGTGGCCGTTCATACGAGGACGATTGCAGGTAAAATATTTAATCGGAAGTGCCTTTTGTTCACACAGCAACAGCGTTATTCTGGGTTGAAGACTCATTCCAAAGTGGAATTCCTAAAGACGCAACACTGTTGCATTCTCGTCTGCATGGTCCAAAACGCAAAACTGATAGTGGACCTGCTCACGTCACATTAGGGCTGGACGATAATTCAATATCAATATATATCGATCGAGGTTTTTTCAATATAAAAAAAAAAAAAAAAAAAAAAAAAAAAGGGGGGGGGGGGTCAATAAAAAGTTCAATACAGAAGCACAGTTTTCTGCTGTAGCCTTTCGGGTAGCATGATACTACAGTTACTTCTTCCACCAAACCAATCACGAACGCAGACCCAGGCAAAGGCTGAACTGGAATTCAGTGTTATGCCCCTTTCAGACTTGCACTGGAAAGCAGTATTATTGTGGACTCTGTCCTTTATAACGCTGCATTCAGACATGCGTACCGGTACAATGCAAGTCTGAAAATGGCTTTAGTGTGAACTATATTATAAAGTAGGTCATTCAGCAAAAGCTTAAATGGCCAGGGCTGCACCTAAAATAGCTCTGACTTTGATAATGGCTTTTTTTTTTTATATATTTTATTTATTTTTAAATCGATAATCTCTTTTTCTATATCGTCCAGCTCTTACATCACGTGCGTTGATGCAGGAAACAGGAAAAACAACAATGTGTGTATGTACGTAAACCCAGCGGATCTAAAGTAGATTTTACGCATGCGTGCGGACATGGTGGAGTTCTATCACAGCACCACCTAACAGCCTGGTGTGCATATCCAAACGAACTCCACACACACTTGCGTTCTCGTATGCACGTGGATTTCTTCATGACAATGCTCGAGTTAACGTGGATAAAAAATATGGAGACGCCACTTTTGCATCTTCTCTCCTGATAGTCACTGTGAACGTAGCGTAAGTGATTGTTTGGAACAACTGCAGGACAGGATTTTTACTTTCTGGACCACGGATGTCCAACTCTTCTGGTATTTTGGCATTTTACAGTTTCATCTCCTGGAAAGTCACTCATCTTGTACTCAGGATCATCAACAAATTTCAGAAAAACTTTAGACACATGCAGAGCTGATGTGGTGTAACAGTCGTGGCGGCTTTGCAGGCCTGTAGAGTTGACCAGTCTACAGGCTGAGCTTTTTTATGTTTGTTTGAAAAAGGGGGTTGCCACTTCCTGTTTCTCCAGAAACCAATGTATTGAAACTATGCATTATCAAAAACCTCCGATTTGCAATATCTCACCTTTCTTCTTCTCCTTCTTGAATGGGACTTTGGATCCAGGAGTCACGGGGGAGCTGGGTGGGGTGTTCGAGGCTGCGGCTGTAGTGGGGGAACTGGGGTCGGCAGATACGGGTGAGCTGTTCTCCACTTCTGCAGACATGGTGTGGGATCAGCTTCACTGGACAAGTGACGATCTGAGATAAAGCTGACAGCAGCTCCGTGTTGGGAAGGGGGGGCAGTGATGTCAACTGATCTTATGACTTAACACCCACACATCCTTCTCTCTTTGTCAGTCTGAAGCAGAAAAAGTGAAACAGACAATGAGTGGCAGACACATGAAGGATAAAGATTACAAGTACATGCATTCCTAGGAAACCTGCAAAAAGCATGATATTGGATTGTAAACACCCTGCAAAGAGATTTTTTGCTCATCTCAAGCAATAATGTTATTTAACGATGCACAGTAAACATTTACAACTATGGAAACACTCAAGGAAAGAAGCATTACGAGACATATGACCTATAAAACATCAAACTCTCATAAGACCACAGGACACACTAACCCTCCTTTGATTTAAAAAAAAAAAAAAAAAAAAAAAAAAAAGGGGGGGTTACAGACTCAAAGAGTAAATTATCCTGACAATTTCATGCAGTTATATCTTCAACTTTAATCTTAGTAATTAGCTTTTTGTTAATTTTGTAGTTATTACAGCAGCGACTGGCAACAACTCAAACATCATGTGATTTCTCAGACCAATAAAAACAGATTCAGTTGCTTAGGAGCATCATGGTAGTTAACAGACAAAAACTAAAAGCACACCACCTCATTTTTCTTTGCCAATGTGCTAGTTGATTCATTTACAAGCAAAACCACAAACATGACCGAGAACCATCTAACTCATGTTGTAAAAACATGATTTATTCCATTTCCATTATCTAGAAAATACGCCAAAGCAACCACAGCAAAGCCATGTGACATGCAGCTACCGGGATAAAAGTAAGGAAAATGAAAATACAGCCATAAAGCACTCATCCTGCACAACCACAGGGGAAAAAAAAAAGCCCATCCAGCACAAATCCAGCTCTGCTTAGTTACAAACATACCTTTAGGATCAGCTCCTGAGGCAACACTGACCAGAACACCTGTGTTAAGAGCCTGTGAGTACCATAATGCAGACCAAAGGTTGGAAATGGGCAAAGGTTGAGCAATTCCTTGAGGTTAATCTTACGCTAACATAGCAAGAGATCTCGTGATGCCCAGCAAAGCAGGTGCTACTGAGAACCACTTTACAATGGCAATTAACCCCATAAGTATGAAGAAGTTGTCTTTTTTTTTATTAGAAATAGAATTAAAAAAAGAAATTAAGCATTTTTTTGTTTTGTTCTTTTGGTATGTGTGTGGATAAAGACAGGGGGGGGGGGTGGATGTCAAAGACTCAATCTGGCAGATAAGTTAGATCCGTAAAGGAAATGAGACTGATACAAAAGTTAGATTAGGAGATACAAACTTCCAGGTCAGCAAGTGCAGTTTCAGCTTTGTGCCAACAATTACCTCACTATAAGTAACACCTGACCGTATCAGACTGCAGAGGTTCTGGAAAAGCTGCTACTGCTGTTGTCAGATTTTAACTGAGAATTGCATTAGAAGATCTATGGTGCAAACTTGCCTTTATCTGTCAGTAATGGTTCTAAAGTCAGGCAAAGAAAAGCAGGCCAAGTCATGCATGTTTGGTTCACCCTGACACACATGCTGACTTTGTTGCAGTGCTGAGGAGTGCATGAAGGCAACCTTTAATACTGCTGATGCTCCACTTACACAAGCCTAACACATGATTTCACTTGTCCATCAACTACAGCGAAGTGGCAGAGCCTTGTAAAAGTGGTGTAATGTCAGCACTTCCTTGCAGATTTGAGTTAAAGGGTTACTTTTTAACTGCTACCTAAAAAAAAGTCACATCTATGAAGATAGTGGGAAAAATCTGGAGCTTTTTAACAGGATCCACTAATGACAAAAACATAACACTTGATCACAGAAGAAAAAAAAAAAGTTTAAACTTATGTTTGTCAGCAGAAAAACAGCAGTGAAAGGGCAGAAATGTCACAATCCTGGGCCATCAGGAAACGTAAACTACTGCACATCTGGAGGAAATCAGGGAATGACTCAGTCTGCAAGTGAATGAGATGGTGAAATACCACAGGCCCAATGTGAACACGGAGGGCAGGCAAACACTTTCAAACCAAACAAAAATGCTTTTACACTTAAACAAGACAGTTGTTTGGGTGGTACAGTCCTTTATGAAGAAGGATAAACTTTCATAAAGCTTAAAAAAAAAACTTTAAACTCTGAAAAGTAACATGAATGATTTGTGTTTTTACTCCCTAAAAAGGCTAAAAAAAGAACCTTAAAATGACCAACAAAAGCAAACGGTGGATGAAGCTTTACCTAAATGATGCGCATTCCCTGCATTTTTAGAAAAACTTTTCAAGTTAACTGTAGACATAAATTTTACGCTAATGTTCACTCGCCATTCAACACTGATGTAACTACTTTAAACCGACAACCTGTACTGCTTTGCCTTAATTAATGCAAGGATGGAAAATCCAGCCCGACAACACAATGACCAACCTGTTGGAAAACGCGCAGATGTCGAAATCCTGCCGCACAAATGCTGATTTCTGCTTCCGCGATGCCTCCGCGCTGCAAAATCACCAAAATCAAACGCAGCTTCGAAAAACGAGCAAAGAGTCAGATGTTTTCCGCTAAATATCACGGACAGAAAGGAGAGACTGCTGCGAGCTCCCAGATTAACCCTTCACTGGCTGACAGGACTGACTCCCCGCATATTTCAAATGGCAGAGGGGCGGTCTCTACACACATGTGAGAAAACTATACCAACAATCACATGCAGGCCCAAATAGCCTTTAGCTGTCATATTTTGTACATTGAATTTATCAATAACACTATGTTTACTTTACTTTTAACCTGTTTTGTCTACCAAAATTCAGGTTCCAGTGAGTGTAAGGTAGACATTTCAGAGATATAAAAAAGAGAATTGGAATTTACGTTATTTTTTAATGTGCAGCTTAAAAATTAACCTCTATCATGGCTTTGTTCTGAAAAAAAAATCTCAAAAAACCCTAATCTACCTAACAATAAGAAGGCACTGAAATCCTCCACTTACTGTAGGTAAGAAATTAATACAAAATTTTATCTCGAAGTGGGGGCGGCAATGAAGGGTCTGAAAATATTTTGGCAGTGACACAACATATGTCACTTTAGCCTCTTACAAACTATGTTGAAGTTACAATATGGACTTTCAGTATTCAAGTTTGAGAAATTCAAATGCAATTCAATTCCATAATAACTGACTCTAAGCTGGCTAGTGGGCAGGTGTGGGCAATTTCATTGTAACGAGCTCATCAAGCAGGTACATGCAGCATGTTTGGGGTTTGGTCAAAGCACAGTGTTTAAAGGTGTAGCTGTGAATAAACAGCTTGTACACAATACAAGAGAGAGAAGTTATTATTCGACCGTAAAAACAAAAATTGATCAGTAAGAAAATAGGAAAAAATTAAGAAGAAACCCAATTGACTTTGGTATAAAGTGAGAAAAAAGGACACACTCTGCAACGTAAAAAAAACTGGGAGTCCACATCAAGAAAAACTTCTTTCCTTCCTGCCAAGAGAGAAACAATCTCCAGGAGGGAGATGTGTCATTATCTAAATCTACCATAATGAGAAGATTCCAGAGCAAATACACAGGGTTCACCACAACGTGCAAAGCATTCATAAGCTTCAAGAATAGAAGAGCCGGAGAAGGAAAAGCAACAAAGACAAACAAAAATAGCTGCAGTTTCGTGAGATGAAACCAAGATCAACCTGTACAAAAGTACAGGAGTAAATCAGTTTAATAAGGCTTGGAGTGGCTATTGATCCTGAACAAATGACATCACCTGATAATATGGATGCAGCGTGAGCACTGACATGTACAGTATGACTTGACCCTTTCTGAACAACGTAAGCCAAATGAAGGTAAGCTGGTGGTGCAAAAGCACTATGAGAGATTTTGAAGGTAAAGAGCATGAATGCAGCTGTAATGCAGATAAATCTGCCTTAGCTTATTTAAATTTAAGGTTTTCCCTAATAAAACTGGAGTTCATCAGAAATTAGAAAGCAGATGTCTTTGTGATGTCAGTGGAAAATTTCAGGTGGTCAACTTGAACATTAACATTTAAAAAAGTTCCCAGTTAAACATCTATTTTTTTTTTTCTTTTCTCTCTTTTTCTCTTTTTTTGTGGCGTTTTTTTCATCCACCAACCTGTATTCCAGATAAATCTGCCTTAGCTTTAAATGTAGCAGATTAAATCAGCTCATCTCTTTACATTTCAGAGCTGTATTAAAGAAATACACCATCCAGCAGCCATCTTCAGCTAATTTAGGAAAGGCTTTTATGTTATTTGGCAAATTTCTTGCATGCAAAGATACAGTGGAATACATTAAACCTACAATTACATACTGTATGTGGCACTTTCTGTTTTCAAAACTGGTGATAGCCTATGCTGATAATCTGTGCAGACATAATTTCTAGAGTATCTATGGAATGTGGTAATATACTATATTAAAGGTCTATGAAAAGAGTGTGTTAGAAATATTCGAAGAAGTTTTGAAATTGCATGCGAAGTGCTTGTATGTTACTTTCTTTTTTTTCTTTTTCTGTTTTTTGATGACGATGATGACCGGCTTTGGATTTATTCGTTCCCTTTCACAGTGAGGTTGCATGAAGTTAATCTGGGGTATTGGAATAGCTCTGATAAAATGTATGTTCTTGTATTAATTCTTAAAACCTTCCTTTTCTAATAAATCTCATAGTTATGGGTAGTTAGTCATCTCTTAATCATGCTTCTATACTGTCGGCTTAGACTTCTGAGGAGCATCCATTATGCACTGGGCTCTTCCTTTCCCTCTCATCTCTGCCTTTTTATAAACTTGTGGCAGTGTTGCCATCATTAACTTGGTCTCTCTTTCTGTCTTCTCCACCCCAGCCTGTCGAGGCAGATGGCCGCCCTACTTGAGCTGGGTTCTGATGGAGGTTTTTCCTCCCTGTTAAAAAAAGGTGTTTTCGTTCCCACTGTTCCAACCACTCCATGCTTGCTCAGGATGGGGGATTGGATTGGGTCAAGTCAAGATTCAATCCAATCTGTTGGTTTCTTTAGCTAGGCTGTTATGATTTGGCTCGGATTCATCTGTCTGTGAAGTGCTCTGAGATGACACTGTCGTGAAGTGGCGCTATACAAATAAAACTGAATTGAAATGAATTGAAATTGAGTTCTTACATAATTTTCTGCATAGATAGTTTGTTTGATCTAAATGCATAAACTGTAGGAAGATCTGTATCAAACTAAAGGAGAAATAAGAAAACAAATACATCAAAGATAAATGATTAATCACTAGGGCTTTTATATTTGATGACCATTTTTGTGTCTTTTTTATAGAAGATGTAAGAAAGTTCTACCTCAATCAACCATAAATACGGTGGATGAAATTAAATATTCCTCTTTGAAATGGATCAAATGGATGGATGGATGGATGAATGGATAAAGCACCAGCATGTGAAGCAGTATTTAAAGGTATATTATGTAAAAATTACTGATATCTCATGGTAAAGATGGGTATTTGAAAGTAAAGATATTTTCTTTCAAATGACTTCATATTCCAAGCACTGTTGGGAATATATGGTGGCTGCTAGTGGCCAAAATTCTCCCAGACATGTTTTCATCTGTGAGTGGATCCAGTGGTTTCAGGTGTAGCTATGACTCTAATATGAGTAACTATTTCGAATGTCTTTTTAAGGTATTACTGATCCCAAACAGTGCTCTAACTCCCATTAAACAAAGCTGGTACATCCGTTTTGAAGTTCAGAGGGTTCCTACTTCACTCACATTGTTTTGTCCATTTAGGGACACCGTAGTAAAAATGGTGGCACAAATATGGCAGCCAACATGTTATGCACCTCCAGCAAGAAGATATAAATGGCTCATTCTAAGAAAATAAACATGTAACAGGTGTTCTACTAAAGCGATTACACATTAATAGAAACACAGATTTGGATTGTATAGATTTTTCTGCCATTGATCCTTGTTTTTTTTTTTTTTTACATACTGTTCCTTTAAGTGGAGTAAATGTATTGTTTAAATCCCACCTCTGCAAGCAGGTGAACATTACAGAGCTTTTAGCAGTACAGGAGACCATACATCCATTAAGAGTTGAAAAGAGATCTATAAAGAGAATCCAAATGAAGTAAAAAATACTTGTTGGGTTGGATTTCTAATGTGTAATGAGATACAATATTGTTTTAAAATTGTTATATATGAACAATTTATTTGACTAATGAGAGAATTTGACTGAAGAATTTCTTGTTGTTCAACTTAAGTGATATAAAAGTTTTTGACACAAAGCCAGAATATGCTGCATGTGCTCATTCTTTGCCAACACTGTGAGCCTGCATTGTTACAAACCATTAAACTGATAAAGTAACTCATATCTTATAGGAGTACTAAGTAAAAATTAAGTACATCGAGCTCCATATTATAAGCAGGACTAAAGCTAAAAATGTGCTAACACAGGACATGTTGAAGTGAAGCCCTGACCTTTCCTCGGTTTCTTACTGCAATTACAGTAAACTGCACTGGGAATAGGTCATCAGCTTCCTTTGTAAAACTGTCTGTTTTGCCTTTGATGCCAAAGTGATTCACTAATGACAGTTTTTATATTTGCTGCTCTCAGCACTGAGTGACACACATGAAGTTCCCAGAACCAAATACTGGTCGCACAGGAAGTCTTTTTGTTTGATGTTTGCAGCAGCATCAAAGATGTTTGTTTTGAAGGGATTAAAATCAGAAATTGCTGATTAGTGTAAGCCGGTTTAGGCACAAAACAAAGACAGAGGAATTTCATTTATTCAGCATAAACATACGTTTGGACCTGAAATCTGTAATAACTCCTAAACCAAAATAAATGCTAACACTGACGTCTGCACTGACATGAGCAGTGATGTCAGAGTGGTTCTTCCTTGGAGACTGGTTGGTTTCACTTCTGTAAACCTGAGTGGCTTTAGTACTGTGGGGAACTATCGATGCATCGCAAATAAATGTCAGACAACAGGACCAACACAGCAGGCCTTAAGGCAATGGAAGTTCACGGGAGATAATACCCTCCAAAAAGTTTAATAATCAACAATCAAACAAACAAACAGTATTATTATTATTATTATTTATGTGTGGCAATTTGCTACATGGAACTGTTTTTGATCATTTATTCAAAATAATAATTTCATTGGCGCAGTAAAAGACCTTCCGATTAAAGCAAACCATGATACTTTTTTTGTTTGTTTGTTTTTTTTGTATTTCTTTTAAAAAATTAAGTAAAAAAGCAAATAAATAAAACATGACTAAGTTTTTTCCAGCCTGGGATCATGGTGGTATTTCAGAAAAACTTAAATGACAGTATAGAAGTAAAGTTGTTTTGTGATGTTTGAAAGCCAACTTTGATTTTAAAGCAGGTTTGACAATGTACCTTTAATCATTTGTAAGCATGTGATTTTTGCTTTTTAAAGTACAAGAAATATGAATATATCAGCATGAGCATTTGAATCAATAAATCAAATCTTTTCATCATCATATCTGTAGTATTCAGAGCTTTCACTTGAATAAAAGTGCTTCTAATGTTACAACAGTCCAATACAAAACAGAAATATGAAAATACTTCATGACAAGTAAAAGCTCTTAGGCTACATCCACATGGAGACAGAACTGATTCTGTTTTTAAAAAGTTTTCTATAAAGTCAGAACCCAGATAAAATGTTTGGTCCTGTTATGGCCCAGATCTGCATTTCAGTTTGGCCTTTATTTGGCCTTGATTTACAGGAACTTACTCCAAAACTCAGCTATGACCACCACATGTGGCCCACAAGGAAACTGCCATACACAGCAAATTTTGCAGTGTTAAATCAACACTTATAGAGTTAAATTTAACACTGTATCTGAGTGTATTTGGTCCTTATCAAAATAGTGTTGAATTAACTCTTTCCATAGTGTTGAAATTTCAGAGTAAAATTAACTCATAATTGAGTTAAAATTTAACACTGGCTTACACTGTACAGTGTTAATAGAACTTAACACTGTCAGTTAATAACACTGGATAGAGTTAATCTGATTCTCAACAGTGTTAAAGAGTTACTCGCTTGTGGTGATAAATCAACTCAAATGTAAATACTTTTTGCACCTGTATTGAGTTCATGGAGGTGCACACTAAGCGCACAACAAAAGTTTTGATAATAACATCTATCCCATCACAAGTTGAGCTATGGACTGAACCACCACTCACGCTCATAACAGCGTCACAGAATTTGTGACAGTTGTTGAAAAAAAGCTTTTCGCTATGACAGTTGTCAGGTGTGTGCTGGTGCACAGAACAAACTGTCATCTTCAACAACATATTCTGATAATCACACACCAAAGACCAAGGAGACCCAAAGGGATCAAATATCTACTTAACTTCACGGTGCAGGACCATACAGGGAAGTCACAAAGCATGATGGGAAATATTCAACTAAAGAGGGCGGAGTCTTCCTGGGTGCACTTAGTTACACTTGATAGAGTCAATTATACACTGAAAGAGGAAACTTGTTTTAACTCTGAAAATTTTCACCTGCACTGGTGGTCATTTTACTCTTAATGGTGTTAGAATTACTCTGAAAGAGTTAATAGGATTTAACAACTCAAATTTAACACTGAGGATTTTACTGTGTAGTCTTTGTTCAGGCCAGCTCCTCACATTTGGGCCCCTTCTGGCCCAAAAAAACACATAATCCATGTCCAAGCCAACAGCGGACATCTGACACATCTTTGGCCCACACAACACTTGCCAGTTGAGAAACTGAGTCAGAAAGATAGCGCTAATTAGGCCCAAACATGTCTGCTACTGTATCAGGGAATTGTAAGCAAGTAAGTAAATAAACTTTATTTGTATAGCACTTTTCACAGACAGGGGTCACATGACAACAACAATACAAGCAAAAACAAGTAAAAACTAACTACTGTAGATAAATGAATAAAATGATTAGCTTTGAAAAGCCTGTGTAAACAGTTGAGTTTTTAAGCTGCTTTTTAAAGTGTCCACAGAATCCAGAGAGTGCAGAGACAAAGGGAGTTTGTTTCAGAGACGGGGTGCCACTGCTTTAAAAGATCTCTCTCCTTGGGTTCTATAGCAGGTTTGAGGAACCAAAAGCAGATTTTTGACCTGAAGACTTCAGGCTACGAGCTAAAGTATAGGGCTGGATCAGACCAGTAATGTAACCCGGGCACCTGTCCATGAAAGGCCCTGAAAGGGACAGGATTTTAAAATTCATCCTGGAAGTGACAGGATGCCAATGAGGGGACTTCAGGAGAGGAGTGATATAGGCTCTCCTGTTTGTGGGTTCCTTTCAGCAGCCTTGCAGCAGAGTTCTGGAAAATTATGGATTGTTTCAAGAAATCCACACAAAACCAGTACCTGACCTGTAAGATTGGTGCTTACACTGCCAGAGAATTACACCACAAACATAAAACTTCTGTGATGCAAACAAGACGGCAGAGAATCATCTAAGCAGTAGACACTCGTGTTGATTTTTTATAGATTTTGTTGTAAAAGCATATCATGTTCAGTCGCCTCTGCATCACAAATACAACACTCTAATCCACTAATATCGTAGCTGCTGGTGGGGTTTGCATAATTCTTCATTTTTGTCATTCAGTTTAAAAGATTAGCACTTTTGGCCTCCTTGAAGGCTAGTCACATGTGGACAAAATGTCCCAATTGGCAACACCTATTCATCTCCGTGTGGACATGTGTCAGACCTTTTCTCCAGTGTTTTGATTGGTTGTTCATTTTTTTTCTTTAAAAAAATGTATTGGAACATATAAAAAATGTGCTGCTTATAAAAGTGAAATAATAATGGAGGGAAGTACATCCAGCTGCATGGTGGTGTGGTGGTTAGCATTGCAACCTCACATTAAGAAGGTTGCTAGTTTGAGCCCCAGCTGGGGATCTGCAGTGTACCTCTGACACAATATGTAGCTGAGCAGTAAAAATAATTATGTGGGTGATAAAGGCTGGTAGTGCATAAAATATTGTTAATAATGTTTTGATATTAAAGTCATTTATATTTCTAGTCTATACCATGGACTATCAAAATGAAGTGTTCTGTTCAGCAAAGATCATAAATTTACAAGTTTATGTAAAATTTAAATCCTTATCCAGTGTGAATTTGTAGAGCGAATAGTTTTGTTGTGTTTAAATCTTAAATAGTATCATCAGTGTTTAAACTGTATGCTGTACCTTCCAAGAAAATAAATTGTGTCAGTGTTATAAAGTAGCATGCTATGGGCCTCCAAATTTTCTTAAATACACGCCTTTGCTACTTTTCACCCCCATTGTTTTAATGCAGATTCTTTATGTGCAGTAGTTTTCAAAAACTGCAACACAGATATTGACAACTTAAACCGCAGTTCCATTATGAGAAAAAGATGTAAAGTACTATATCATGAACTGTAGGTTAAGAGCTGCATGAGAGTGAAAAGGACAAAGGAAGGATGCCTTTCCTGACTTTGTATCCTGTGTTCTGCTGACAGTGGCTGGTTTTTAGGTGATGAGCCCCTCAGAAGCAGATTATCGCCGTCTATTTTTCCCTTTGGTCACTTGAATAAGCTTTTTTAATCGCCTCTTATTTAACACTTCAAACTTTTGATAAAAATTCCTATGTTCATGTTCATGCAGAACTTGTAAATAAGAATCTTGTTCTTAATGTCTTTGCCTGGTTGAATAAAGGTTAAATAAAAATAAATAAATAAACTTCAAGAAAAGATGCAACTCAGATGAATTTTATTCCTGCTTTTTAATTTATCATGTCATTTTCAAAGTGCATCGCTGCACCTGCACTGTTATGGGATGCATCAAGTCTGCTTCTACCATATCTTTTGTATTTAAACATAGTTGAAGCTCTTCTTCACAGTGACATGATCCTCCAACAGTCAAGAAATGATGGTTTACTGTTCTTCTGAATGTGATAATTGATTATTTAGATCAGAGGTGCAACATTGCAACAGCTTGCTGATATAACAAAGAACGAGTCAAATGCCACATATTAATATAAAATCTTGATTTGTACCACAGAGGTGAAAGATTCTGACAGAAAACCCCTAAGGAGACCACTGGTGGCACAAATCAGTCCTGACTGACTAATCAGACAATTTATCTCTATAACAGAATGCTGACAGTAAGGATGTAACAATAATCGATAAAAAGATAAATCGGGATACAATTCCCTGACAATTAGCACCGTTTCAGATTTTAATTATCGTAAAGCCGTGATTATCATACTTTGAAAAACCCACAGTGATGCTGCTCATAGCCAGGAAAAGCAGCAGCAGTCCTTCAGACACAATTTGCATGTTTGGCCTCTGAAAACATGGCGGAAGGCACCGCATGGAAGCTCTGGAGATTTTTTTTTTCCTTCTAAAAGGACAAAGTCTAAAGTCTGGATGTAGTCTGGAATTTTTCTTAAAAAATGCTAGGAGGAAACTTTTTTATTTATTTATTTATGGTATTATTTTAATGTTTCTGCCACATTTACTATGGTAGTGTTGCTGTGATATGAACATCTAATATCTACTAAGGTACATGAAACAGTTAAAGTTTCCTTTCTGGACCAGTTCTTCTAAAATCTGTAAGACTAGATCAAGTCTTGAGCTCTGAATGTGAAGAAAATTATTCTTGGTTCTTATCTACAATATTGTATAAAGCGATGAGCCCTCGTATGGTCATAAGATGCATCTTTAATGCTCATTTATATGTTTGATGTCTACATGTTATGCCAACAGAAAGTCCATACTTGTTACTATATTTTTTCTAATTGAAACTTGGTGAAAAGATTTTAGTGTGTGTATAAGAGCGTTTTGAACATTTTGAACAGATTTCACCAATAATAATAGTAATATCGATAACCGTAATAAATTTGCTCACAGTAACCGTGACATGAAATTTTTATATCGTTACATAGCTGACGGAGACCATCTCATGGGAAGTGTCCTTTCTGCAATTTATGACAGGAAGGACACACAATCAAACCATCAAGTATTTCAGGGCGTGAATCCTGGAGCTGGCTACCACCAGAGCCAGAACCTAAGATAGCCACTTATCTCCAGTCCATAATTGAGGTAGTCTTAGATTTTATCCTTTGTGTCCCTCTCTGTTCTTTAACTACTAACTGCCTTCACAGCTCCCAACCATTTCAATCTAAAAATACAACACAAAGCAGTGAAGGCAAGCAGCAGAGCAGGAAGCACCGTCACCATATTCTAACACCGTGACCAGATTTTACAGAATATAGAGCGCAAGTTACAGTAAAACTAGGCAGTGCTGTGCTCCACAATGTTTCTCCACAGTTCCAACCTCCCCCCACAAGAAAACAGGAAGTCTTTCTTGTCTGGAGGAATATTAGCCAAGCACCTTAGCTACCCTCTGGTTTCCTGAGAAAGTTGGGAGGAAACTGTCGGACCTCATAAAAGTGGTGACTTCAGCACATATTTGTGCCTCTCCATCGGGCCATGACCACATACCCCCCCCCAGACTAACCCGGCTCTGCTCGCAGATCCAAGCAAAGAACCAGGACAGGACAGCCTCCTGAAAAGTCATCAGGGAAAAGTCTGACTGTGTTGCTTCAAGTCAGCAGGAAAATACTTGTCAGCATGCGGAATATTCTGGAATTTGGCATCACTTACTCTCTCAGAGATTTGTTGTTCATGATTCAGCTAATTTCATCATAATTCTCTATGCCTTGCTTTCCACTGACTTTAAACCTGCTTTCAACACCTTATGCTGAGAGTTGCTGTCCTCCCTTTACATATGTATATAAATATAGATTTTAGTCTTAATCACTCCCTCCTTTGGTTGAGCAAAGTTCTGCAGAATCAGCAAAAACGTCTCAGATCACATGACAGTTCACTGGGTACAACAGTTCAAAACTTCCTCTGCATTGTGCAAGGCTCGTTTAATTCACATAGAAAAACAATGTTTAACATAACAACAAACAATACCAAAGTCAGTGTACTGAGTAAAGTTTATATTATTCTTTATACATTTGTGTATTCTTTCCACTTAGAAACTGCAAGAAGTGAATGCTAGGCATGTAAGCTTATTTAAATTCCACTGTTACCTGTTCAGTGTTGCCATCTTGTGGACACCTTCTTGCACTGCATCATCCGACCATCCATCCATCGTCTACAGGGCTGCAGCCTATTCTAGCATCTACAAGGCAAGAGGCAGGGTAAACCATCTCGTCTACAAACTGCTGCTGTTTTGTCAGCAAACTGTTACAGTGGTCAGCAAAGTGGTTTGGAGACAGCCAGTTACTGTTTGACCTAAATTTACCATGGCCCTATCATGCAAATGCAAAACAACAGCTTAAAAAAAAAAAGAACTGTCTTCAAATATTTGCTGTTCCTTGCTGATGAATGAATGATGCAACTGCAAACGCAGTTGCAAAATACTGGAAAGATAGCAACTGACCAACTGCCATGACTTCCCTGAAGCCCCCCCCCCCAAAAAAAAAAACCCAAAACAAAACAAAACAAAAAACAAACAAAGCAAAAAAAAAATGTCAATCTATAATCAATGTCTGCAGAAAAAAGACAAAGAAAGACTGAATTTAAACATATTTTCATATTTGTGAGTTGGACTTATCATTGACCTTTGACCCAGCTTGAGAGTTGATTCCATCAAAATTTTTATTTTTATAAAGTGGGGTTTTCTCAATTTATTTGTATCTTTCGGACCTCATTTTATGTTTTAGATTGTTGGTCTAATTTCTTCTCTTTTTAAAATTGTTTTATGTTATTTATATTCTTAAATTTATTCTATGTCTTTTTTTTTAAGGATTTTTGAGCACTAGTGACCTTTATGTGACAGTAGAATGACAGTAAAGGGGGTCAAAGAGAGTGGGGGACGACATGCAGCAAAGGGTCCAAGGCCAGGAATCGAACCTGGGCCAGCTGCACTGAAAACTTGTAGCCTTTGTGGGAACAGGTCAACCCGTTGAGCTAAATACTGCCCTTTTTATGAATTTTTGCAAATTATAATTTTGGTCAATACCTTCTGTTTTAATGTGCTTTGCAATTAAAGTTGACTTGGCTTATCATGACTTGTTGTTTGCCTATTTAGTGATAAATAGGAAAAATGTAATTCTTCACAAATGTGTATAGTTGTATTGCTGTCCAAGCAAATTCACTGAAGGTATTTGTGCCACACCATCAACAGATAGTCACAGATCATCAGCTTGGTAGTCAAAGTTGGTATTTGTTTTTTACTTCTTAAATATGAGCTACACAGTATGAATTAAAACAGTCATTATGGCAGTTGGGTCCTCTCACAAGCATAAAAAATAAATTTTGCCCTATTTTATGTCTGTGTGTGAGTGTGTGAATGCTTTTGTTGAACAGTTCAGGGTCATTTTCCACCAAGAGATAAGCTCCAACACTAGCTGACCATCTGATTGCTGTGGAGTTAACAGTTCCAATTCCAGGTGGAAATCTGACCCACTAGATTTCATTGTTTCATTATATTTTGGGGAAACGTTGGTCCCATTGCAAAAAAGGTTACATACAGGATGACATTTTGATATTTCAATTCAAACAAATAATCTAAAGTCTGGTTTCCGAGAACTGAATCAATATTGCTGCATCTGAAGTCTAAACTATTGACTGTGGCAACAGTATAGGATTTTTTTTTTTTTTCGCAATCAGCTAATCATTAACAAAAAAAAAAAGCAACTGAATAGAATAAATAAGCCAGACGTGCAGGGTTAACTGTCTTCTCAAAGGATCATCATGAGGACGGAGTTTGTTCTGCAGCTGGGCTTCTACAGCCTGTGTCTGGCTCTGGCACTTCTGGACAGAGGACAGTATGTGTTTTTCTTTTTATTTCAATCACTTTAACTACACAGAGTTTTTATTATTATCATTATTATTATTATTATTGTTGTTGTTATTATTATAACAGCTTCAGACAGCTGAAAACAGCTTACATCTTAAAATGTGAATATTTCAGAGCACAGATACTTCCTGATCCACCAGCTATAAATTGTGCATGGAGCGCCTGGTCAGACTGGAGTTCTTGTGATCCTTGCACAAAAATCAGAGTGAGTCATTGAGTTTGTGGTCTGCAAAAGTTAATCTTTGGATTTTGCTTGCTCCTTATAGTTTTCAGGCTTTGTGTTAACATCTACGACAGTAATTACTAGTTTAACTACAGTGAATGTGTGAATCAGAGCTTTCAAACTTTTGCGATGTTTGTAAAAGTTATCACAAATAATGCTGGGTCATTTGCGGGACTGTACAGAACCGCTATTGCTTGACTGATGCTTGACAAAGCATTGTATCATTTTTGATTCTCAGAGACGTTCTCGTGGCATTGAGGTGTTTGGCCAGTTTAATGGTGATGCTTGCAAAGGATCGATTGGTGAGAGGCAGGCTTGCGTGACTGCTGATGAATGTATAAAGCCAACTTCTTTTCCTTGCAGTGACACAGAGTTCCAGTGTGACTCAGGTACTGCACCTTTATTTAAGTCACATACACTGATCCTTTTGCGTATGTCTGTGTGAGTGTGTTTTAAAATTTTTTTTATTTAACCTGCATCTTTCTATAGGAACATGCATTAAAAAGAGATTGGAGTGCAACTATGACTTGGACTGCGAAGATCAATCCGATGAAGCTGCTTGTAGTGATGATGTTCGTAGTCCTTGTGGTGCAAAAACACCTGAAAACAATGAGCAAGGCAGGACAGCAGGATATGGGTAAGAGTTATTAAATAGCTGATTCATCTGGAATTATAAAGCCAATATACACTGACATGGCAGTAAAAAGAAGATAGCTAGCACAAATTGAAACGTAGCTTCAGCTCAAGCAATGCAGAAACAATATAACCCTAGAAACCCTCCTTAAAGTCTTAGAGTCTCCTTAAAGGTACACCGTGTAACTTTTGGCCCAAACATTGGCCTAATCTAAGTAATAATAGATGATTTCTGGGCTCAATATACAGCATTTGAAACATGTTGGTGCTCCAAGGGGGCTGACCTCCTCAAAAACCAAACATTAGGCTCGTTTGACTTTGGCTATCTGCAACGCAACTCGGCTTCAAGTGAGGGATTGTGGTCCTGGAGTGTTGCATGCTGGTTAGAAACAGACTGTGCCTGTACTGCACTGGAAAACGTGACCACACGACATGATCAAAAAACATCGCGGAAGCTGTCCGACTGCAGCCGGATTGTGCAGTTGCACCTCAGCAACTGCAGCTTCTGGACCTGCCTCCGCCGCCGACAGAACCTGGTCCTGATTGGTTTAACCTCTCACCGATGCAAGCTCCGATTTTCTGACGGGACTTCCATGTGATGCCCCTAGTAATAAATCCATTTAGGTGTTTTCAACAGGCTACAAAATTATTTCAACAGCAGGTATTTCATATTGCAATCAGGCGGATGTTCACAAAACCTGGATGGGCGGATATCTGGCTGCTGCAATAAAGTAACACAAATGTGTTGAAGCCACAAGTTATTCTACTCAGATAAATATAACGCTTAACTGTAGGTTATGCCAAAACCTTCACAAATGCTCTTCATAATTTGGATTTGTTGGACTTATTGGTGTATGTCCATACCTTTCCCATGGATTTATAGGTGCCTTTCAGAGCCTCAACACATTAAACAATATGAAGGAATAAAGATTTTTGAAGAAGTGAGAATCTACAGTACAGTGGAGATGTGAATTAACCATCTCCTAGGACATTATTTGTGGGAAAGTTGTAATATTTATTTTACCCTCCATCCAAAAAAAAGAGTAAGAAAGAAAGAAAAGAAAAGAAAAGAAAAAAAAGTTCCCATTTCTTTTATTTGTTTTAAATTCATGACAAGTCAAAGCATTAAAGTTTTGTATATTTGAGTTTGGGCATTTACCAGATTGCTGTCCTTAATGTTGCACCTTAACAGGTAAATAACATTCTGTCTGCAGACATTTCTATTACAGTCCAGTACAAGTTCATGTAATCAGCGTCAACAACATCCTGTCTCAATACTCAATACTGAAATTAGACCTGATTAGATCTGCACGGCGTTCAGTAACTTTGAGCTAAATAAAGGCAAATGGCGCGAGATCCTCCTTCCTTGCAGTCTTCACGTTGACGGACCTGTCCGGGTGAGATGCGCTGCTTTCATGAACTGTCTGTACTAAAACCTCTCTAAATTTGTTTTGCTTAACTTTCTCAGGGTTGGCTTTTAGAGAATTAATGTTCACATTTTGTACAGTTCTACAATTTGATAGAGGTTTAGAGCTACCTTTTTATCTATACTTCATTTTTTCTTCACCAATAACACAGTAGGCCTGCTGATCTTTATACATCTTAACAAGTAGACTCATAAGCATTCCCTTTACAATGACTCAGAAATGTTCAAATTAACCTTGTTGCAGAGCTGCATTCATTTCATTATGGGTGTGAATTTTTTTAATCAGATGCCTAAAAAAAGGTACAGGACTCATTGGATTTTTTTTTTTTCTTTTTTTTTTTCATGTCCATGCCCCAGAGTCAACATCCTGGGTACAGATCCTCGAATGAATCCCTTCAACAATGATTATTTCAACGGGAGATGTGATAAAGTGAGGAACCCGACCTCTGGGGCCCAGGACAGGCTTCCCTGGAATGTCGGTGTGCTCAATTATGAGGTCAGTCACAAGAAAGTAAGCTGACCAAAATTAAGAATTGCAAGAATTCTGTCCAATAACATCACCTTTTCTGTTACTGTAGACTCTGGTGGAAGAAACTGTCTCCAGAGAGATTTATGAGGACACAGACAGCATCCTGAAAGAATTGATAACGGACACGACTTTTAGCATCGATGGTGGATTTTCCGTCAAATATACCCCAAGCGAGCAGTCTATGTCCAATTTTTCTGGAGGGGTTAATGCAGATGTTGGATATTCAAGAAAAGAAATCATTAAGAATATCACAGAATACACTACCGTCAAGGTATGTACCAGTAAACATACCGTTCAACACAATTTGAAATTAGATTGCTGAGAGATAAACAAAGTGAGGAAGTGAAGCCAATAATGTTTCTTTTGAAAAATAAATCTGTGTTTGCATCTATTTACTCTTCTTTATTTACTCAGAACAAGAGCTTCATGCGGGTAAAGGGCAGAGTACAGCTGAGCACCTACCGCATGCGCTCCCGGGATCTCCATGTTGCTGAGGAATTTGTGGCACATGTCAAATCTTTGCCTTTAGTGTACGAGAAGGGTATTTATTTTGCCTTCTTGGAGGATTACGGAACCCACTACACCAAAAATGGGAAGTCTGGCGGGGAATATGATTTGGTCTATGTTCTAAATCAGGACACCATCAAAGAAAAAAGTATGTGTAACCCTGCAAATGAATGTCCTGATCTCTGATCTATGTTGCTTTTGACTTGTGTGTCTAATACATGAAAAACTAATCAGCACTTACTGTCTCTATGCATCATGGTTCTTGCAGAGATTACCGGAAGAGAAATTCAAAACTGCGTCAAAGCTGGAATCTCAGGAGACTTCACTGTATCACCATCAATAAGTGGAGATGCACACATAAAGCCTGATTGGTGTAAAAAGACACCAAACACGGAGACACGTCAGTTTTCCCCAATTTTTCTCTTAAAACAAAAAAAACAAAAAACAGGAACACAGACTGCTAAGGGCTTTATGATTTCTAAGTTTGCCTTGACACAACAGATAAGATAAAATAAGATAAGACAAGACTTTATTAATCCCACAGTGGAGAAATTCACTAGTCATAAATGCACAAAGATAACACACAGAGATGCATAAGTTGGAAATGTGGAAAAATAAGTGATAAAAAAAAACGGGTAAAGGTATCTTATATACAAAGAAAAAAATAGTTTCTACAAGTTGAGAAAAATTCTTCATAATTCTTTTCATAATTTAGTTCTATTAACAAATCCCTGTGAGGGACACAGAGGACCAAACTGGCCATTACAAAAATCCCTCCACTGTTGGCCACCTCTGAAAAACTGTGGTGTTAGAGGCCAATGTCAAAAACTTGGAAATCCCTGAAGTTTTCTAAAGAGGAGATTGTGCACTAAAACTGTAATAAGATACTGTGTCATGTTAAATAAGGAGAATTTCATCCCCTCTTGCCGCACAGATACAACTGAAGGAAAAGCGATGGTGGATAAGGTGATGACAGCAGTCAAAGGAGGAACTTTAGCAGCAGCTGCTGCTATGAGGGCAAAGCTTAATAAGGAAGGGGTGATGGATTTAAATGTATATAAGGAATGGGCCCGGTCCATTGGTGACAACCCTGCACTAATCAGCAGTGAGGTAAGCATGAAAGACTGTACATGTTATGTATAAAGAGGTCATGAAATTGTTTAGAACAACACAATTTAATGTAAAGTCAATCATGGAGTCAGCTGACAGGGGTGGAAAGTTCTCTCTAACAATACAAGACAATATGTATGATGCAATATAATTCAGGAACAACACATTTTAGTTCAGGAGAATCCAGGAAAGGTTGGTTTGGCTAAATCTAATGTATGTTTCTTTATATTTAAATATAAAACAATGCATTTCTGCCAAATCTAGCATCAGTTTGCTGCTTTCAAATTGTCCTATAAAAAAGCAGCAAACTAATGTTTCTTCTTTAGGAAAAAAAAGGAATGAGATGTTTCAGAACCCACTTATTATTGTGTGTCTGACTTAGCTATAGACACAGCTTTAAGATGTACTGTAATGTGTAAACATATTGACATGCAGACATTCAAACTTGACCTTGGTGAGTTGGAACCAAATTGTGATAAGAAATGTTGTGATAACATATTTTGTGTACATGTTTCAAATTAAACATTCAGATTAGTTGTATTATAGTTGTCTAAATGCTGAGTAGTTTGTTATGAGGTCTTGCACACCTACAGATGGGGCTGAAGATATAAATCATGCGGTCTGTGCATCAGTCTTATTGAAATTTTAATGTTTATTCATGGTTGAATTCTACCTCAAATGTTAGAGGCCAATTTACATCAAACTAATACAGCTCAAACAGTTTAGATTCCTTAATGTGTATAATATTAACAGACATTATTCAGAAAAGAGATGACTGACTTAAGAGCCATAATGACATCTTTGTGCACTCTTTTTTTTTTTCCTGTTGCCATTTTCTGTTAAGTTAAATAATGCACATACTCTGTTTCTGATAGCCGGAGCCGATCTACAATTTAGTTCCAGTGACCATTCCCGATGTAAACACCAGAGTGTCAAACATCAAGATGGCCATACAGGATTATATGGCTGAATACAGCTTGTGTAAGTGTAAACCTTGCCAGAATGGAGGCTCTATCGCTCTGCTGGATGGAGAATGTGTATGTTTGTGCCATCCTCTATTCGAAGGATTGGCCTGCCAGAACTTCAAAGCTGACAAAGCTTCAGGCCAAGGTAAATCAAAGCCATTGCATCTGCATTTAACTTTCCTTTTTTTTTCTTTTTTGTATTAATCTGAGCAATACTTTCAGGTAAAGAAAGACCTGTTGTCAGTCAAGAGGGTAACTGGGCCTGCTGGTCGTCCTGGTCCAACTGCAGCGAAGGGAAACGCAGCAGGACACGCGACTGCAACACACAAGGGCTTGTTGGAGCTGTATGCAAAGGAGATACAACAAGTGAAGAACATTGCTAAACAAACAGAAAGCCATCATAAAATGTTGCTCTCTCGTGCACTCTGATTTGCACAAACTCTTCCAATAAAAGAAAACCATCAGCTGGGGTTCCAGTATCTTTCATAGTTTCAGTCTCTTAAAATATTCCGACTTCTGCCTCTCGCTGCCTACATCTCTGGATGTCTTTGAGCTTCTGTTAACTTGAATTGCGTTGGCTCAAGTATGTATTAATGAGCTAATAAGTCATCTTCAAAAGCATGTACACATTCCAGCTGGTTGTGCTGTTTAAATGAGAACCAGATGAGTAAAGACCGTCGGGACCGAGAGAAAACTGACTCTGAGGTCGACTAGAGGCTGCTAGTTGGCAGAGATTAGAAGATTTAGATCCCGGACATAAACGCATCATAAAGAAAGACAATATATATAGTCTATTTTCCACTGTTGGCGTTAACAGTTCCAAAAATGGGGAAAATAAACCTTTAAATGTGTTTGCAAATCCAAAAAAAGGAACAGGAGCTTGTAAGTTTTGAGCTCAAGAGTCCAAACACTGAATAATTTCTTTTCAACATTAGTTGTTCGTCAGTGCTCCTGAAAGATATAAACACAGTTATTTGCTTCCATACTATGTGAATTATGCTGTTTCACATAGTAGTACCAACTTGTATTATGTGGATTTACACTGAAAATCATGTTTTAAACAACCCTCCTTTCGTTCAAGTAGTAAAAGGAAAGAGAAAAGCTTTCATTTTCGACACTGGTCCAGTTTCAGGGTCACACTATTGTACATGATGCCTCATTGTTTAATTTTTATGGCTAACAGGGACACTTGAACAAAAATGTGGTGTTGATAATGTTTCCACCAACATCTGAACCTCTGACACATCTGCAAAGAGAACAGCCATCCACACTTATAATCCTGTTTGAGAAAATCCCAACAGCACATTACAATATGTGTTCTTACCAACAGAGGTAAAATCATTACTCTGGGTTAATCCCTTGAATGTTGGTGGATTTGCTTTTATACAGGGCAAAAAAAGAAGTCTTATTTGCTCAGCTTAAAGGTGTTTGATCTTTGATTCTCATGTTTAGTCTTCCTTTATAATTCTGTCATTTAGAGAAAGCACTGCAGGCACAAGAGATAATCGTGTTACCGAAGGCCTTACTAAATAAACAGTGAGAGAGGGAGATAGCAGTGAGTGAACTACTGCAGCTTGCACAATGTTTAGGAATGTGCACAGACCTGCAAAAGGGAAATTTACTTAGCTACAGAGTGCGCTGAGCTCCTCACTTTTTATAGAGCCTACTTGCTATCGTTTTAAAAGTATTCAAATCTGTACTTTTAATGAAGATCTGTAAGAATATGTTCCTCAAGAACACCTGGACGTTTTTGCATATCATTCTTGGATCTATTATTATTTAGCACCAGTTATTTGAACACACCATTTACTACTTTTTCTCACAGGCAGCCTCACCTCCTGTCATCACTTTAATAGGGTGGAGAAAAGGTCCTAAAACCTCCGTGTGCATGTGTAGTGAGCTGAGGGGGGTCGGGGGTGGATACATACTTGAGAAATAACCACAGGGGGTGGTGGCCCCCAGCCTTTAGGATGTCAGCATGATGGAGTAAAAGTTTGGAACCTTATTGAGCTCCAGGGAGACCCTATTCAGTCCAGACAGCAACCCAGCCTCAAGCCATTATCTCAGTCTAAAAAGTTTTGTTCTTTCCTCAGGCTTCACAGAACAGTTTGCACAAAATAATGAACCCATCTCCTCCAATAGACTGGCTAATTCCTCTTCACGTGTATGGAGAAACAAAAATTTGAATTTGTTCAAGAAACTAAACAGGTTATATTTGCATTCCTCTAATATTGGAGGGCTGTTTTAAACATCTTCATAAATAAAACAGATGTTTGATAGTAAATCTGTGCTAGTGAATTAACTCATCACATTCTATATTTAATGTACTGAAAAAAAAAGAAAACATGAAAACCAAATCCCTAAGTGTGAAGTCCTGTAAGTCACATTTTGGTATTTGCGGCTATATAAATAAACTTTGTTTGAATTCTTGACTTGCTAGAGAATCAGTGCAAAGTTTGCTTTCAAAATGTGAACCATTTGGTTGTCCTGATCATTGCTTTTAGTGAACAATGTGTGGGGATAATTTCCTTTTAACAAAAGGCCCTGGAAGTTTGTGAGATTGTACCCCCCTCAACTCTCTTCTAAGTACTTGAACACAGTTGGAGTTGCCCCTTCCCTGCTTGCCTGGGTCACTAAAGGCATTGAAGTTTTAGAGGAGCTGCTACGGCAGATTACTCCACACAGCTGTCCCAGCACCGTGGAAATGAAGTTATGCCCCTTGTCAGCTCTGTTATGTGTTCCTTCTCTCACTCCTTGTGCTTCAGCAAGGCAGCGGGAGGGAAACGGGGGGAGGTAACTAGAGGACAATCCCCGTCCAGGACGTCTTGCAGACGTTATCTGATTGGCTGATAGGATGCTCTCTCTTTGCATCATCATTCAGCGAGGCTTGAAATCCCCCTGACATTCAGCCCTGCACAGACCCTTCCCCCTCCAAACTTCAATCATAAATCAACCCCTCCTCCACCTTTCCCACCTCTCAAAGCCTGCCTTCCTATGAGTCCAGCCCCTCGACCTCCAATTATTGTGGGTCACCGAGGTTTACTCACTTCCCTCTACTTTTGCTAAATTTGTTTATTTTTAAAATCTTAACTGAACTGTTATCTAAATGTGTTAAAAAGCTAAAAGCAAAGTCATGCATGCTGACTTTGAAGATTGAAAAACAGAAATGTATAATAGATATTACAGCTGACTGCATTTTACAGAACCACAATATAGTTTTTTTCATATTTTTTTCTTTCGATACTAAACTACATGATGCATGAATTCACTAACAATTAGATGTATTTTATTTCAAGGTATTTTGTGTGGCTTGAGTGGGCAAACAGGTGTGCTTTAATCAATTTAGGTTATCATTTTAAAATACTATCCTGTTGCAAAGAAATTTTGTTCTGAGTCTGCTGAGTTTCTTGTAGATTAACAGCTAGAGGGCACTAAAGTAAAAGAAAGAGTGAAAATCTTTCATTCTATTATATGTAAAATGCTGCTAAATGTTTTATACCTTAAAACCTGCAAGGGAAGTGCATAACTTCACACGTTTCACACTGTGTTACAGCAAGATTTCTGCAGCTTCAAGCAAACTTCAAAAGCTCTCAGCAACCACTTAGTTTCCCCAAGGAACAGAAATTCTTCCTGTTCTTATTATTTTTTCCAATTTAAGAATAGTTATCTTGTGTATAAGTTTAATTTACCTGATTCATCCCACTGAAAAAGTCTGAAAGACTATTCATTTAATCATTTTTAAGCAAACATTGAATCCAACAACTGACTGATTGTTTCAGCTTTTTGTTTGAGGACAGCATACAGCAGATTCCAAAGCTAAGCTCACATGTGGAAAACATTTCTAATATTCATTACAATTACAATACCACTCTGCTATTTCCATGAAAGTACATTTTACAGTTACAGTATCTGTGATTTATCCAAAGAAGATCAAAGCTGCTGAAGGTTCGTTCATGAATTGACCTGTTTTACTTAAAATCTGTCTTGTTGTTGCTCTTCTTTCAAGAACAGGACAGTAACAACAGGAGAGAGTCGATCTTACTGCCCTGTTTGAAAAACCTCTTTGTAAATTTCTACCACAGGAATATGCCTTAAATTAAAATTCAACACAATATCCAAATAATTGGATCTTCCAAGATTAAAACTGCAATGCTGATTCAGATGCATCATACTGTAAGTAGATATTACAAATGGCACCCATAAAGACAACAAATTCATTCATTCCCTCTGTGAATGTTAAGCCTGTTTTCCTTTCCTTAGTGTAACCCAGGGGATGAAGGCTTTGAGGAGGAAGCAGAGGGAGGTTGGCCAAGCAGCAACTTGAGTTATGATGAGGCCATTTTAATGAGGTTCTGGTCCCTGCAGCAAAAGACCCAAGTTGACTATTCTTTTTTTCCAGCATGGGAAAACAAACTCTACATTCCTACTTTTCTCCGGTGCCAAAAGTTAATAGAAAACATATCATGGCATTGCATTGTCTGGGGGCCCCAATATGACTCTTATCCCTTCATTATCCTCAACAGTAATAAAAAGGCATTGCAATTATTAATGATTGGATTAGAGGGGACAGTGGCAGGCTTTTTAAAGACCCAGATATGCTAATTGGAAGATTCATTATTCTTTTGATGATCAATAAATGACAACAGATGTTGTCATTAACGGAGCTGTTAGCGTACTAACTGTTACCCGAAATAAATGATGAATTCTGCAGTGTATCAGCTGGAGTTTGACCGAGCAAATGAAGCTGAACTCTCTCACATTACTCCGCTGTCTTCCTCTGGGACAGCTGTCTTCTCGTGCTCCCCCACTCCATGAGAAGGGTGACAGAGGAACAGAGTGAATGAAGTGCCTCCACATTGTGCCGCTGCACCATTGTGTGTTTTGCATCAGCATAACAGAGGTGCCACTCGACTTCTCCTCCAATCAATGGGCTGCATGACCCATTTCTTTTCCAGGAAAAACAGCATGGCTCCCATTAATAGTCTTAAGACCTATTATCACAAGTAAAGGAGGAACGGTAGTGGCTTTTTTTTGTTGTTTTTGGTTGATAAAGACAACTGCCTGGGTGATAACACAACTCACATATGCGTGAACAGGCACATGTACGACCAGCAATGAAATTGAGACTATGATACTTTGGTGTTACTTTAGTCCTCTCATGCTATACTGCTAAACATTTCAACAAAATATCACTAATTAAGCTTTATTTTAAAAATCAGATTTATTTAATTTGCACATACATTCAGAAATCTGTGTTCACAACTGGTGTTTAACATCTCCACTCACATAAACATACAATTTATTCTTTCTTTTCTGTCTACATAAGACATACCGACAAACAAACGGACTAAATTTGCTCCATTTGTGCTCCAAATACCCAAAAGGAGACATTAACTTTTCTCTAGTCTGTTTCTATGGATTACCACTGCATACCTTATGCAAACATCCTTGCATACAAGGACAAGTGTAATACTTTAAGAGCTTCCTTTTGCAGATGCAAGATCTGCCTTGGGGTCAGGACACCTATAAGTGGCTCACATCAACTTTGGTGGAGGGGTGTGAAGTCCAATGACTGCTTTCACAGCAAGTAATAAGGACTTCAGGCACTTTTAGACAGATTTCCTTCCTTTCTGTACATGATGCTGTACAAGAGCAGGACTCACCTTTTTTTCACATAGTGCAAGTTGCTTTCCACTAATAAAATCATATAAAAATATGTCCACAATATTATTTTACACAATAATTTACATATATGTATAAACACGTTATCAGTTTGATTGATTTGAGAACCAACAAGACTGAATCTCCATTATTTATGATTTTACATGACTAATTCGTCTGTGCTGACAAGTCATTTAGTTTTTGTTGTAATTACAATGCAGGATAGTCGTGGATTTTCAGAAAAATGTCCTAAAAACCAAAATGGTGCTCAGCATGTTCAAAAGTGTCTGAAAAAGAGGGAAGCCTGAATTTTCCACATGTAGATCATCCTCTTGATCGAAGTAATCATCCTCTGTATCCTCCTCAGAGTCCGAAAAGCCGCTTCCTGCGAACCTATCACCGGAATCGGAGCACAAAGTTTTCATGCTTAACTTGATGTATTCGCATATGGTCCTTTCAGTACCATCACACACACAAGTGTCCAGCTGTTGCGCCTTCGGTATGGAGCGCATG
Organism: Atherinomorus stipes; assembly: GCA_023101725.1. Taxonomy (NCBI): domain Eukaryota; kingdom Metazoa; phylum Chordata; class Actinopteri; order Atheriniformes; family Atherinidae; genus Atherinomorus; species Atherinomorus stipes. The sequence goes on along the minus strand of JALJCO010012136.1, from coordinate 73,875 downwards.
TTGGTTATTGTTCTGCGGCAACTATCCGTGCACCTCTGTCCTCCGAAAAGTTTTCGACAATGAAACAAATAATCCTTAATGGCAGAGCTGCAAGCTGGGTCCATCTCGCACTGCATTCTAGCCTCGGTGCAGCCCATGGTGCTGGTCCGAGGCAAGCACGGATCGATGGCTTGTTTGGTGCTCCTGCAGACCGGATCCCGGGCACAGTCGCAGTCTTCCAGAGATGGGCCGTTCCGGGTAAGGTTGAGCTGGATCAGAGAGGATATGCAGTGACTGGGACACTTCCTACTTTCTCCGTTGATGACAGATGCGCAGGCATATAGGTACTGGTCGTAAGCGTATTTGCACTCCGGCTCTCCATGACACTTGAGGATAGCTTTCCAGCAAATCAGCCGATGGTTGTGGTCAGCAGATCCGCCACAGATGCCGAAGATTAGAATCAACACCGAGCAAATCAAAATTACTGCCTGCTGCTCGAATATGGCACGACTTGCCATTTCATCCAAGACTGAATGTTAAAATGAGCGGACTTCATAAGAGGATCTCTATCACGCAGCTTCAGCAGTCACTCTTTGATGGTTTCACATCACATCACAGTTGGTTAACTTGAAGTCAGCAAAGCGCCACGATAAAGTCCGCAACTGCGCATTGAGGGTAGCCATAATTAAGTTTCCAGCTCCCGTCGTTTCTTTTCAGGGAGGTTTCTGTGGTTAAGAACCCTTTAAGTTCGGGCAAACTTGAGCAAGAAGACCGAAACTGATGTAAAAGATCCGTGTTTCCAAAAAACAGTATGTCGCAGCCCTCCCGCATCCACTCCAAATGCGGGTCGTGTTGAGACTGGCTGATTAGATGCTGTAACAGCCGCGTCTGATTGGTCCACGAAACTGTTGTGATTCAGCCGTCACATGCGGGCAGTGACGCAAACTGCACACACTGTCTGCTACACACACACACACACACACACACACACCCACACACACACACACACACTCCTTATTACAGTTAAAGAAGACTGTAGCATAAAGTTTGTTCTTTCCCTACCTGTAATGCTTTTAATGTTTTATGTAAAGAACTTTGAATTGTCTTGAACATGAAATGTACTAAACTTGCTTTTGCCTTTTTTTTTTTTACTAGGATTATTATGAATATTTGAATATATATGCAATAATAAAATTTTCCTTCCTGAAGACTCAAGTGTCGAGCTATTTTACAAAACATTCTGTCTTGCACCTTCTGCCACAGTAACACAGTAAATCTGGAGTGTATATCATATGAAATCCACAAAGGTTTTGCTGACATATTCACACACACACATTCAAGACGTGGCATTTTTGAGCTGTAAAAACTGTGATTTCCTAATAAGTTGCTGGGAAAGTACCAGCTCCTTTTCACAAAGAAAGGAAAAAGAGAAAATAAATTTGTCCATACGATTTTTTTAATAACTGTTGAGTCTGTGCAAGTGGCAGCAAGCAGCAATGCGCAATGCATTACTTTGGTATTTGGAGGGTATTTCCTATTTCCTAAAATAACATTATTTAACGAGAGAAAAGTGTTAAGAGGGATGACAATTGCTGGCTTACGCCTTGTAAACAAACATCAGGCTAGATAGCACTGTAAATGAAGATTGATTGGATCTTTGGGGACCGTGAGGGCAAAAGAACAAAAAACAGAGAACAAAACCAGTCAGTAATTTGGATAACTCTGTTCCCCTGACCCTGTCACATCACCAAACTATTACCACAAAGATCTGGCAGCTCTCAGGGGGCCGTTGGACCCCAAATTCCAATTAGAGAGATTAGAGGAGAGTCAAAACAAGTGCAGTGGAGTTTCTTAGCCAAACAGCCCATACACACCCCTCTATCTCATCCAGCTGGCATTCCAGTCCAACAGTCTGACTTCAGTCTCAATTTAAAGCAACATCAAAGTGGAGGTTAGAAAAAGCCTTAATGGCAAACTGCTCAAGAGTCTCTTAACAAAAGAACCTGACATCAGCCCAGATCGCTGAGACTTTGGTTTCAGCGATCTGGGCTGGAAAAAGCTTTGATTCTCCAGAGCACAGAGCTCTCACAAAACTTTCTTTTTCAACAAATGAGAACACACTTACGAACACACCCTGGCTGCAGTTGGATTTGACTTTTAAGAAGGAGTTCATAATGCATAGCAGAACCAAAATCCCATCAGTGCTGGATGGCAGCCAGATAAGAACAACGGCCAGATTCAGAGCAGCCAGCAGCCCTGATGGAGCAGACAACTGCGCTCCCTGTAACTGCACCTCTTAAGCTATTTTATCACTTACATTCTTTACTTTTGCGCCAAACGTCTCATACTGTTGTGTTTTAAAATTCAGGCCAGTGGCCTCTTCTATCTATTTCAAACAAACAGGCAACCAGATACATGTGGTTGTTCATGGCGACTTGCATATAATAGTGTTTCCAGAATTGGAATGCGGTTCCCCAGAGTAGATTTGTAAATACTCATGCAGAGACAGACATGCTCTTCAGTTTGTCTCCACTGCTGTCAGAAGTCATTACACACAAGCTGCACTGCCAGAACAATTCACTGAACTTTGTATTCAAGAGCTTCCAAGTCCAGAGAAAGGCAGAAAGGGGGAGATGAGAAGGAGGAAAAGAAGGCAATATTAAAGAGCTGCCAAGGGTTTTTCTGACTGCATTTTTCCATTTTTCTTTGACTTCTCAGATGTCACTTGCATTCTTTCAACATGAAAGAGAAAAAAAATCATATTGCTTCTCTAAAAACAACTAGATAAGTTGAGCCTTTTGCTGATAGTTATCACATGAAGTATGTTGAATCAACTTAGAGCACAGCAGTGTTTCAGTTTTCATCTATGTTGCACAAAAAAAAGGAATGGTTGTAGTGCTTGGCTGAAAGGTATTTGAATTGTAGCAGGCAAAGCCAGCCCAGCATGAAATTATTATTGCATTTAGTGCAGACCTTTATAATCCCCTGAAGCTTCACTTTTCTGACTTTTATTGAAATATTTAGTTTTTAATGACATATTTTAACATTTGAAGGCCTGGCAACTAATTTTGTCCTGACAGCCATGCTTTTTCTGTACTTTAATCCTGACTGTGATTATTTATAAATGTTAACTTTCCCGCAAATCCACTTTTTAAATGCATGTACTGAGCTAAGAAGGTTAAGACGGCAAACTCTACTAAATGTCACCATGATAGCATTAGTTTGAGTCACTTAAACTCTGACTACACTGAGCATATACTTGGATTTTTGGTAAATGTGTGACTGTGTTAATGGTTATTGCAAATATCTGCTCTTTAAATATAAAAATATGTGTTTTCTGTTTATATTCTTGTTCAAGATGTGCATAATTGTTTTACTTAACAGCAAACCAAATGGTAAGAACACACGTAATCTTTTTTTTAAAAGAAATCATGTTACATTGTTAGGAAAAACGGAAAAAGGACACACATTATACGATCATTGCTTGCAGAGTGGTGGATTTGACTTTTATACATGGGTGGCCAGAAGCTGGGTGAAACTTTATCAGGGGAGTTATATAAGAAAGTGATTGTTTTCTTTTCTCTAAGGCCCCATCCATATGAAGGCAAACTGTGGCCTAAAATCACAAATTTTTCACCAAACGAGCCTTTCATCCATACAAAGCCAGCATTTCGGGGATCTGCAAATGATTTTTATTATTATCTTTTTTAAATCAAGGCTTCAAAGTGGGAGCATTTTCAAAGGCTGTTTGCACGGTTCCATCTTCAAGCTCTGTCTTCAAGCTCAATCTTCAATTTTTTAACACGCTTGCATCATAGCTTCACCTCTTCTACGTAAAACACGCATGCACTACACTCAGCATCACAACAGGACTTTTGTGCATGCCCAATGTTTTGTCGCCTGTTTTCGCCTATTTTTGCTTTAGCTCCACACTTACAGGCCTGGCATATATTTTGCAGCTTTTCCATGCGTTCATGTGTTCAATCACATTTACTTTATATCTCCATCTTTATAACAAACTTTCTTGAAAATATGAGCCCTTCGTGTTCGTTTTGTCTTTGTGTGGACAAGGTCAAACACACATGCTCTCATACAGTACACTGCTGTTATAATTGTTGTCACAATAGAGAAATGTTAAATGAAACATCTTTGGATTAAAAATCTGGATTACCAAGTGGAAATGTTTTTAGCAAGTTCACAAATGTTCCATAAGAAGGTAAGTTGGTTGTTGTGGGGGCACATGCAGCGCTTGATCAAGTAGGGAGCTCAGTGGCTTTTCTCCGTGTCAGTTCTGGCTTACTGTTTGGTGATGGCAGTGGTAGACTGGATCCTTGTGAGATACTGAATGACTTGCATGGCTGGTTCCACGTTTGCAACTGTCGTCTGCTCATACTGAGGCTATGGTTGGTCTTGGCCTGAACTATATCCTTCTTTTTCACAAAAAAAAAAAAAGTAATCTGGTTATAGGATGTATTTCTGTACATTGTCATGCTCCAGCTTACTTTAATATCAACTAAACTCTTGTTTATTATTAAACTGACTGATGTAGCTTTAGCTTGGTCACCACTAAGTTATGTGAACACTGAGGTACTCAGCATTTGGAGCACCTCAGTGTGGCGGGACTGTTGATATTCAAATAATTTTGCTGTGCCTTCTGAAACGCAAGATTGGTAATGGTTGTTTTAATGACCTACCAGTGCTGTCAAAAATAATGCCAGTGCTGTTTTAATGAGTTTTAATTGTCTGAGGATGATTTGCTATTCCAGTTTTCTCTCCCTAACTGCTGTTGGCTTACAGGTGCATTAAAGGTGCAACAGCTCCTTCATCACATTTTCATGCACAATGGGATTTTTCAGCATGATTGGCAATCTACATCGGCTACATTATTGTTGGTTGGGGATGTGTAAAAAGCAACAAAGTTTATGTCAGGAGTTTGGATGGATGGAAAACACAGGACTTTCACCCAACTGTTTTGGGTTTGAGTCCTGTTACTTACAGTTTTGTCTGAAGGGATACCCTGCAACTTTTGACCCAAATATTAGCCAAATATCATATCTTAATGTTATCAATAATGTAAGTAATAATAGATGACTTTTGTGGTCAATATACAGCACTTGATGCATGTCAGAGCACTGAGGGGGCTGCCATCCTCAAAAACCAGACATTGTAGCTTTACGGGAGTGGATCTGTCTCTCATTGGATCCTGTGACCTGGAACGTTTGGTTTATGGCTCAATGGCTTTAAATCAACTGGATAAAGTGGTCTTCAAATGTAACTCCAAAACACGGATAGAGACTGTTTAATTTTGTGACAGTTGTGTGGCATTTGGGAAGTAACCGGCTTAGTTCCCATAATGGCCAAAATTTACACGGTATCCCTTTAGCACTTTTAGTTTCCCGTTGAAGTTTGGTAGGTCCTGAAACTTCCTGGTTGCATTAAGGAAGTCCTTATGGGCTTAAAAAAAAGAGTTAACTACACATTTAAAGGCAGTTTCTGTCTCTGCACCAAACTTCTCAATTTTTCTTTGCTACAGCCAGATTTTTAGCTCCAACCTCATAGAACCTGTTTCAGACATGGTTCGACTTTCATAGCAATTTATTGGATTATCTGACGCCGAGCAATCCTGACAAAGCATCCATATGTGCTGAGTTTAGAGTGAGAACAGATGGTTTTAAAATGCAGGCAAGTTTTTCCATGTGTGCCAACCAGAACTTTCTTTTGTTGTTGTTCACATCATGTCTTTATCACACCAGAGATGTTTTAGGAAGATACCACATGTTCTGAGACTAAGTGCATCCCTCTGGGGAAGCTGTGCACCACAACAGGAAAAGGATCTGACTTTGCTCACACAAAGGAGTGCAGAACTAAGTTCAAATATGAGTCATTCTGGCAGCAAAGTGGTCTCAGAAAGTTATAATTGCCAAAGCCAAACAGTTAAAACAGGGTGTGATGTGAGAATGAACAGAACCATTGTTTTGCTATACTGGTTTCCAATCTGATTCATTTGTCTTGCTTTATAAAACCCACTAACACCACTCTAAACAATTTTGGAAGAAAAAGTATGGCTGTTAAAAAAATCTAAACTCCAGACAGAGAAGAGACACATGGCTTTGCCATCACGAAAGAGGGTTATTGATAGCAATATGACAACTGCAGTAATACTGTACCTGTGTGATATGGAATAATATAAACATGCTTGGGTAACTTAGGCCTGTAGAAAATACAGACAGGTTATGATAGGATAAAATATCAATTTCCTCTCCTTTCAAAGTGTGGCAGATGGTAAAGTCACATAAATTTCTAGATAATTCCACTGAGGGTATCTGTTACCGAGTAGAGGTGTATGGCTATGGAAGAAAAAAAGCACCTTATAGAAAACAGTTTTAGTTTTTGTCTGTAACAGGACCTCTCTTCTCCGGACACAAATCCTTCCAAGAGGCACTACAAGCCAACATGACCTTAACACAAAGACTTTATTGTTCACAATGGAGCCGTTTAAGAAAAACTGAAATAAAGAAAACAAGCCATCTATCCTTCAACCAAGAGCTGAGCAGAAAAAAAAAGGGAAGAAACATTGTTTTAAGATTTCTTTATAGCCTGTTTGTCAGGATTTAATCTGCTTTAATGGGACGTCCGATCTTGTTAAACATGTTTTAATCAAACTCAGTGTTTTTTGCAGTGGCCCGATGGATTTTCATGTGACAGTGAAATGAGTACTTGTGCAGACCACAATGTTTACTGTTTATGGGTTGTGGTGATTGCTGTCATGGGGAAATAGATTTGGTGTAACACAAAAGTCTTGTTTACATTTTAGCAATGTAGCATTAGCAACAAAACTGTCAGGGATTGCTAGTAAATAGATGAGATCATTACTACCTTGACTGCAAACATTTCAGCTAGCTGCTAGCTTGCTAACAAGGGGGTGAAAGGTAACTCTGTCACATGAAAACCAAAAAAAGACCTCTGCAGCTCAGAAATTCTCACCTAATATCTTGTTTGATAGGTGCTCAGAAATCAAAGTTCATTCCAGTTTTTTCTTGTTTGTGTCAAACAATTTCTTGGTTTTGAAAATACACCCTCATGCTGCACATTGTGTGCATAATCACTAAAAAGAAGGATGTTCAGACTGCTGAATCTTTGTTCTGCGGTCAGATCTGTAAGAAAATTATAACAGTTGACATGTTGAAGTGCACTAAATCTGAGAAAGCTAATTGACTGTAAAAGTGATACTGCAATCAAAATATCATGGCACATATCACGGAAACTGATTTGTGGTTCACAAAAAAAACATGTTTAAATGAGAGATAAACAAGTTCTCTCCAATTTTTAATCAGTTTTTGTCTCCACAAAGTTTCAATGTTCAAAAAAGTTCATCACATAAAATGACTTCTCCTAAACCCTCCAATTCTCATGTTTGTATGGAGTCTTGGGATTAAAGACACAAGGTAACTTTTAGACTTTAATAATATGTGTTTCTAACTCGTTTTGATGACACACCAACATTCATTGTGCGCATTTTCGAGCCATCACTGCCCAGAGGCGTCCCGGGTCTCAGAAACAGCAGTATGTAAGATTCCCATCCGGGGACGCTTCTGTGATGTTACAGCTGACTATTGGTTGCCCACTGTGTGACTTACTAGCAAACGGATATGAACGCGCATCATGTCGAATTCGGTAAAGAAACGCACGGAAACATTACCGGAGGAAGAGAGGAAAAGAAAGAGAAGAAGGGACAGAACAAGAGTCGAGATAAGACTGTCTTTTACTGGCTGGAGTGAATCACAGTACAGGTACGATCCAAGATGGATGCTAGTTTAGCTGCCGATAGGGGGCTGCGAAACACTGAGAAAACTGCTTAAAGTTCTGTTGTGTGTCTTTAAAAGAAATATTGAGTTAGATTTACAGATGTTTATGAGTTGATTTTGCTATCCAACATGAGCAATAGGATAGCTACTGTTTTTTTTTTTTTTTTTATCTGTGTGCTGGTTGCTTTCCTCTGACAAAAAGACAGTTCTATTGTTCTTCATCTCCTTGTAAGTAATGAGGCAAACATCCAAAAAAGGTTTAATTGATCTTAGAGAACACAAAAGAGTTGTGAGTTGTTTGTTCTACAGGAGGGAGGACAGGATTTAATTTTCCTTGAACGATACCTGCTTTGGTAAGAGCAGGGGGGGGATGATTTTGTCCTATTTTAGGACATCACTAACATTTCCTTGAGTAATCATAATTTAGTGCAAAGTTGAAAATATGATGTGTGAATTAAATCATGGCATCATGTATCAGCTTTTATTGACATTGTCCAAATTAAAAAAGATGCATCTCATTGTAGCTCCGCCTAAAATCAGTTGAAGCTTATAAAACTCTAGAAACATTTGTGGAACAGTGAAACAGCTCATGAAAAATATCTGACCATGTAAGGATATGAACACATTTAAGAATCTTTTGATTCACCCATAGAGGCCTGTTGCTTGACGTTCCTTTTACATCAATGGAAAATAATTCTGGCTCAAGCTTATGAAGGATCTTGTGGTCACATCTCAGATGAGTCTGTCTTTAATGACAGTAACCACATGCATGCATTTAATCCAAACATACCACCCTGTTCAAGCCGCAGCACTGGCGGTGGTCTGCTCCAGACATCCACAGCCATGACACCATGAAATAAATGAAGCTCATCTGAGAGTTTTTCATTTCTTCCAAATACAAACAACTGAAATGACCTGGTTGCAGCTTTGAATCATCTCAAATAGAACAAAAAAGAAGACAAACCCATTTTGTAAATCCAATAATCATCGGGAGGACACTTGTTTATAATAGAATGTATTTTTATCCTGATTCATCCAGTGTCAGCAACTCTGCCTCACTTGAAACATCAGGGTTAAAATTACTTTGGGCCATTTTTCCATTTTTTTCCTTGAATGATTTTTCATAGGTTTTGATACTTTGAAAAGTTTTCTCCAGAGTGCCAAAAAGTTTTAATTGGCCTAATGACAATTAAAGGGAATATCCAGTAGCATCTCTAATTATGAAAATTTCAAGAATTTGGATTCTTTCTGGTGTAAAGTTAAATAAATATTTGGATTAATAGTTAGTGCCATTCAGGGTGGTCTGGGAGAAACAGTGCATGTTTGATTTAAACATAGACTCAGGGTCTGTGAGCTGTCATCATGCAAAGACAAGATATGCAGCCATTTAGGGATGTAAATCTAATATGCCTGAAGTCTGTGTTTTGTAAGCATGCACAGTATTTTCTTTTATGTTATGCAGTTTCAACGGCATTATTCTTCTTAGCAAAGGCAGGAGCTCACAGTCTTTGCCCTTCTTTATCAGTTTGCTCAATTTCTTTCAGCTGCTACATTTACTTTTAGTAATTCTGCAGCTATCTGAAGCCACTCACATGTAAAGAGCAATATTCAATCTTCAGCACAGCACAAAACCCTTGTCTCGTCTTTAATTGTTAAAGGAGTGATGGGGGGGCTGTTTACTTGATAGTGTGCTCTTATTGGGGCAATTAAATTACGTAGAATGATAGCCTGCTGATTCAACTGTTTCTGAGCAGAGAGACAAAGCTGACAGACCATAAACAGGAACTTTGATTCTCACTCTGGACATTCACATGGCCTCATCAGTGCATAACAGATCATATTGTAATAAATGTGGGTTTTTACCTTCAACTGGAAGTTAAGAATGTCAGAACCTCAGAACGGACACACAGACAGGGATGTAGTACAATAAAATAATCTTTATTAATAGACTATCTAAAATACATGTGGGGGGGGGGATCTGGAGGAAAGATACGGGTCGGGGCACAGGCTTCCTTCTGGACGGTCACAGCCACAGACTCGCCTTTACTTAAAGTCCACTACAGTCCCAGTGACAATCCACAACACATTGGCTAGGTTCACTAGCTTTAGGGCACGCTTTGAACACAGCACGCTGAACGGAGAACCCACTGCACATCAGGCTAGTTTCACTAGCTCATAAGGCACACTTTACACAGCATGCACGGTCAACACACCACTCCACACACGGCTAGCCTGCAGTTAGTTGCGCCCGTGGACCGCCCACCCACAAACCTGTCACTTCCGCCCCGGCAACCCCACTACGTCATACACAATAAAAATAGGTCAACTTGTTACACACACATGCACACTAATTAATAAACAATCTAAATATGAAAGTAGTAAGTGAAAGAGTGTACTTAGCTCGCCTGCTCGGCGAGACCCTCCCCCGGGGTCTGAGCTTGTGCCGCCGTCCAACTCCCCGGGGAAACGGCTTCGCTGGACGGCGAGAACAGGACTTAGTGGCGGCCAACGAATGCTGCAGCGGCCACACAGAGAGCGATGGCTGCACGGCACTCTCTACAAAGGGCCCTGATCTAACTACAGGAGGCGACCAGCCTCCCCTCCTCACGCAGTAACAATCTCCCCCTGGCTACCTGTCTTCACCGCCGGCAGCTCTAAATCACTGCGAGCGACACCCACCCCCACTAACAGAATGCCGTGTTGCCGAACGTGTTGCTCTTCCCTCGCCCACCCACATCTCTCATACTTATCACCTTGTCTAGCACGGACTCACTCATCACAGCTGCACCATATCAGTCATTAAGGTGTCCCTGCTCCTGACGTCACTGTCATGTCTCTCAGAAGCTCACCACAATATTATACCCCAAAACCCCAGAAAAGTGAAATATGTCATGGCACCTTTAAAGGAGTGATGACATAGCAGTAAAAACTAGTTCATGTAGTTGACATTGCTGCCTATGTTAGTTCTCCAAAGAAAAACACGGATTTGATCTAACCATGACTCTTATATTAAATTAAGATATCAAAGAAGTGTTTCAGATTGGGGGAAAAGCACATAATATGGGCCTTTTAAATCAAAAGCCTAGTTTGGCTACGTTCACACTGCATTCCAATTTTCTTTTCCAAGATCCCATTTTTTTGCTTAGTTGTTCATGTTATAATTTAAATATGACCACCATCACTGCTCAACCAGTAGCTGGTTTTCTATCTGATGGATTTGATGGGTATGCATTTTCTAAAGGTGGTTCTTTTTTTTTCTTAATGTTTGATGCAACCCAAGCACTTTGATTTGATATTATTTGATTTGATAGGCTTTGGTTGCATGCTGGTAAATAGTCAACACTGGCTTCACCATTTGGATAACAATTGTGGATCATACAACAAAACCATAAAACTAAACTGGTAGCACTGCCAAAAAAAAAAAAAAAAAAGATTAACTTCTTTCAATTTCTCTATTTTTGAAGACATCTGAATTGGAGGACCTGCTGTTTGAAGAAGAGAGAGCGGGGGAGGTTGTTCATGTTTCTGAGTAAGCTGTCAGCAGAGCAGACACACCACAGACACACCACTACAACACTCTTCATCAGAGTGTAAAGTAAACAGCGCCTGTCTGGACATGGGCTGGATGTCAGTGAGGTAGTGAAGGCCTAGAACAGGAAGCAACAGGTACTAACCTGTTTTTCGGACAAATCTCCCCAAATGCTGTTCTGTGGGCAGAATAAAACATACTGTATGTTACATGTTTTTATACATGGTTGCCATTCCATTAAACCTCTCAATATACAGGCGTCCTCCAAATTATTCACACCCTCCAGTTAAAGAAAAGTGGGAGTGGGTAGCCTAGTGGTAATGTCGCCGGCTTTGGCACGTAGGACCTGGGTTTGAGTCCCCGTCACACCACTCAGGTGAACCACTGTGGACCTCTGAGCAAGGTTCTTAACCCCCACCAAATGCTCCCTGGGTGCTTTAAAGTAGCAGCCCACTGCTCTCTGATACATACAGTACAGACATGGGTGAAATGCAGAGCCTTTATTTCCCCTCGGGGTCATAATAGTATATAAAAAAAAAAAGGCTAACCTTACAATAGTAAGACAAATAACAATAAACTAATAATAAATAAAAATTTACAAAATTATAATTTAGTGAAATAAATTATTGATTTTGAATTGTGGTGTGGAATAGTAATAATAATAATAATAAACAAACCAAACAAAACTGTCCCAGACACATAAGAGCACCTTTCCCATGAACACTGGACCAAAGTACCTGTCAACAGGTACAGCAGTATTTTTGAACATTAGACAGTCCCTCCAGAAAGTTGCAATGCTGCAGTTGTAACTTGAAAAAAACACAAAGGGTGGAATAAACAAACAAAAAAGCAACCAAATTTCCATATTAGCAGACAAGGCTGCTTAAAATTTGTCTGTATTCGAATTTAGGAGCAGCAACCGAGGACGAGAGAAAGAGGTTGCAGACAACACCTGAATGCAGTGATTGCCTCAAAGTGTTGCTCAACAAAATTTTAGCTTCGGAGCCCCATCATCCTTGTTTACTTGTTTTATTTTTTGTGTGTTTGTTTTTAATACTTCTTCCAAGCGACAATTCAAGATCACTGTCATGGTTTTCATAGAATTTTTATTTATTATTACTTTTGTCAATTTCATCTTATTTTACTGACAGCTGATTTTGTTCCATCCTTAATTTGAGGGCATGAATAATTATGAGGACGAATATATATATATTGTAGGTTTTTATCCACAAAAAAAGAAAAAAACCATAATGAAACGGTGAGGCATGTCATCTCATTTTGTCATTATATACATGAGCAAACAGATGCACAAAAGTACATAAAAACACACACACCACAGACAGTAGCAAGGAAAAATAAACAGGCTGACTTTTGCTTTTCCAGCAAATCTAAATATTGACTCTGCAACCTATAATCATACAGAGTCTGAACAAAATTGAAATAAACAAGTGTGCCTAAAACATGGGAGTGTTTGTGCGTCTCATGGGCACCGAGGCTCTTAAACGCTGACAATGACAAATGCACATTTAAAAAGGAAATGGCCTTTAAGGGAAAACCAGACAATATGAATTCCATCCAGCATCCTGAAGCGACATAAAATAATTTGCAGTCTCTTTTTAAACAGAGCAGCCCTTTCAGCAGCATTGACTGGCTGTCTGAGATCAAACATCTGTTTTCAGTTGACTTTTATATGAATCGTGTACTATAATCTCACATCTCCAGACTCAGTAAAATAATCCACTTAGGCTCCTACTCTTTGACGCCAAGTTTCAAAGGAACATAAGTTATTGTTTTAAAGAAAATTCTATTAAGATGCAAATCAGATTTAATTGTTTGGGGTTTTTTTTCATCCATTTTTCTTTCTTTCTTTTTTTAAACTTGGAAATAGTATTGGGAAGAACACAGTCTGCTGACTTTGTGGACGTTATTGTTCCACATCCATACCCATAATGACTGCTTTTCTAAAGAGGCTTGATTGATTGAATGGGACCTTTTTGTTGGCATTGTGATGGATCTCTTTGTTTTTCTCAGCAAGTCTTTATAGCTCATTAGTGTTGTGGCTAATCTTAGGCATTTCTTGAACTACAAAAGCCTGTCAAAGTGTGTTTCTGATGCCAGAAATCAGCAGCAGCTCACAAACACAGAATCTTGAATAAATGAACATTTTCACGGGTAATCTTAGCATTATGCCTTCTCTGGTGAAAGGCTCCATTGTTTACATTTTAATAAATAGTCTTTATGTTTTAGTTGTTAGAATTTATAGAATAGAAAAGAATCTTTTAGAATTTGGCAGTAAAATAGAATAATTTTTAATCATTTTTATATGATCCTACATTAATGGATGCACAGTTATTGATGGGCTTATTATTGTATTTTTGCTCAGCAAAAGAAGACTGTGGTAATGCTTATAAGTAGTACTTTATTTTGGACACATTTAAAACCATTTAAAACTTTTGGAGCATCATTTTTTATGATTAAAATAACACACAAAATGTTTGGGGTTAGGATAAAGTACAGGGTGACTGTCTCAGTGAGTGGCAGGAAATGGCATGCAAAACTCCAAAAATAGTTGCAAGGCTAATAAAATACGAGTTGGTATGTAGTAATTTTTCTTTTTTATTGAAACATGCTGCATGTCTCCATAAATAATAAATGTTTTGAACTCAACAGTTACTGTTTGAGTAAGTTAGTGAGTTAGTTAAGTTCATCTGATTATGATGATTATGATGGGTGGCCTAGTGGTAGAGTCGTGGGCTTTGGCGCGGAGGACCCGGGTTCGAGTCCCCGACACGACTCCTAGGTTAAACACTGTGGATCCCTGAGCAAGATCCTTAACCCTCCAAATGCTCCCCGGGCGCTTTAAGTAGCAGCCCTCTGCTCTCTGATACTCAGTACAGAGATGGGTGAAATGCAGAGCCCTAATTTCCCCTCGGGGATCATACAAGTATAACAAAAAAAAAAAAAGCTCCAGTATTGTAGGCTCAGACTGTCACATTCTAATCAGGTAAGTAATCCAAAACATCTGCGTAAGTGCCCTGAGCGCCTTTTAAAAAGTCCCTGTCTTGGTTAAGGGCTGGAGTATACTTGCTGTTGGTGACGCGTCCGCATCCGCATCATGGTCCCCAAGCGTTCCCAGCGTACCTACGGCACGTAGATCGCTCGTGTTGTTGCGACGTAATGTGCCGCGTGCGCGTGGTGCAATATCGACTTGAACGCTAGAGGTTCTCGTGCGACTTTCTCCGCGACGTTGGTTAAGTGGCCGCACATGCCACCTCCGCTGGCGACGAGACCTCTTTTTCTTTTGCAGCAGCAAAAGTAACTTCTTCCTTGAAGAAGTTGTCCACATTGTCCATTTTCCACATACACCTGAGTCGTTCACGTATGCCCTGGAAATACAATGTCACCGGCAGATTGACCTTTTCACATTCTCAATGTCCAAGTGCTGTGTAGTGCTCCTGTAGCGGTGGCCTCCAGTATTGAGCGTTTTGGCCACGACGTGCTGCAGCAAGTATGCACAGACGACGCAGACCGCTTGCGTGAATGTTTGGGTTCACAGTAAGTATATCCCAGGCCTAAGAGGAATTCACAATCATGGAGAAGACTGCTGATCTGACAGTTGTGCAGAAAACCACCATCAACTCCCTGCACAAGGTGGGAAAGACACAAAAAGTGATAGCAAAAGAAGCTGGTTGTTCTCTGAGTGCTGTCTCAAAGCACATTAATGGACAGTTAAGTGGAAGGAAGAAGTGTGGAAGAAAACAGTGTAGAAGCCAGAGGGCTGACAGCAGCCTGGAGAAGATGGTCAGTGTTTATTTTCCCAGTCTGTGATGACCTGGGGATCCATGTCAGCTGCTGGTGTTGGTCCTCTGTGCTTCATCAAGTCCAGCATAAACGCAGCCATCTACCAGGACATTTTGGAGCACCTCATGCTTGCTTCAGTGGACCAGCTGTATGTGGATGCAGACTTCATCCTCCTGCAGGACTTGGCACCTGCCCATACTGCCAAAAGTACAAAATCCTGGTTCAACAACCATGGGATCACCATGCTTGATTGGCCCGCAAACTCACCTGACCTGAACCCCATTGAAAATCTGTGGGGCATTGTCAAGAG
Source organism: Atherinomorus stipes (assembly GCA_023101725.1). Classification (NCBI taxonomy): domain Eukaryota; kingdom Metazoa; phylum Chordata; class Actinopteri; order Atheriniformes; family Atherinidae; genus Atherinomorus; species Atherinomorus stipes. The sequence continues at coordinate 58,451 of JALJCO010012136.1, read as the reverse complement.
AAAGCTGAACAGGAAGAGACCAAACAATAAAGAAGAGCTCAGGGCTGTGATGGAAGCATGTTCATCTTCCGTAACAGCTGAGATATGCCAGAAGCTGGTAGCATCCATGCCACGCTGGGTTAAAGCAGTCATTCATGCAAAAGGGCCCAAACCAAGTATTAAGTACAGATGCAAGATTTTATTTTAGAAGGCCTGACTTTTTTGCTTTTCAAATCCTTTTATAATGATTTCATGCAATATTCAAATTTTTTTTTAGTTTTTTTATTTGAGGTTCTCTTAAGCTGCAAGTCCTATCAGCAACATCCACAAAAATAAAAGCATGAAATATATTCATTTGCATATTATTTATCTATACAATATGTAAATTGCACCTTTTAAGTTGAATTACAGAAATAAGGAACTTTTCAGGATATTTTAATTTTTTTGGTAGGACCTGTATGTATGTATATAAACATATATATATATATATATATATATATAAACATATATATATATATATATATATATATATATATAAAACATGTATATATATATATATATAACATATATATATATATATAAACATATATATATGTGTGTGTGTGTGTGTACTGTATAATGTAAACTTGCCAGATTATTCATATTTCTCACTTTTTTAAGGACTTTAAACATACTTGTGAGATCTATTTAGTTGTTTGTTTATTTATTTTTAAAATAGTTGTCTTTAAACTTGTGTTGTGCTTTTAGTCTCATTATATTATGTGTCATAGAAAATAAAAATTCTATTTCATTCTGTTCCATTCAAATGTGTTTGTAGGGTGATCAACCAAAAGTCAAATAAACTAAAAGTAAATTGGAAAAAGGTTTTTGGTCATTGTTTCTTTATTGTAACAAAGTTTCTTGACTATTAATCTTATACTGTTGGTTTTCTTTTTTATTTTCCTTCTAAATGGTGCCACATTTGTTAATGAAATGTTGGGCTGAGTAGCAGAATTGGGTGTATGGGTTGCATTGTCATCTTGGAGTTTGACAGCTTTTTGTAGAGGAAGTGTGATCATGTGGGAAAAACGCCCTGTCATGACTGGAGGCAATTTCAATACAGAGAGATGAGGAGATTAGATTCTGCAACCAGGGGAAGTCTCGTATCTGCACCATCTAGGACGAAAATCTATCCTCAAAGACACTGGAACTCACCCAGAGTGGCATTTATAAGAGGATACCACCAGAATTTGGAAATGAAGAGAATGGAACGGCCTCTGCAGTTCTGACCACAAGCCTACTGAAATTTGTGGATCAACTTGGGCGTGCAGTTCATTCCAGCGTAACCAGCACAACCACACTGGCTGACTTGTGACAGATGCTGGTTGAAGAATGAGATGCCATCCTACAGAAGTGTGTGACCGAGCTGGTGACCAGCGTGAGGAGGAAGTGGCAGGACAGTCTTCTGCATGCTGCTGTGGCTGTTATTTTGATAAATTAATCAATTGTTAAATTGCCTTTAAGTGTGGTTCGTTCAGATTTAAATCATCCTTTTGATTAAACACAACAGACAAGAGTCAATAGCAGAATAAGCTGATTGGCACTGGCAGAGAAGATCTGGCTGCTCAGTCCACAAATGTATTCCCGTATAAATGTGGCTCCATTTAAAAGAACAATCAACAGGGTTTCCAATCGTTTGAGATTTATTGCCAAGACGACATATTACAACAAAGACATAAGCCACAAAATTTTCATACTTTTCTTGCTTAGTTTAGTTCTATGCATTTGTATCTAACATTTTCAAATCAAATTGGCCGCTGTTCTGTAACAGCCCGGTGTGACAAAATAGTAAATGTTCATGTTTCTACTTTCAATAAAACAAATATAAATTGTTGCTGTGTGGTTGCTGTCAGAGCATCTATTATTAAGAGGGAACTGAAACTGAAAAAATACTGTTTAACTAACCCTATAGCCATAACATTGAATGGAGAAGCAAAATGAAGACATTTGTGACATCTTACTGTAAATATTCCCCAAAATATCTCTGTAAACTGTACTAATAGAAAATGTCCTTAAAAGTTATGAGCAGTGGTCTTAATTTACGCTCCATATTAGCCAGTGATACAGAAAATCAAAATCAAAACCACCACGAAAAAAAAAAGTATAAAATTTACTACTTAACTTGCTGCAAACAACTTTTTGGTGCATTGCTTTGGTACCAACAATAATAGGATCATTATGAAACTAGTTCAAGTGTCCCAAGATGATGAGCTGTTAACAAATAGCAGAGCAGCAGTTAGCTTAGAAGTAGACAGCATTGCTCTGTCACCACATCTGTATGCCTGAACTTTGTCTTTTTCTTTTCCTTTTCAGCTGTTTCCTTCAGGGATCATTACAGCAAATCATCTGCCTCTAAAATTTTTTTAGCCCTATCATGTGCATCGCCTTCTCTGACACTAACTTCATGTCACTCCATCCATAGATCACCTTTTTAGTGTCCTGCGTGGTCATTCCAACCTCAGCAAGCACCCTTACATATTAACTATCCCTCATCTGTACAAACACAAACCAAGTCTGGCCTCTGACTGTCCTCAAAACATCGAACATGAGTTCTCCCTCTGATGGACTCCTGATCCTGTCCACCACTCCCTCAGAGAACCTCAGCTTTTTAATCACTGTTACTTCTAGCTCTACTTCCTGTATTTCACAACTTGTAATCCTCACTAAGTGTGCCTGTGCTCATGTTTAAAGGGCACTTCAGGTCTTCATCCATAAAGAAAAAAAAAAAGCTAAAGGGTGAAATCTATAATTTGTGATTGTTTTGAGGTTGTATCTCTATATTTTACAACTTTGTAAATATAACAACAGAATAAAAAAAACCTTTGTTACTACACGTTACAATTAAATCTTGAGTCACTCGTGCAGAGTGCACATTAAAATCCAACAGGGCACAACCAATATTTAAAACAAACAGTCACATAGTCTATGACAAAAAAGGACAAGCAGAAAAAGACAAAAAAGGCAATGTTAAAGGAATAGTACACCCACAGAATGATGTGCGTTCATTTTCTACTCACCCTCATGCTGAGCAAGACTCTGGAGCACTTTTTTAATATCTGAAATGTAACCGGAGACCGGACAGGTTTTCGTTTTCCCCCGACCTTCATGGGGTTCACTGGCTGAACCAAAAAGTTCCATAAAAGTCCACAAAAACTTTGCAATATTCCTCCATACTTCTCGTCCAATGTAATCCAAGTGTCCTGAGTGGGTAGCGTCCATGATTTACTCGAAACAACATAATTTAGTAGATTTTCATAGTCTAAACAGTACTGCATTGCAGTTTCTATGTGCATGTTCGTGTGCTTTCACGACACTACGGAAGCCGCGGCAGACTAGATCGCGCGTTTTTTTCTTTTTTCTTTCTTTTAAATCAATAGCCAGTCCCTTTTGTGTTTGTCCCGATTTGTCCATGTGTGATCTATCTGCGGCTTGCAAACAAGGGGCGTGCAGCTCTTAGCCCAATGTAAACAGTGAATTTCTTCTTCTACGCTTGCATTTTTAGCGCCTACTCTGCCGATAATGCAAGCGTAGAAGAAGAAATTTGCCGTTCACATAGCGAGCGAGCTGCAGACAAACCGGGACAAACACAAGAGGGACTGGCTATTGATTTAAAACAAAAAAAGGAAGAAAAAAGAACGCGCGATCTCGTCTGCCGCAGCTTCCGTGGTGTCGTGAACTCACAAGGGCGCTTTGTGGCAGCTACACACTAAAAACTGCTGGGTTAAAAATAACCCAATTTGGGTTGTTCTACAACCCAGCTGCTGGGTCAAATATGGACCGATCCAGCACTGGGTTATATTAACCCAGCGAGGTTGGGTTATGGATTTGACCCAGCATATTGGGTTATATTTTCTACCCAAAAAATGGGTTAAAATGACCCAACTTTATAGTTAAAGCTACCCAAAAGTGGATTAAAAAATTAACCCAAAATTTGGGTTATTAAACTACTTACAATTGGGTTAAATGACCCAACTTTATAGTTAAAGCTACCCAAAAGTGGATTTAAAAAATAAAAACCCAAAATTTGGGTTATTAAACTACTTACAATTGGGTTAAAAATGACATTCTTCTTTAAATCTGGAATTATGTCATAATAATAACACACATAATGTTTCAGTCAGGCTTTTATTGACAAGGCAAAATACAATGTTTGTAACAAAATGAAAAACAAAAAGATAATTCAAATTAATTATTTAAAAGATGGTACTTTGAAGCTGATATAGCGTAAAAATATGTTCCACAACACCCCTCAACTGCACTTGAATGAGATGGGTGTTCAATGGCTGTCCTATTTGTTACCAGTTATACTTGGGCAGCTTGACACTCCTCCGCCACAATAAGAACATCCTTGGATGAGGCATTTCACCATGTCTGCTCCAATCTGCAAAGAAGCATGAAAACAAAGAGGGCATAAAAAATCTTGAAACCAACAATCACTGGTGTCCCATGTTTACAGTACATCCTCTATTCTATTACAAACTGTCCCTCCGTTGATTTCTGGGGATAGCATTGAGACAAGTAAATAGTTTCCGTCCCTCCAGTACAAGCCTCCTTTTTCCAATGAGAGGCAATTGCTCTGTCGTCTTCTCTTCAGGGGGAGAAGTCACTATTGGCTGGCCCACGTCACCGGAGACCGCTAAATGACATCATCGCGCCAGATGATCGACGCGCGGTACCATTTAAAAAACACTTCATATACTGTATATATATATATATTGTTTGGTATGCTTCATTGCTCATTTACAAGGGCACTGAAGGGGTGACATGCACATTTGAGTCATGGTGCAAAGAAGACCCAGTTGTGCCACAAGACATCATGGGAAATAATCTGGATGAGGGGGCGTGCGTCATTAGTCACTAGTCACTTTTTTGAAAATAAGTCACTAGAGAGGTCTGAAAAGTCGCTAAATATAGCGACAAAGTCTCTAAGTTGGCAACAATGAGCTGCTGTTTGCTATGCCTGCCCCTAGCTAGCTGACACGAAGGCAGGAACACTGTACACCCTCTTCCTGCAGAGTGAGGAATCTAAACCAAAACACAGCAGCAACATGGTGACTACCGGCACCGATAAACAGAGAAGAAAGTTTAGTGTGAAATGAAAGAACCGTCCTGCAGTATGCACTCAAACATTCTGGAGCGAAAGCTGCAAAACACTTTGATGTTGTGACCCAAGACAAATCAGGTATTGGAAAAAGCAACAGAACAACCTGTCCGGACTCCAGAATTGAGAAAAGCCGAGTGGAGGGAAAAGTCAGCCAGGACTTGGAGACAGCGCTTATCGATTGGATTCATGACATGCGAGAGAAACACAAAAGAGGTGATTGTACTGCACTGTTTTAAGTTTTTTATGCAGCAATTTTCAAGAAATGAGCCCAGTACATTTTACTGGTTTCAAACTAGGGGTTTTAACGGTACACAAAAATCACGGCTCGGTATGTACCTCAGTACACAAGTCACATTTTGTTTTTTTTTTTTCTTGGCACAGTAGTAGAAAAAAATACAAATGTTTTATTTACAAGTTCACTAAAATTTAACATCAAGTCTATTTGTTTTTTGCCATCTTGTTTGAATGAAAAAATAACCATAAATAAATTAAATACTTTAAAATAAAATCCTGCTGTTTGTTTTTTACACTTTAATGAAAATTAAAAATAAAATATGCCTTCACTTCTGAAAGTGACATCATCTGAGTTTTAAGAGCAGCATTTAACAGAAACAGCTCCACTTTTATTTTACTTATCCTCATCACAAAAACTAAACATCACAGCAGGTTACTTTATTAGTCAGATTGTTTCTTTTATATGCTATTTTTTTTTTATTCAGGCATACTACTGTTTTTACACTTGTTTGCGCTAAATTAGTCTGTTTACTAGTCGTACCAGTGACATTCTAACTTGTGTGGTGTCGCTTTACATGTGTTAACATGTTGGAAGTGTACATACCCGACTGAGTCGGCATGCTGCTTTTGTTTTGTCAACTTCTTTCTCCCTCCACCCTCTTCATCAAAACCAAAGCGCTTCTAGACAGTGACCTCTGACTTTTTTCCCTGATAAATATCTTAGGATTTGGCACCCAGAAAATCATCCCCTCCTCCCCAAATCTCATTCCCCCCCCCACACGCAAAATTATATATCTCATTTTAAACGAACCTCATCATCATCTCACCTATTTTGCTTCAGACGAAGCGCCCCAGCCCCCCCGCCCCACCCAAACAACCAACAGTAAAACCGAAACATAATTTAATTAAACCTCCCTCCTCCGCAATACACTCATCCTCCACCACCATCCATAATCAGAGAACCTCTTCCCACCCTTTTATCCTCCGTAGAAGACTACCCCACAACCTATCCTTACTTAATCACCCCCCTCTCTTGAAGGAAAAGACTACCCTACTCCCCCAAAATTATTCAATTCATCACATTCACTTTATTCGATAGGCATCTATTTCATTCCTTTTCATCCCTATTTATCTTTTACAAAAACAACCATCCTTCTTTTTGTCCATATATACACACCTACTCTTATGTCTCCCCCTATCTCTACTATCCCTTACCTTCCATGTTGATACAAAAAAATACTCACACCACACCAACAAGAAGGGAACCTTCTAATCTGTCTGTCAATTAATCCCGCTCGCACGCCCAAAACACTTAAGAGCTAAATAACCAATCCCTCCCCCCACCAGTCCGGAAAAGGGCACACCCCACCCAGAGTAGTGCACCAGTGGGGCCACTACTGGGATTCCCTTTTTTCTTCTCCCTTATCTTTCCCCCCCTTTCCTTTCTCTCCCCCCCCCCCACCCCCCCCCCCCTCCCCCCCCCCCCCCCCCCCCCCCCCCCCCCCCCCCCTCCCCCCCCCCCCCCATCTCCCTTCTCCCCCCTCCCCTCCCCCCCTCCTCTCCCCCCTCCCCTTTCCCCTGTATGAATGCGGTGGGAATGTTCCGGTGGTGGTCGGAGGGGCCGTAGGCGCGAAATGGCTGCCACGCTTCCATCAGTCTGCCTCAGGGCAGCTTTGCCTACATACAAAGCTTACCATCACCAAGTATGAATGAGGAGTGAATGAACAATGGACCCACTGTGAGCGCTTTGAGTGCCTTGAAAAGCGCGATATAAATCTAATCCATTATTATATCATTATTACCGATTGGTTCGACACAGCTACTTGTACTGTTACAGATCTAGTTCAAACTGACAAAATGTTGATTTATTCATTGTGATCCATTTGAAAAATAGAAATAACAAGCCTCTCTAATAATAAAAAGCCCGGTCCTCAGTAGGGATGGTGAAAACGAAGCTTCATGAGACACAGACATTTTGCACATGGCTGCCAAGAGATTAACACGAAGTCTCGAGACATTTGAGACAGTCAGTATGAGCTCCATCTGCTGGCTGTAGATGTGTACTGCAGCTGAGGGAAGCGCTGTCTGGAGCTGTCTCGTCTCTGACACAGTGTATAATAAAAGATAAGTTATCAACCTTCTGTTAGTGTTTCCTTTATGGTTAATATCTTTGGAATGATCCTCTGTGATAAATTACGTATTTTTCAACAAATTCCCAAGCGATTGGAACCTGTATTAAGCACTGACAGATTAATAAACCCAGTCTCTTCGAGATTTCAGCTCGACACTCCCGGGATGACGTAACGAGGGCCTCGGGTTGTGTGGTCACGTGGCTTTCGGCATGCTGACACTTCCACCAAAACAGCGGTAGCGAGACTTCTGGTTCATAAGATCGAGGCGGAGTCGAGCAGACGGGCTCGAGCATAACATCCCCAGTCCTAGGCCCCCCACCAACTAATACCCCCATCACTCTTTTAGACTTTTTACACTTTTTCCCGACACACTCTACGCCCCCCCGGAGCCTCCATTCCTCCTTCTTATTCAGGATGATGCTACGAGGAGCACCAACAGCCACTGTAGAGCCACGTCACAACATCTGTGAAAGTTAAACATTTATCCAAACTTCCTACAAAATGCACATGACGCATAAAGTAAAATGTTAGACCAAATGCACTGGTGTAAACAATTTAGTGCTTTAGGATTTTTACAACAGTATATCAGACAGATTAAAACCCAGCAGGACGGCAAGTGGATCTGTGGCAAATATTTCAGCTTGTTTTATCTTTGGAGGTTAAAATATTTCATGAGGTTGTTTCACTCACCGTCCCTTTCAGTGACCTCTTCTCCAGTGGAAACGCTTTGGACCTTTCACAGCATACTGGCCATCTCACTTTCATCTGGAGTCTCTGCCTGGTCAGACAACATCCGGGGCAGCACACATGATCACATCATGTCACAGTTAACTCGGATCAGTTCAGTTCAGTCTCAGACCATTACTGTCTCTGTTTCTTACCCTGGGACGTCCTCGGCTGTAGTTAAACTTGGGAAAGGTGCTTTTCCACAGTGACCGATGAAGCTTTTGAAGCTGTAAATAAAACAGAACAGTACAATGAGTGATTAGGTGCCTATAGTCCGTTTCTGCTCCTTTGCCTGACAGAGTACTCCCTTTTAGCAAGGACCATAGTGCCTGTAGTCAAGACAAACGGGAAAAAAGCCTGTTGATGACGTCTACTACACTCAGTAACTTTTATATAACACGTGAAAAACATCATGTAAACCATTGTTACATCACGTTAACCAGAGTAAAACTATGAAGCTAACATAGCGACATGCTAGTATTAGCAACCGAAGCTAGCTTAACCTCCCTCTGTTTCCACACATACCAGTGTAAATGTAACTGAAAATAACCATCAAAACAAACAAACAAACAAACAAACAAGTATTTATGGGTATCTGTGTACCTATGTCACCGGTAATGGCTCAGCGAACAGTCTATTTAGCGAACAGTATTTCGGCTGCGTCCACACTCTGCCCGTTTGGTCCGTTTAAACGGACCGTGGTCAGACTCCACGGATAGTCCGCTTCGTTTGCTGCAGTCTGAACACCAACCATACTCTGCTGCGCACCTAAGAACCGGACTCTGGTCCGCCTGAAAACCGGGGGTCTCGGTTCACTTGCAAACAGACTATCCAGCGCACTTAATGGAAGTGACGTCTGTCGGACTCGGCCACAATAAAGTAGCAGAAGAAGAAGTAGGGGGAAGTTGGGTAGATTATCGTTTGGTTCGGCGGGAAAATCGAGCAAACAGCGCGTTTTTGAAGAAGCTGAGGTCAAAAAAACAACTAGAACATGTGTAGACAAAGATGAAGTGGGGAAATAATTAGAAGCAGAAAGATTTCCGCTTGAATCACAAAGTCCGGTTTTCTTCTTCCTGCTTTTTCACCTTCATCAGCGGTTGTATTACGGAGCGTCGCCCACTACCGGCGAGTTGTTTAACTACAATGCTTTAACCAGGCGGTTTGGTCCGCTTCAGTTAGTGCAGTTCGACCGCGAACCGAAGCGACGAAAGGTCCGACATTTTTCAGAAATCCCCGCCCAATCGTACTGAGGTCCCGGACCTACCCAGCCTGAAGCCACCGTTTCCCCTCCAGTCTGACAGCATTAGCTTCCTCTGTTCACTGACTGGGCTGCTCCTGCCATCTTCTGGCGGGCTGGAAGCAGTAAAACCTACTCGAACATGACCTGGATTTAGGAGAGCATTTAAACAATTGTAAATAGAAATGAGGGAGAAATTAACGAAATAAAATTTCCCTTCAATTGTAGAAAGAGTCTTGCTTAGCTTTAAAGTAACCAATTAATTTAAAAAATGAGAAGTCAAATGCCAACGATAAGAAGCTAGCATGGTGTCTTGGTACCCATAAGCAGTTGTGATTGCTAGCTAAAGCTAACAGTTAAAAATATATTAGTGTGTGGAGATAAATGTCTAAAATTAGCTCACGGTAATTCATTCTCAGCTCCACATCTTTATACAGATAAAAGACTTTCTTACCGTGCCATATTTCAAGCGGTTCAGTGTCGTCTGATCAGGTCATTGTCTTGTTAAAGATGGCGGACTGAAGAGAGGGACGACAAGGCTCTTTTCAAATTTTCCAACCCAACACGCTGGGTCAAAGTGTTTGACCCAACCTTTGGTCAAACATACCCAACCTAACACAAAAAGTCCCTAACCCAGCAATTGGGTTAGCAAAATAACCCAGCAGTTTTTAGTGTGTAGATGTAGTAATGTTTAACAGGGCTCTCAAGTCTCACAGGTCTAACAGGTAAGACATTACCTGAAGCCATTTCTCACGCTGACAGTTAATTTCGCTGCGTTATGAAGGAGCCTACCGGGCTCGCTCGGACTGACTGCGTATGAAGCGCCAAAGTGGACAAAAGCTGGACGTACAGATGCGTGTGAGACCGAATGACTCGCGCAACACCATATATTTACAGTCTATGTGCAACACTGTGTGACCAGCGCATGAACGTATGACATGCATCTGTCTGGTGGCAGTCTGACCATGAAGTCAGGCGCACGAGTTGTTGGTGGCCATAAGAGCAGCAGCCAAAGTACACAAGGTCGCCAGCTGAAGACTGCAAGGATGGAGGATCTTGCTGCATTTGCATTTATTTGGCGAAAAGTTGCTGAACGTTGTGCAGATCTGATCAAGTCATTTACAGCCAGTTCAGAGTACAGTGACATGAAACGTCTTACCTGTTAGATGCAACATAAAGGACAGCAATCTGGTAAATGTCCAACCTCAAATATACAAAACATCAATGCTTCGCTTTGTCAGGAATTCAAAAGCAAATAAAAGAAATGGAAACTTTTTTTTTTTTTTTTGAAGATGGGAGTATGAATTTGCTACAACCTCAACCCTGTCCTTCCACAGGACAGGGGATTGTTCATTTAGATCTACCTTGTGGGTTCTAACTTATTTTCTTAATTTTTACTCCTTATAGTTTATTTATGTGTGTTGAGGGTCTAAAAGGCACCTATAAATGAAACGTATTATTATTATTATTATTGTTATTATTATTAAGGGTCTGGATGGTTGTTGATAAAATGAGGGGGGAGTGCAAAGGTGGCATGAGGGAATTATGATACTCACCAGTAAGTCCTTGTATAGGGGATTATCACGCTTACCGGAAGTTCCCGGATTTTGACACTTCCTCTTCCGGGCCATGTTAACGACAGCCGTTCCTGCTCTGTTATACTGTTTAAATCGGATAAACTCCAAACATACTCAAGTTTTCATTCTAGACTGAAGTGATACTAAGGAGGAAGTGGATCAAAGCGATCGATTTGCCGCGGTGAAGGGCCGAACTTTATGATAAAACACACGTTTGTTTGTCGCCGGTGGGGCACAACACCGGCACTTCACAGCATGCTAGCATTAGCCAGCTAGCGTTTACTGACGTGCTTAACTTTGTGCGTCTTAAAACACACAAACATCTGAAAATCGGGTCTGTACCCCCCCGTTTTCAGTGGAACAACTGGGGACTGCCGAGAAAGGAGACGCTTTCAGATGCTTGTGTGTTTTCAGCCGCACAAAGTTAGGCACGTTATCGAGCTGGCTAATGCTAACCTGCTAACAGTAGTCCGCCGACTACTACTCTGTTAAACTTTGTTAATCGGATAAACGCCAATGCCAAGTTTTCATTCCAGACTGAAGTGATGCTAAGGAAGAAGTGGATTAAAACGACCGATTCGCCGCGGTGAAGGACCGAACTTTATAAAAAAACGACACACGTTTGTTTGTAGCCGGCAGTCTGCACAGTCGTGTTAGCAGGTTAGCATTAGCCAGCTCGATAACGTGCCTAACTTTGTGCGGCTGAAAACACACAAGCATCTGAAAGCGTCTCCTTTCTCGGCAGTCCCCAGTTGTTCCACTGGAAACGGGAGGGTACAGACCCAGTTTTCAGACGCTTGTATGTTTTCACAAGCGAAAAGTTGGTAACGTCAGCTAATGCGAGCTTGCTAACGCTAGCTGTAGTGTAGTCTGCATCATTGAAGTGCCGACTACAGACATACCTTGTTTTATTTTAAATTTCGGTCCTTCACTCCGACAAATCGCTTTCATCCACTTCTTCCTTAGTGTCTTTTCAGTCGGGAATCCATGAAAACTTAGGTACGGCTGGCATTGTTTAATAGATGTACACAATGGAACAGAGCAGCAACATTGAGCCATTCCTGGCCCGGAAGAGGAAGCTTCAGATGTTTCAACTTCCGGAAACCGGAACGCGGAAGCGTGATAATCCCCTATTGTATGTCTTTGAATAAAACAAATCCAAATTTAAAAAAAATTATAAAGAGGACATGTAAAAATGTTGCCTGTATGTTGGCATAACCAACAGTTCTGCTTCATATTTATCCTAATGGAATAACTTAGGGGTTAATGGGTTACAACACATTTTGTGTTACTTTGTTGAGGCAGCCAAATATTCTGTCCAGGATTTTGTGAACATTAGCAGAATTCTAATATGAAATACCAAAGGTGTTTGAAATAATTTTGTAGTCTAATCTAATACCCCTGCCCCACCTCAATCTCAGTCTCACTCCAAGCACTCTTAAAAACTTGAGAGCCCTGGTTTAAGCTATAAGAAATATTCTAAATGATGTTGTTTTGTGTAAATTATGGACACTACCCACTCAGGACACTTGGATTAGAGCAGTATGGAGGAGTATTGCAAAGTTTTTGTGGACTTTTATGGACCTTTTTGGTTCAGTAGTTGGGGAACTCCATTATATGAAAGTTGGGGGATAAAGAAAACCTGTCTGATCTCCGGCTGCATTTGAGATGTTAAGAAAGTGCTCCACAGTCTTGCTCAGCATAAGGGTGAGTAGAAAATGAATGCACATCATTCTGTGGGTGTACTATTCCTTTAAGAGATTTTGTTTTATTATGAAGTTTCTGATTTCCCAGGAAAGGAAACTGTTCTTTAGCCTGTTCCTTTAATCATTTTTCCTGGAAAGAGAAAAGAGGATAGCCATCTGTTTTCAGTCATTTAATGACGTCTTGCTTCAGAGCAGCTGACAGGCCATACTGAGATGCAGTCAGTAAAACTCACTGGTCAAGCTGTGAAAGGCCACAAACAGCTTCTGCATCATTCCTCTTTCATTACAACTATCAAGAAAAGCAATGACCAATTTGAAAAGTGGTATCAATGTTTTATAAATTAAAAGAAAACATGTGAATTTAACGTAAACGTCCGTCAGGTTGTCCTGAAAGTGTTTAGTATTATTGGCAACATGAAAAAGACCTCAAATATGTCCAGAAAATGAATTAAAATTGACTTTCTTTGTCATTTTACTTTTAATTTTGTAAGTATCTTATTGGGGTTGTTTAGATATCCCAAAAACAAAGTTATATAATATGATGTCAGATATCTGGATATGCAAACCAAAAAGCCAAACGGAAAATGAAAAGAGAAATTGTATTCTCATGTTTCTGAACAGCGACGTGAGAAGACAGTTGTTTGCACAAGAAAATTGGGAAAAAAAATTCAAATTCAGGGAAATCTGGGTCCATAGAGAGGCTGGTTGTTTACATTCCAAGAGCTGCAAATCAGAGTCCTTATTTTCAATATTGAATTACTTTTTCATGCATGAAGTCAGATTGTTGCTGTATAAAATTGTAACTATGTTTTTGCTTGACTTGATTAAACAAGTAGTAAAATCATTACTATTGCACTGATAACTTGCAGTCTGTTTCCTTGCTTCTAAATCTTAAATGGGATTTTGCAACACAGTAAATAGTTTATTCTTGAAAAGAAACAGACGTGAAAATCTGTGTTTGCCTTTGACAACTCAATGATGAACATCAGCATCTTTCCAGTAGTCTTTATTTAAAAAATACAGGTTTACTCTCACAAATAGCACACAGCATGTAGATGGAATTAGCACAGTGTGAGGCAGATTTTTGTAGATCTAGCGACGCTTCTGGTTCCTTCTTTGGTGCAGCAGAGGGAACAGGAAAAAAAAAAAAAAAAGTTAAATGAATGACTTGACTGAGTCTCTCGGTTGTGTTGTTGGTCCCGTTTTGGGTTTTGTACCACCAGACTTGATCTGCTAAATTTAACAAAGCAGAGAAAACATTCATATTCGACAGCTTGTATGCAGAATCCTGTTTTATAGCATCATGAATATGCATATCAGACTCTCCTACCTCATTTGTTATGCTTCTTGCAGATGGAAATATATTCTTGCACATCATCAGGGGATCCCAGGACTACAGGGACTCTCTGGTGGATGCTGGTGGGCTTGATGTCCAAAACATTTTGTGATCCGGTGGTGGCCATGCCTCCTGCCTGCTCCATGATGAAGGCCATGGGGTTGCATTCATACAGCAGCCTCAGCTGAGAAACACAAAAGAGAGGAGTCGTGATATAATAGGATTGTAGAGATTAGTGGATTTTATAGTACTTAAACACAGATTTCTTTACAACAGATATTCTTTGTCCACCCTCTTACCTTGCCTTTTGGACTCTTAACATTTGCAGGATATAAAAAGATCCCTCCATACACCAAAGTTCGATGAACATCTGCAACCATTGAACCAACATATCGACTTCCATATGGTGCAGAACCATCCTGGAAACAATGAAATGTAAGATTTATTACTCCAGTTTATAACACTCTCAGTCCATATAATTTTTTCTCACTTACATACAACACAGACATCAATAAAACAGATGTGAATCCTGGTCAGCCCCACATTAGATATATAGTACTCTCATTGGCTGTACCTCTGGGTATTTCTTCTTTTGTAGGTATTCTGTCACATCTGGATAAAACTGCTGTGCGTATCCCTCATTCAAACTGTAGATTTTTCCCTTCTTCTTAATCTTCACATCTCGATCCACCAAGATGAACTCACCAATTGCCTGGAAAAAAATGAAAACACGGGAAATATGCAGTCAGACATGCACTGGTGTAATTCCTACTTCACCTTGTCGGCTTCATCAGATGCCATCTATTACTGTGAAGTCTTACAGGGTCAAGCATGAAGCAGTTCACTCCCTGGCCAGTGGAGAGGACCATCATGGTGGCGCTGCCGTACAGGGCATAACCCGCTGCTACGATGTTTCTGCCGGGCTGCAGAGCATCATTCTCACAGGGCTCCCCATCTGTGGTCTGTGGGAACGTGGAAAAGTGTCACAAATCAGTAAGAAATTTAGGGAACCAATGAGATACGATGTGGTTACAATGCTCCTGTTTTTGACAGGGATATATGAGGAGGAGGATGTAATTACACTTACAGCATAGTTATTTAACCTCTCCTTACTTTGGCCTTTTATTATCTTCTTTTTCTTTTTCGGTAAGTGGTAAAAATAGTTTCAGCAAGGGAGGATCACCACAGTAAATATGGTTTACCTTAATTAGTGCATCTTCTCATGCTTTTGCTAGTTTTCTAAGGTATTACAACATTCAGTGGTAATGTAGTTTTCAGGGGCAGAGCTACATTTATAGCACCAGTAGGAATCATAACAGTACACTTTTGCCATTCGTTATTTTAACATAATAGTAGGACCAATGAGAAAACCTCTAAATGGCATGTTGTTAACACAAGAAGAGAGGTTACTACTTCCAGCATGTATTATGGAAAGTCTATTTGCTTCCATAATGCTACTATGATATGACTTCAAATATGCAGACCTGATCTAATAAATGAAGCAAAGCTCACAAGCTAGACCAGACAGGTAACTCAAGCTGCTCTGCTTCCTCTTATGTGATCTACCTCACTCTCTACATACCACATACTTGTACCGAATGTACATATTCAGTCTTGTGAAGTTCCTGTCTTGCTCTTTTAATGCCACTGCACTGTATCTGCCTGCTTTTAATGCAGCTATTGCTGATGCCAAACTTAAATCACATTTGATTCATAACCATTCACGTGATTCACGCACCGAACTTTAGTGATTTTGGAATAAAAAGTGCAGGATTACAGTCACTAACCTTTCTGTAGATTGCAAAGATTGTTCCAATGGAGACAAGACAGTCGATGTTGGAGGAACCATCCAGAGGATCAAAGCACACAATGTACTTTCCCTGTAGAATTAAGAAAAAAACAGGAGTTTTCTTTAATGAAGAAGAAACAAATAAACAAAAAATGTAATACAAATATATAATTTATAAACAAACGTACTCTCTTATCTGGTTCCACAATGATGGCTTTCTCATCTTCCTCTGAGACAAGCACACAGGAGCTGAAGGAGGACTTGATCATGTTAATGACCAGGTCATTGGACAAGACGTCCAGCTTCTTCACCTGGTCCCCAGTCACGTTGGTGCTTCCAGCAATGCCATATCTTCCCACATGAGGAAAGAGGAGCAGATTTAAGTATTCACACCCTCAACACTGGTAAAGCTTCTCACTGTGGTGCCATTTTAAAGGAATAAACACAGACTGTCCTGCTCTAATAAAATGCATTATCTTCTTGACCTCCGCACTGGAAGATGTGCACATGTGCAGAGCTTACCTTTAGCCAGGGGCTCAGTTGTAACTGCATGCCTCCATTTCATAACACACATGCACATACATCAACACTTCATTTAATTAAATACATTTCTATTAGCTGTATAAATTTGTATTAGTAACATTCAGTTGATAAATAAAGAAATTTTTACGCATAGCTGAACTTTAAACTTGCAAAGTAAACTCGTTCTTCACAAGTGCATGCACATTCTTGTCACAATTCTCTCATTTAAATCAACTGAAGAATGCTACTCACAGGTTAGCGATCCCAGCCTTCCTGACAGCAGTAGAAATGGCTTTGACAGCTGTGCAGATGGAGTTGAGCAGATTTGTTAGCTCACCTGTTCCTTGGGCCTTCCTACCCTCCTCCAAAACAAATCTGGTGAGGGTCAACACATTGGTGTCGAAGGCTCCTTTGTCAGACATTTTGCTGTCAGGTGCTGGACTGGGACCTACTGCTGGAAGAGACAGAGGTAAGAGGGTCTCCAAAGTTAAAAAGTGGACTCTAGAACAGAGATAGGGGAAGTTACAGGGGTGTGCAGCTCTTCCAGCCAATCACAAGTTTCCGTTCTTGCAGTGAGGGGTTGGTTTGATCATTTCTGTGACTGCAGGTTTAAAAGAGCAAAGTTCAAAGATAATGAACATTTTTTTTCAGTAACAACAGTCTTAGTTTGATTCAATCAACTTGAATGAGCTTTAATGATTTTTCTATTTTGCCTCAACACAACTGCATTGTTTTCTGTTGTGTTTATCAACATGCATGGTAATCAATTTATTTAACAGCATTACATTAGTCAGTTAGCTCAAATCCTGTAATCTAATAACTAACTAAATTCTCCATGTATTTTCTGATAGACTATAAATTTTCAAACAAATAAGCAACAAATAATTCAATTACATCTTGACGGTCTAGTGCAAAAAAAAAATCATATTTGATTTGGCAGCCTAGTCTGTTTTTCATCAGCTCTGAAACAGATTTGTGCGATAATTTTAACATCTTGTACTAGATATTACTAACTCAGCACTTCTGTTGATTTACCACTGAAAAACATGCTTTCCCTGCATGATCCTGAGCAAGTGTAAAGTTCAGATCATAAGACCCTTTGTCCCTGTATATCCTGCTTTGATTTTATATGATGTCTTTAATTTTACATGTGCTGATAAAACTGTGTTTGCAAGATAATAAACAAGTGCATGCCGTCCTCACGTCAGTTTGGCTGTGCATTCGTATTTTGAACTCTGTGTGACGCAAACATGAAAAGGTAAAAGGACTTTGCATTGTCCATAGAGTTATTTGACGAACATTGTAAGCTTTCACACAAAATGACCCAGGGAGTTGTTTCACAACACAAAGCTAAAGACGAACTTTGAACTTGCCGCGATGGTAGGTATGATAATCCAACACCACCATGAGGTAATATGTAATTCTTATTCACACCAGAGAAGATGTTTTCAGGTTAATGATACCAGTGGGTTTGCTAAGGGGATTTTTATACAGCATAAAAGCAAAATAAAACAGATGTATGCAATGTACTTTACCGTAGCAACTTTGTAGACATCCAGATTTAAACTTTAAAAAGAATAAAATAAATCAAGTGAAATTTATTCATTTATAAATTAATTTAGTCATTCTCTTACTCATTGTTCCCCGATTGAAAATGGCATACTTTGAAACCAGTGTTTCCGCAGTTTGGCCACGAGATGTCGCTGTTCAGTTTCCTAATCCTGAACATGACTGACAAAATGTGTAACAGGGTGCTTTTTTGAGAGTATATTACCATCCGTTTTCATTGAGTTAATCTTTAATCTTATTTTTGCGGTAGTTCGTTGTCTTTTCAAGTCGAAGGGTTTTGCCACTGGAGCAAAATAAGAAACTGTGTGAAATTATCTTTCAAATAAAACACACAAGACAATGAGGTCAAATACGTCACGTTACGCCGAGTAATCGAAGAAACAGAAGGAAAGACGTCATCAATATTTCATGGAGGCCACCTCATCACCTGACCGACTCCCGGCCAAGAGAAGACTTCTACCTGTTGTGTAGAGAGATTTAGGCGCATGCGTAGTGTCCATCCTACTCCATCTAATGGGAAACTTTACTAAAGTAGCGTTCAAGATCCCCAAACAAGCCAGGAATTATGAAAACTACAATCTTGCGGTGGCGTCTACGTTTCATTTGGCCTTTAACTGCTTAAAAAACAACAGTGTGAAATAATTTCTATCTTTTGCATCACGCTACCATGCTACTCACTTTCTCCTGCTGCGCAGGTGAGTGAATCCTTAACACCTTGGGTAGCAGCAGCAAACGCATTTTATTTACAGTTTGTTATTTTTTAAGCCAGAGAAAATTAAACCTGTAATTACATTTATTTGAGTGAGGTATTGTTTTATGGCTAAACTTAATGAGTATTGGTTGTTTTACAGCGTGTTTGCTCGTAATGACCACAAGGTGTCGCCATAAAGCAGCATCCAAGCCTTACACTATTTTTACAGCCTCTGGATCCCTAGAATGTTTTTATCTGTAGAAACCTGTCTGAGACGATGTGAAAACTATAACAAGCTGTTTCATTTCGCCAAATGTACTATAGCCATAGAAGATTGAGTACACTGTGGAAAAATCAGCAGTCCCTCAATTTCTACAACTTTAATTATTGACACACATGTATTCATACCATCAAAGCAATAAATAAATATAGACTCTTAAGACAATGCAACTTTTTTTCTTTACATTTTTTAAACAGATCTTTTATTGTAAAGTTGTTTTGGTTTTTGTTGTTTCTGTTGTCCAGCTCTGTAGACTCAGTTTCCTCTTTTTTTTTTTTTTTTTTTTCATGTTTCATGAGTTGCACATGGTGTGGTCTTCTGCCTCTGTGGTCCATCTGTCTCGTGTGCTGTGCCTTCAGAGAATAAGTGTGGCGAGACTTAAACCAGTCTATCCCTCCTTCTCTGACCTGTGCCATCTGCAAGGTACTTTTATTGCCCACAGAACCATAACTCACCAGATGTTATTTTTTATTTTTATTTCATTATAATGCCTTCAAACTTTTCAATATAAAACCTAAATATGACTGTGTTTAGATCAGCAGTTTCTCAAATAGTAAAAACAGATTGTTTGGCAACAAAACTAAACCATTTTCAAACTCACTTAACTACCATTATATTCTCATTTTGGTAGTTCACCCATTTTGAGCATTTCTTTTTTAGTTCACAAGAAGGCAACTCCAAAGGTAATGGATCACAGTCTGAAGAATATTTAGGCTGATGTTCATATATTCATATAAAAGGATTTTTGAGGCCATCTTGGATGATTCCTGTTAGATATTTTAAGCAAGTAGTATTAAATATTCATCATATCTGTGCTCCAAAATAAACTCCCATGAGGTGTAATTATGCTAAATAAGTTTGAACTCCTAGTGTGCAGGTAGTATTAACAAGTATTAACTCAAAAATCAATTCAGGTTTATTTATGAAGCACATTTAACTTTTTTTTTTTTCTATTTATAGGTTTGTGTTTGCTCCAGATAAGGGTTTTCTGTTGTTCATATATTTTTGTTTGTTTTAACAACAAATTAGTCATTTGCAAACCAAAAGATAATACGGTTTTATTATTATTATTATTTTGGTTTTGTTTATTTTGTTCTTTGTTTGTTTTTGTATTGTCTCTCTGGATTTTTTTTTTTTTTTCACTGCCTACCCAGTGTGATTTTATCTCATTTGTACACAGCACTTGTAATCTTTAGGTTAATGCATGTCTCTGTTTGGGAGGAAAAGTTACTGTGCAACTACTCGATAAAACATTAAAATATGAGGCCTCCTCAAATCCTTCACAAGCTGAAAACAGAAGCTGCTTACTGATAAGAAAGTGATATGGCGTTGCACTGCAGTGAGTCATGATTGTGCACTGAGGCTTAGCATTTCCTTGCTGCAGTTTTGCAGAATTAACTGTAATGTAGCATGGTCAGGTATTACATTTCCTTTATGCAAGCATTGTAAGGTAAGCTGCTATTGACTGCCCAACCTGAGCTTGGAGAGAGAAAGTGGTTGTTAGAGAGAGGCAGCAAGACTATGCATGGAAGGGATGACAACTGAGATGAGAAGCAAAGTTAATATATTATGTTTTTCTTTTATTTCCAGACTTATTCAAAGTTTGGACTGGACGTAAAGGGATTGCTCCTTGTTGATGCTTTCTGAAACAAATTCATGGCTCAAGGCAGTTACATCCTGAGAAATGTGCCAGGTAATTGCTATTGATGATATGTCAATAACTTATGTATACATTCGAAATTGGTCTATTTCTGTATGTGATGCACAAATGCATGTGTTCTCTTTGTGAGCAGATGTTGCACAATATAATTTTATTCATAAGCCTGACATGAAGAGTAGCTCTCCATTAACTTCAAGTAGACAGAATTTCCTATTCATATGTGGATATGATAAATCGCATTGCAATTTTTTTAAGCATTAGTTTAGCTTTTTTTTTTTTTTCTTTACTCACATACTTGGAGAATTTCTGTGGTTTCTTTAAAAAAAGAAAAACCTGCAAAGAGAATGGTCAGGCATTTAGAGGGAGAGTTGCAGAGTAATTATAGAGTGGGTTCAGTCTATGTAGAGAGTCATACGATTTGGAAAGAAGTGACAGCTGAAAACAGTGTATATGCAAGTGGAAAGTCTTCCTCTGTCCCTCCTCCTCTGGTGGGTAGGCTTAGAGAGATTATAGTCAAAAACTTTTTGAGGTGAAGGACTTGAATTGAAACATTTACAGAGGAACATAGCATGCAGAGGTAAGAACAGAAAAATGTATTATGCTGATTGGAAATAGCGGGATTATAAAGTCTTAGAGATTTAATTATATTATTTTAATGAGGCGCTCAGAACATTTCACGTGTCTATTTTTTGTTAATTCCAAATTTAACTTAAATGTGTTGAACATTTTCTTATCTTTTCCCCATGTTGTGTATTTTACTTCTTTTTTAGCCATATTAATGTTGGAATGTTGAAATAAGGTCATTCTACTGTCTGTCAGCAGGTCAGAGCACTGAAGAGTGTATTCCTAACTACCTGGGAGTTGATTGCAATTATCAGTTGGATGTTGGCAATTTCCAAAACGCCACCACCATTAAGCGATTAAGCCTTAAGAGGAGGCCCAGAGTGGCTCTCAATAATGTGGAAAAACCACAGGGAGGTGTTTCATCCGGTCAGTGGAATTCTGCAGAGTCCTTATCATCATCTGGGAATGATGATACAAGACTACTGGGCATGTCCTCTGCAGCAAAAGGAAGACCTCCTCTTCCTCCACCACATGGATCCTCAGTGGATAAACCTTCCAAGAGTGAAGGTCCAAATGCATCTACAATACCTACAGAGTCGAAGCCTCAACCAGCTGCAAGATGTCTGGCTTCACAAAGACAAAGTCATGTGATAGAGCAGACCACCGGGGAGACCCACAAGCACATAAATCCGGATGTGGTGGGCCAGTCACCGCCTCAGCCCTTCCCCCGTCGACGACTGGCAAGTTTCGGAGGTGTAAGTTCTCCTGGGTCGCTCTCACCCTTTACCGGCCTTGGTGCATATAACCAAAACAACAATGGGAACAAGCCGACTGCTGACATAAATGTCCACCTTAGCTCATCACAGGGAATTAGAGGCAGCACAGGAAGCTTGAGGCTCAGCCCGCAGAGCTCTGGTAGATCTACTCCAGTTGCAGGTCTTGGGCCCGTGCACCTGCAACACATCCGTGACCAAATGGTGGTTGCTCTGCAGAAGCTGAAGGAGCTGGAAGAGCAGGTAAAAATCATCCCTATCCTCCAAGTTAAGATCTCAGTCCTCCAGGAGGAAAAGAGGCAACTGGTCTCTCAGCTCAAGAACCAGAGTGACGATGAAGGTCTAAAGGATGTGATCTGGAAACAGTCATCTACAGAAGGTGCTGGCATTGACAATAAAGTGAATACTTTGGCAGAACTTGAAGGTACTGAGAGAAGCGATTACACCGACTTTAGAGAATTTAGGCAACTGACAGAAGAAATGCAGGCATTAGAAAGAGCCATCAAAGGTGGACATTTGCAGTCGCGGCAAGGAAAGGATCGTACCTCCTTACAGGTCAAGACTGTAAAGTCAGTCGCAGTTGGAACTGATATAAATATGGACATGGCCTTTTCTAAACCTTCAAAAGAAAACAAATATGTTTACACTGATCAGGTAGAGACAAGATCTATTGCAACAGGAGTGTCTGAAATTAATCTTGGCATTTACACAGAGCAGGAGGCAGAGCTTGTTGCCCAGCAACTACTAAATGGTGCTTTGAAGGAGAGAATTTGCCAACTAGAAGCAGAGTTGAAAGAATCAGCTCTCCAGACTGAGCTGACCCGTCTCAAACTGGAGCTTCAAGCTGCAGGACTGAGGAACCGAGTTGACAAGGCTTGTCTTGCAAGACCATCCACTGTCAGTACAGGCACAGAAATGAAGCTTTTGACTAAAAGCAAAGGAGTGGGTGATCACACAGAGTTTCAAGATGCCAGCACAGGAGAGGTGATAGAGGTCAAAACAGTGGGGGTATCTTGTGAGCCTAAGATGAAGAACATTTGCACCGGACCAGATGTTCCCATGAACCGATGGGAGGTCAGGGAGCGAGTGGAGACTAGAGAACAGGCTGTGGGGATCCGGGTATTCACATGCACGCAGGGAGTTGGGACAGAGATAAAACTGTGTGATGCAGAAATCAACACAGAGGCACCAGTGGACAGTCTGAGGTTGAAGAAAGAAAAGTTTCATTCAGTGGCTTGCGGGGATTCTGATGTCGATCTGGCTTTTTGTGAGGCAAAAGAAATGGTTTCCCAAGGTATGGCCACTGATCCAGTCCGAGGAGTTGATCTGGGAGTCATGGTGTCACCCCAAATGGCTTCACAGCGCACCAACACTGTATCCAGTTTAGTGTCTCGCTTTACCAACACTATGCAAGCCTTCAGCAGTGACTCCAGCACAAATACACTTGTTAGTACCCAAGACAAGCACACCAATACCACTCACACTTTCACTCGGACAGTGTCTGTGGGCAGCAGGGTCAGAGACATTACATGCACCGCAGAAACCCGGACGATCGGTGTAGATACTGCAAACTTACCTGAAAGCATTTCAAAACAGACCCCAGAAACGCCAGTCAAGGCTACCAGAGACTCTGGTGTTGGATACACAAGCATTTATGACAATTTTCTTGTCGGACTGAAAACTCGAAATATGGCTTCAGGACCGTCTCACCTTCCTGATCCCATCACAACAAAGAGCATCGGGGTCGGTGAAGGGAGGATACGGGACTTTTCGTCTGGTACACCTAGACAGAAACCCCAGCCGTCTACACAGCTCCAGTGGGATCATGAGCTGAACCATTACATAGAGAAGATGCAGATGCTGTTAAAGGAGCATGGGGACCTACTTACAGGGGACACTGGTGACCGTTGCAGCAGCTCCAATAACAAAGCTGTGGCAGAAGGAGGGACACAAATACATCAGTTTATCTCTCATCCACCAGGTAACACTGAAGATTTTTAAAACTTTTGTTTTTGTAAACATTTTTTAGTCTTTAATTTGTTGTTTTTATATCCTTGAATTTAATCATCATTAGTTGCTCCAGAGTGCCACTAGGGGTCAAGAACTCTAGATGTCTTTAATGTGCCAATTGATGTCCATTATACTGTATGTCAGCCATGTTACATTGATGCTATTTTGAAACTGTCCTCTTATTTTCAAGCAGCAAACACAGACATGCAGTTTCCATCTCAACCTTCCGCTGACTTCTGCAAGAGTGGCAAAGCAAATGCAGAAATCTGCCAACAGGGTGGTAACAACTCAGAGGTGAAAAGAATGATTAAAATGTTGGAGCAGCAGGCGTCTTCAGCTATGCAAGGTAAGCAACCTACTTTGTGTTGATGTTTTATGATCCCTAATAGTTTTGACCTACATACATCATCTTTAGAAACTTATTACACATACATATGGTGAATAGAATAACTATCTTTGCAAAAACAGTCTAATTTAGGTCTAATTTAAGTCAAAATATTTTTTAAAATACACTTTGAAACCACTCCCATTGCCAAGTTTAAACTTGTTCAAAGGAAGTGGCTGCCTTGGTCTGGCAAGTTGACTTTCTGTGGGATACACTTGCAATGTTTGGAATGATATCTGGGTTTGGAAGTCGTCTTGTCCCACAGAGCAGTTTGTGGTTGAGGGTCTAAAATTGAACAGCTTTGTAGGAGGAACTGGTGTCTGAGAATGTTTTCTCCTCTCAAATGAACCTCTCAGAACTGTGAAAATGTGAAGAGTCAAATTATGTTCTTCACATCCTGCTCAGATCAAGTTTTGTACATATTTTGTTACATGCATTGCATCTTCATAAGCTGCTGTTGTTTGGCAAAATGTTAAATTGATTCTAGGGTATTTTTTTTCCCTCCATCTCCCTTCATCTACACAGCATAGTTGGCATATAACCAGCAATGTTGGTGGCTGGTTGTTTTGGATGATGCTTTCTAAATATGTTCTCAGTTTTCAGACACTGTCTATATGAAAAATGGGCCAAAACACATAGAAATGCATTCCTTTTTTTTTTTTTTTCAAGATAAGCCACTTATTATGTGCAAGCCACGGGCAGTAATAAGGAAACAGAGTGGGGACCTGTGCTGCGCCAGTAACAGGAAAAGCATGAAGTTTATGAGAGTGACTACAGGGTAGGTACCTCACTTCTGTTTTACTGCTTGAGACTTGACCAATTTATATTTTGTTTGTTGAGAAGTTGTGTTTTTCGCCTAGATTGGACCCAATGTCAGTTTATACGCATGAGGAAGTAGAAAGAGGAGGAAATGAAGCATTTGAGGATTCCTCTCAAGACGGAATCCAGGGAAAAACAGGAAATGATGGCTCCAACAAGGGATCACAAGGGGCCGTGAAATTATACTGGCAACAGAGGTGATGTAAGAAGTCAAAAGAGTACAAAGGCAAATAATCGATTCAGGTCTCTGGGAAACATAAAAAAAGAAAGAGTTTTTTTTAATCAGTTTTATTAGTATGTGAATCTTTCTCAAGTTTTCAGTCCTGAACTCTAACTTTTAAAAAATTTTACTCCTCAGATGTAGGTTAAATGAAAGGATGCTTTCAGCTTGTCAAGCCTTAAAGATGCACCTGAGTGATGAAACATCTCTGTCTACCAGGGAATTGGTGGGTCCAGCAGCTATAAAAGATGAATATGTGCACATTTCTGCATGTTTTTTACGTGTAAAGAGGCAGGTCAGAGAGTGGTCAAGTATGTCATTTAAAAGGAAACAATAGGCACTTTGAATACAATTATTGTGGAAATGAGCTGATGTAGGAAGCAGTTTGTACATAAAAGACACAAATTTTCCAATAAAATTTTAACTGAGAAAAATTTTCAAGTGCAGTTTTGCTTCTAGAATAGTGAGAGATTCCTTATATTTAAGATTACTTTCTTTTATTGTGCTGCTTGTTTTTGTTCTTTCAGTCACATCTCTAATTACGAGCTGCTCCAAAGCCTGAAATGTTCTGCATAGTAAATTATGGCAACTTGCAAAATTGTGTGTTTTGTGTCCCTTGCAGCAGGACTGTCTACACATACTCCAGCAAGAGTGGTTCTCTGTGTCCAGTCACAAGTCAGCAGCTCCTGAAATAGTAGAGGACTATTTATCTACGTTTCGGATCATTTCACCCTCAGTGTTGCAACACATAGCCAACATAGCTGATGGCAATGGAAACACGGCACTACACTACAGTGTTTCTCACTCCAACTTTGGCATAGTCAAAAAATTGCTGGAAGCAGGTACATCAGTACTCAAAGTGCAAGCATGTTTCATTACGTATTCTGGTTTTATTTTTTGGTTTTGTCCCTCCTTATTGTGAGAATTTAATGGGTTTTCTGCAAATTGTACTTGCAGTGCCACAAAACAAAGTTCCAGACTAATTATGATGTTACTGTATTTAACCATCCACAATTCCAAAAATACTGTAGTTGTTTTGCTTTTCAATCAAAATATACAGTAATTGCACTGCAGACAAAACAGTAAATGCTGAGTTTTACACAGGCTGCAAAACACACACTTTGTGCACATAAATTTTTGGCCACTAGGGGGTAGAAATGCTAACTATTAGGAGGTTGCAATGCTCTGTGTTTGCTTTCACACAAAATTAAATTAAATTAAATTAACAAATACTGAAGACAGCGTTACACTACTCTAAACTATGGAAAGCTATCATGTTAAAGTAGTTTTTTAAATACTGTATTGAGCATCAATATCCTGTTCTGATTTGCATGTACTGTACTTGGATTTAAGGATAGGCCGAGATAGATAGATAGATAGATAGATAGATAGATAGATAGATAGATAGATAGATAGATAGATAGATAGATAGATAGATAGATAGATAGATAGATAGATAGACCTTTATTGTCCCCAGGGGAAATTCTTTTTCACACGCACTGTCAGAACATACATACAACACTGAAGACAGAATAAACACATAAGAAAACACATTGCAAATAATGGGAAGCAGGACGCAGGATATATTGGACGGCCAATATTTAAGGCCGATATTTGCGTTTTTTGCTGGTATCGGCATCGGTCAATACATCGGTTGTATTGGCCGGCACCCCCACTCGGCATATTTTCAGACTTTTATATACAAATTCATTACAAGTTTAATGTTTCTATTTTTATATTTGTTTAGTGCACTATTTCTTTTTTATATGTATTTATTTAAAGTGCTTTGTGCTTTTTTTATATTAAAAGAATTGTGAAATTAGTTTTAATTGTATCCTTAATTATAATAATTAATGAGTCAAATGCAGTATTGGCTCCAAATATTGGCTCCAAATATCAGCATGTTGTATCAGCCATCGGCCATCGGATGATGAGAAAATATCTGTAGTGGTATCGGCCCTAAAAAATCCGTATTGGTCGATCCCTACTTGGATTATTCATATTCATTTGAAAGGATTGAATCAAAATCATCTGTGCCAAGAAATGGTTGAGGACTTTTAAAAACAAGACTAAAAAACAGAGTCCTTGTGAAAGGTGAAATGTACTGACAAGCTTATGATGGTGTAAGAAATGATAGTTTTGAAATATCATCTGCCTCGAAAATCAAAGCAACATCCAAGCTTGTATGGAATGTGTGTCTGGGGATTTAAAATAGACCTTTTTTGTCAGGGTAATTTGATGAATTATGAGTTCAGCACAATCAAGAGGAATGTTTTCCAAAGTTTTTATGGCATAGAAGTTCTGAAACCCGATATTTGAGAACACTTTAAGCAAGTTTGAAATATGTTTGTATCATTACCGCTGTGCAAATACAGCACGGCTTTTTGAGTGCTTCTTTTTTCTTTGCAAGTAATTTACACATCTAAAAAGAGGTGTTATCTTTTGCAGTTTGATTTTTTTAACACAAATGACTTTCTTGAAGTTAGTTCACTGAGATAGAGCTAATTTTCTTCTTTCCTCTGTTTTTCATTGTTGCGACAGAGGTATGTAACGTCAATCAGCAGAACGCAGCAGGTTACACGCCCATTATGTTGGCGGCACTTGCGGCTGTGGAGCATCCAGAGGACATGAAAGTCGTGGAGCAGCTCTTTGCAAAAGGAAATGTTAATGCGAAGGCCACCCAGGTCAGTTTGTCAGCTTTTGTCAACTTTGCTAATTCTACCTCTCCACATTTTGAGTTTTTCTGCTGGTAACTGTTAAAAAGAAGAGAAAAAAAACTAGATTTTATAGTACTGTGGATGAATTGGTCCATTTTTATCATGTAAATCTTTTGAGCCTAATCAAGCATGCTTTGAATTCACTCCTTTAAGTCAAGCAGTTTAAGTCAATACAATTGACTTATTGACCATGTGCCACCTAAAGACTCTTGTACTTCTCTTGTAAGGTTGGTAGGAATGCAGAGGTTGCTTGTAGAGACATTTTATTTGTCATACAAGGGATGGTGAACCATTCAATGACTGAAAAACCTCAGTTAACGAGGCGATTAATTGAAATTGGCTCCAGAAACATGAGCAAATTTAAACCTACAGTTTACCACTCAATGCCAAACCTGTAAGGGGGGACAAATGGAGAAAGTGTGACCTGTTTAATTCCCAAATATCAATGTTTCTCTGTATTTGACAAGATTAAGATGTGTAGACTCAGCATCAGCCTAATTTCCTGTGTCTGATGCCCATCTCCTGCTGTCCAGGCTGGTCAGACTGCTCTGATGCTTGCTGTGAGCCATGGCAGGTTGGACATGGTGCAGGCACTCCTGGCACAGGGAGCAGAAGTCAATATCCAGGATGATGAGGGCTCCACGGCACTGATGTGTGCAAGCGAGCATGGCCATGCTGACATCGTTAAACTCCTTCTGGCACAGCCAGAGTGTGATGCCACCCTGACTGACAGTGTATGTGAGTCATTTCCTCTGTCTGTGAAGCATCCACCTGCTCGGTGGACACGGTAGCATTAAGCTGGAAATTAGAAGCTTCCAACTTTGTCCTAGTCTTTGTATGACAAAAGTAGGAAAAAGATATTTGTGAATGAATTTTTATAACTTGTTAGATGCAAAATAATTGAAGATGTTGTTTATAATTGACTTCTTTAGTCTTATTTAATCTGTTGTATCTGATTATTCTGTGTGTAAACAGGATGAAAGCACAGCCCTGTCCATTGCATTAGAGGCAGGACATAATGACATTGCAGTGCTCCTTTATGCTCATGCCAACTTCTCCAGACAGGCAGGGGTATGTAGCTTAACATGTTCACAACACTCAAACTCAAAGCGTATTAAAGGGGTATTTTCTGACAATTTATCCTCTGCTTATGTATCTTGACAGGCAGCTGCGCGACACAGTGGCAGATTCCTCTCTTCCTCTGGAGGAAAGAATATCTTTGAATAAAAGGATACACCAGAATATAGATGGACGCTTCACGATCTTATGAGGTGATCTAGTATCAGAGCCTCAATAACAACCTGACCAAGTTATATGTGATAGTCAACCAGTTAAATGAAAGCTACTTTTTCCTCTACCTAATATTTTTAGGCCATAACAGCATGTATTATACTTAATCTTATACTTAATCTTAACTGGATCCTATATGCATGGCAGTGTAGATATATAATCATAATTGATAGAATATATTATTGAACCCCTATATATATATATATATATATATATATATATATATATATATATATATATATATATATATATATATTTCCTTTTTCTATCTTAAATGTTTTATTACTTTTGTTTATATATATATATATATATATCATGATGTGTTATAAAAAAAAAACTTTATTTTCATTTAGAAGTTGTAGCTTTTACCAAATACTGATTTAATAGAAATATAATGATGCATGAGAAGTTCTTAACATCTTATATGATATATACGGTATATTTCTTATATTTCTATATATTTCAAAACTAAAGCTGCACACAATTAGACAGGACGATACAGGGACCCTGAGGTGCAAAACACAAACCTGCAATGAAATGAAATGAAAAATGCTTTATTTATCCCAGAAGGGAAATTCAATATTGTAGTAAGCTCGTAGTCTTTATGTTTTGTTTTGTTTTTAACTATATAAAATATATTTGAAATAATAATACAACAATAAGTCAGTCAGTCTTGTTCTTCAGGGTGATGGCTGCTGTTAGGAATGAATTTCTGTACTTCTGTATCTTCAACATGGCAACATTCAAGACGAGACATAATTTCACAAACAGAAAGCACAACATTTTACAAGACTAAACTTGTTTATTTCTACAATCCCAATTTTTAAAAAAGTTGGGACGTTGTGTAAAATGTCAATTAAACAGGATGTGATTAGCAAATCTCATAAATTCACGTTTTATTCCCTGTAGAACATAAACAACATATTAGATGTTGAAACTGAGACATTCTACATTGGGAAATATCAAGATAAAGATTCCTTTTGTTGATATTTACATCAAATTTAAACTGAATATCGTTTAATAAATAGCTCATTTTGAATTTGGTAGCAGCACATCACAAAAACCTTACAACAGTTATGTTGCAGTTCATCTTCTTTTATCCACTGTTCCCAAAACATGTGGGAAGTAAGGAGACCAGTTGCTGGAGTTTTAATAAAGGAATCTTTTCCCATTCTGGTTATATTAAAGATTCTAGCTGCTTAACAGTCCTGGGCCTTTGCTGACTGATTATTCATTCTAAATGTTTTTCTGAGAAAGGCTGAGATTGCAGGCAGGTCAGTTCACCACCCAGACTTTTCTGCTGTAGAGCCATGCAGTTGTGATAAATGCAGTCTGCAGTTTAACATTGTCTTGCTGAAATTTGCAAAGACTTCCCTGACAGAGACGTCATCTGGATGGGAGCAGATGTTGCTCAAAACCGGTATGTGAAACACCAGTCCTTAAAGGCACTGTCCTGCAGATTTTAGATATGTTCCTGCTCCAACACACCTGGTTCATATTAAATGGATCCAACAGCTAAGTTTTTTTGTCCAAGTTCTGCACAATGACCCATTAATTTGAGTCAAGGGTGTTGAAGGAGGGAAAACATCTAGAACCTGTGGGACGGTGTCCCTCAGGAAGCAGAGTTTGACATCCATGCTCTAAAACCTCTATTTTCAACATTGATGGAGCCTTAACTCTATCGATGAAGCCTATCTGTGGAATCTAAAATTTTGATTGATACGACCTCATAACAGTTTTCTACTTTGCTTTAATCCAGAGAAGATGGTGGTGTTTCAGCTGTGTTTACGTAAGGTTTCTGCTTTGCACGATAGAGCTTTAACCTGCATTTGTGGATTGCACAGTGAACTGTGTTCACAGACAGGGATTTCTGGAAGTCTTCCTGAGCCCATTTAGTGATTTATAGTAAAGAATCATGTCTGCTTTTAATGCAGCGCAAGCTGAGAACCCCAAGATCATGAGCACCAGTTTTGTCTTCCAGCTTTTTGTCCTTTGTACACAGATTTCTAACGATTCGGTGAATCATTATATTATGTTATTCACTAGATGGAGGGATCTTCAAAGTCTTTGCATTTTTATTTCAAAGAATTTGTTGGAATATCTGAAATTGTTCTACAAATTGTAGACAGCTTGTCACAGATTATAATGAACCTCTGGCCACCTTTACAGCTGAGAGCCTCTGTGAAATGTGGCTTTTATATTCAGTCACATTACTGACCTGTTAACCTGTTTAGTGGTAAAATGATCTTCTAGGTTTGTTTGCACAATGTATTGTTTTTATCAAATTCAAAATTACCTAATATTTTCCATTAAAATGGTGGAATGTCTCAGTTCCAGCATCTGAAATATTGTTTATGTTTTTTGGGGAAAAAATATCTTCACGAGTTTTGTGAATCATTGCATACCGTCTTAAGTTTTCCTTTTACGTGGTGTCCCAACCTTTTTTGGTATTGGGTTGTATTTTGTTTTTGTCCAGCATTGTGTTCTGCACATTAGAGGCACTGTGATATCAGGCATTTAAAGTTGATGACATAAAAAAAAAAAAGTAAATAAAACTTTGAGATTTATCACATTCTGTCTCAAAGTTACATTAATGTATTTCATATGTGTTTGACATACAGCTAGAACCACAAGGCTTGTTCAACATTTCTTTTGCTTTAATATATTGTACACGTATCCACAAAATCATGAGTCTAAATAAACATTTTACAAAAATATTGTGTTTTTTCTGTCTTAGTCAGACCCTCAGTAGGAGCCACTGATCACATAAATAGCTTTCTGCCATAGCTTTTTCTACCTTAAATAAGGATAAATTTCAGGATTCTTTGTTTCCCATTTTACGCAGGTGCTTCAGTTTTCCTAACTTTTCTCAGAAGAGTAACTCAGCGATTTTCAGTAGGTCATCAAACCTTCAACGACCAATTGTTTCATATTTATTCTGACTCTTACCTCTATGTTTTTCTCTAAACCAACTGCTGAACCCTTTCACCTCTGTTTTCTTGCTCACATTGCTTATATTGTCCTCCTTGGGTTCACCTCACCCCTTCTTATTTGACTGATAAGTCTTTTGAAGTGCTTTCACAGGCAATTTGATAGAGCAGGTTTAACAAGGCTCTTTAAATATTTAACTCCTCGGAAGAGGACAGCTATGACTGACTGGTTAATTCTTCGCCTTTGTGATGTGACGCTGCAAATCCCAGCTTGGATAACTGATCAAAGTCTTCATGGCACCATCCCTTTTTGCACGACTGCAGGTTAAAACTGAATTTTAGATTTAAGTGAGTCATACATCATTTATCAGATAGTCTGAATAACCTGTGCCCCACAGTTATGGCTGTTATGATAAATATTCCATGTGAGCTATAGCAGAGGAAGAGGAGTGTTTATGGAGTGATAATTCAATCCTGCATCCTTATGAGAGAAAAAATTCAACCCTGCATCCTTACAAAAGAAGACTTAAAATGAGCATGTCATCAGCAACACATAATGATAAATCATAATAAAGTGTAGCTCAGTTTTTAATATGACACCAGCTTTTTTATCATGGGTGAACTGCACTAACCCAGAGGTCCTCTTACTTTCTGCATCTAAACACCTGACTTACATTTCACCTCTTTCAGAGCTTGTGATCAAATGTCATGAAGGGAAATGTGAAAAGAGACTATAAAATCATGCTGTCACTCCACACAGCATCGTACCGTTACACTCTCTCCTTCAGCATGTCAGCCTTCCCAAGAGCTGGCGTGTCTGTGACTGAGAGCTGAAAGCACTCTGATTCATTTCCCAGCAACAGCAATAAAATACAATGATATACAAGGTCCACCATCAAAATTTGCTGTTGCCATGGCAACAGCCGTTTTGAGCAAGTGGATCTTGGGAGCATATTTCTGAAATTATATCTATTTTTTTCACTGTGGTTTCTCAATTCAGTCTCCTAATTTAGTCTATTATTTGAGACGAAACAACTATTCAGTTTGTTTTTAGAATAAGACATGAATGGTTATTTTTTATGACTATTACATTTCATATGAAGCTGATGTAAATAAAAAGAGCAGCCAGTTTCACAGCAGTTCTGCAAATAAACCTGTTTTTTTCATCCAAACTGCACAAGCCATCTGCAAATATTTGTGTTTTTATATTTTCCCTGTGCATTTTCTTCTTTCTATATTACAGCACTGCAATTAAAGATCTACAGCCTGTGGTTCACAGCATATTTTTTGCTCAGGAGGCACTGCATGTACATTCATCCTATTATTTCTCCAACTGGCCAATTCTGAAACATGTTGGATATTAGATGGGTGGGTGGGTGGGGTTAGAAAAGAGCCTGTATTATGAAACATTGCATTAAACCAGATGATGATGAAGGATTTTTGGTGTTAAAATCTTGTTTTTGGTGACTCATGCTTCACTGGATTTTTGTGCCAGAAAGGAAAAGTTAAATGAAAACAGTTAATATATCTTGAAGAATTGTTCTTGCAGGTTTAAGGTTTGACTTGGCCTTTCAGTGAATTCAGAGTGAAGTTGGTCACATGTGACATCATAACCGAGACTATATTTCATTTGGACATGCAGACATCATTAATTTAGCTGTCACCACCTTTTTACACCTTGCTAGTTTAGTTTTGCAACTCTGTGCTCTTTTATGGTATTCTTTGGTCACAGCAAGCAACACAGTAAATTTGTAAGGGAAAGAGTGAATTTGAAATTTAATTCACTGGAAGGCCTGAAATCAGTGCTAAGTAATGCTAACATTGCTTTCTGCTTGGGTGAGTAAATATGCCAGTTTGCTCACACAGTCGCTGTAACAACAACTTAGAGTGAAAATGTGTGTTGTGAACAGCTTGTCCTGCTGCCCCCATTGACCAGAAACATCAATGTTATGTTCACAACTTTTTTGCACTGTCCTTAAGTGTAAAAAAGAAAAAGAAAAAAAGGAAAGTTTTGATGGTTTGAGTTAAGATCACAGTTGTGGGCTCTTTTGCTCCCTCACCAGACTGCTGTTGGACAGTCTAAACTTGTTTCACTGTTTTTGTGTCTGAAAACTGGAGCCCACTGCACATCTGGAGCTGGGACCATTAAGCTGGAACCATAGACTGTATATAATTACTGGACGTAGCTTCCGGTCTCTTCTGAATAGAGAAATGTGAAGCCAGTTGGGCGTGTCTTACCGTCGCCATCTTGCCGTGTCACGTACGTCGTCACTCCAGGAAAATCCTAAAATGGGCACAGCGCGGCCGCGGGACAAATGATTGACAGCTGACGTACTGTGGGCTAAACGCTAACTGAGCTAACACGAAACTAAGAGGAGC
Source organism: Atherinomorus stipes (assembly GCA_023101725.1). Classification (NCBI taxonomy): domain Eukaryota; kingdom Metazoa; phylum Chordata; class Actinopteri; order Atheriniformes; family Atherinidae; genus Atherinomorus; species Atherinomorus stipes. The sequence goes on along the minus strand of JALJCO010012136.1, from coordinate 23,783 downwards.
TAACAAAGATAAGCCCCCTAAGCGGCATGGTTAAGGTAAGACGTGCTTAGACTTGCAATTCGCTGACTAAACACCGCCGTTGTGCGACTCTGTAACAAACTGAGACCTTATTAAGAGCAAAGAAGGAGCTAACTAGGAGCCTCCGGTCGGCAGGCGGAGCTTCCGGTCTGCCGCATGTCAATCATAAGGATACGCCCTTAATTATGTGTAATTTGAAGAATAAATAACATCTAAACGAATGAGTTATAAAAAATTCACCCCCTCACAGTTGACATGAAGGTAAACGTGACCTAATAAACCTAAAATGATTTTTTGAACCAGGCTGTAAACCTGTTTATTTCTGCTGTGAAGTCGGCGTTTTTAACATGGGAGTCTATGGGGATTTGCTCGCTCTTGGAGCCAGCCCCTAGCGGATGAAGGGAGGATTACACTATTTACAACGCGGAAGAGAGCTTCACTGTTCTGAGGCGGAGTTTGCCCCTTGGCTGGAACCCACATTTTTAAGGTTTTGGGTTGGGTATTTAGAGTTAACCTGTTAAATTTAGGTAAAATATCTTATGTCGGGATAAGTTCCGGCAATTGCACATAAAAAAAAAGGTGTATGCATTTACTTTAACCGCCATTGTGTTGTCCTGATTAAGGAATAAGGTGTGAACTTGGGATAAGTTCGGAGTTGGGTATAAATTGTTAATGGGTCCACGAATGAAAATCAGTATGTGCTGCATTTTAAGTTACTCATCTGCAGTATCACTGTATTTTGATATATATAAGGGGTGCAACGATACATAAAAATTCCCGGTACAATACTTTTGGGTCACAGTTCAATATTTTTTTTGATGTAAAAAGAAAAAATTTCATCCCTTTTTTAACTGTTGCGCTCTTGTCCACAACAGCTTACCACCAAGGTCATATTTAACATGCACACCAAAGTTGTTCAAACACTAGAGAAGAATATAGTCGAATGAGTAGATGAACCTCGATTGACTGAATTTTCAAGACAAAGCTCACCGTCAGAAGACAAGTTGATAAAATAAATTAAATATTATGCATTGTTCGATATTCGATACGCTGTGCTCACGGTTCGATACAAATACATGTATTGTTGCACCCCAAACATACATGTATGTATATATATATATATATATATATATATATATATATATATATATATATCATGATGTGTTATAAAAAAAAACTTTTATATATATATATATATATATTATATATATATATATATAAAATTATACACGTACTACCCAAAAAAGTAGAATATCCTGAAAAAGTTCATGTATTTCCATAATTCAAAATAAAAGGTGCAATTTACATATTGTATAGACAAATAATATGTGAGTCAATATGTTTTAAGCTTTTATTTGTTTGGATGTTGCTGATCAGAAGTTGCAGCTTAAGAAACCCTCAAATTCAAATACTCAAAAACTTTGAATACTGCATAACATCAATCAGAAAAGGGTTTTAAATACAAAAATATTAGGCCTCCTAAAGTAAAATCTTGCATCTGTACTTTGTACTTGGTGGATGCCCCTTTAATGACTGCCTTAACCCAGCGTGGCATGGATGCTACCAGCTTGTGGCATATCTCAGGTGTTATGGAAGACCAGCATGCTTCAATCACAGCCCTGAGCTCTTCTCTATTGTTTGGTCTCTTCCTGTTTAGCTTTTTTCTTGACAATACCCCAAAGATTTTCAATGGGGTTCAGGTCAGGTGAGTTTGTGGGCCAATCAAGCAAGGTAATTCCATGGTTGTTAAACCAGGATTTTGTAGTTTTGGCAGTGTGGGCAGGTGCCAAGTCCTGCTGGAAGATGAAGTCTGCATCCTTATACAGCTGGTCCACTGAAGCAAGCATTAAGTACTCCAAAATGTACTGGTAGACGGCTGCGTTTATGCTGGACTTGATGAAGCACAGAGGACCAACACCAGCAGCTGAAATGGATCCCCAGGTCATCACAGACTGGGGAAACTTAACGCTGCCTTCCTCCTCTCTCCTGCACCTCCCCTCTCTTCTTCCTCACCCTCTGGGCCCTTTATTTCCAAATGAGATGCAAAACTTTCCCTCATCAGAAAAGAGGACTTTTCACCACTGGGCAGCAGACCAGTCCTTCTTTCCTCTACCCCAGCTAAGGCGCTTCTGGTGTTTCTTGCTGTTGAGGAAAAGCTTAACAACTAGAATTCAACATTTGAAGCCCATTTCCAGCATCCGCCTGCGTGTTTTTCTCTTGAAGCAGTAACTCCAGCCTCAGTCCATTCCTTATAAGTTCCCTCACACTTTTAAAATCCTTTCAGGACCATCTTCTCCAGGCTCGATCGGCCCTCTCTTGTACCCTTTCTTCCACACTTCTTCCTTCCACTTAACTTCCATAATTCTTTAGACACTCTAAACTCCACTTCTTTTCTATCCTTTTTTGTCTTTCCCCTTTCATGAGTCAAATGTTTTCTCACACTTCAATCACAGTCTTCCCCATATTTAATCTTCTAAACCAACAAGCTTTTAAAGCCAGCCCTCTAACTTATCTAATCAGACTGTGACACTCTGAGCCTACAAACTGGAGCTTTTCACAGTATTCTAATTTTTGAGTTTTTGATTTAAAGGTTTTCTGAAGCTGCAACTTCTAATCAGCAACATCCAAACAAATAAAAGCTTGAAATATGTTGATTCACATACTAATTGTCAATACAATATGTAAATTTCACCTTTTAAGCTGAATTACAGAAATACGTGAATTTTTTCAGGACATTCTAATTTTTTGGGTTGTACCTGTATGTATATATATATATATATATATATATATATATATATATATATATATATATATATATATATATATATATATATATATATATATTTATATATGCACACACACACACACACAGTGTGTGAAAAAAGTGTTTCCCCCTTCCTATTTCTTATTTCTTAATTGTTTGCATATTTGTCACACTTACAGTATGTTTCAGATCATCAAACAAATTTAAATATTAGACAAAGATAACACAAGTAAACACAAAATGCAGTTTTTAAATGAAGATTTTTATTTTTAAGGTGGAAAAAAAATCCAAACCCATATGGCCCTGTGTGAAAAAGTGATTGCCCCCTAAACTAATAACTTGTTGGACCACCCTTAGCAGCAACAACTGCAATCAAGCATTTGCGATAACTGGCAATGAGTCTTCTACAGTGCTGTGGGGGAATTTTGTTCCCTCATCTTTGCAGAATTGTTGCAATTCAGCCACATTGGAGGGTTTTCCAGCATGAACCACCTTTTCAAGGCCATGCCACTTCTCAATCAGATTTAGGTCAGGACTTTGACTAGGCCACTCCAAAGTCTTCATCTTGTTTTTCTTAAGCCATTCAGAGGTGGACTTGCTGGTGTGTTTTGGAGCATTGTCCTGCTGCAGAACCCAAGTGCGCTTCAGCTTGAGGTCATGAACAGATGGCCGGACATTCTCCTTCAGGATTTTTTGGTAGACAGCAGAATTCATGGCTCCGTTTACCACAGCAAGTCTTCAAGGTCCTGAAGCAGCAAAACAGCCCCAGACCATCACACTACCACCACCCTATTTTACTGTTGGTATGATGTTCCTTTTCTGAAATGCCGTGCAACTTTTACGCCAGATGTAATGGGACCTACACCTTCCAAAAAGTTTAACTTTTGTCTCGTCAGTCTTTTTTTTTCTCCTTCGTTTTTGCTTTTTCCGCCTTTCTGTTGTGTTACTTTCCCGATTTGAGAAAAAAAAAATTTCACAGTTTTCCCCCCTTCATGCTGTAGCTGTGGTGATACCACTGGTTGGTGAGGGGGGTCATCAACACACTAGCCTGATCTGATTCTGAATTTGAGAAATTTTGAAAAAATGCCCCCCCCCCCCCCCCCCTTCTGCTCGTTGATCCCTCCCACCTAGTACATACAGCCCCCCCCTCCTTCTCAACCACAGCCAGCCTTATTACAACAGTTTCACAGTGTAATATTTATCCCACATAAATGAACAACAAGAACATTAATTAATGAGGAATTGATCATGTATGAATGTCTGTGGAAATCACAAAGGAAACTGTTTGGTTATTTCTCAATTTCTCTGAATCATGGGAACGTTCGGTTATTTATCATTTGGACAGAGGTTTGGATCCCCCCCCCCCCCCCCCCCCCCCCACCTTTACAAATAAAAATCTTTATTTCCATGCACAGACACTCACACACACACAGCACATAGTACAAAGTATTGTAACATGGCAGTACAAATAATGATTTTTAAAGAGAAATAAACAAAAGCAAGTTTTCAGAAATTAACTTCCAGAGTCTATTTTTTCTGTCTTGTTGCTGAGTATAGCAGGACAAGAAGCCTTTACTAGCTAGAAAACTGCTTCAACCACCATGCTATTATTGGATGGTCTATCTCATGTGATTCGTGATTTTTCTTTTCTTCCACTGAATTCCATTTGCAGCAGCTCAGATTCTGTATAATTGCCAAGGGTTTTTTGTTTTTTATTACACAGAGAAGATGCTGTCATTAAGAGTTTGGCCCCTTTATAAATAACATGCAGCAGAACTTCTTTTTACTCTTTCTTGTATGTGAGTTCCTGTGGTGTGAACTCCAGCATGTGTTGTTTTCCAGCAATATGTTGGAAAAAGAAAACTAATTGATTCACGCAAACCAGATGTGGTTGAAAATCAGCCCAAACTGAGAGGAAAAAAAAGAGAAAAAGAAAGAAAAAAACACTTTTCCTGCTATTGTCTAAGCTGAAACGCTCAATGTTGCACATTTTTCTCCTTGTTTTGGCAGAATGTTCAAGCGTAATTTGAGTCTATGTTTATGCATTAATAGTTGGGACTTTTGAGGCAAACGTGTTCCCACTGTGAACTGTGATTGTCCGTGTTTCTACAGGGAGCACCACTTCTCTGCAGCACATATCCATGAAAAAGGACACGTCCCGTCAAATGCGGTGCAAAATTTAAGTAAGTTAAAATGGACCCGACAACTTTAACAGCGGGGTAAGGAAGAGAGGAAAAAACGTCTGGCAAGAGTCGATATTAAAAACATGCAGAGGGAGACAAGCTCGGGGCCTTCCAGAGTCAGGAAAAAGACTTCGGAGAGCTGCAGACAGGAGATGGGTATGGCATTTATATTTTCCCCCCAGCCCATTGATTTGTATATGAAAAATAGCGCTTTTCTCCCCCCTTCTGGGCTCTGCTTCTGAGTGATCAGCTGATGAAGAGACTAGCAGCACGCCGCTATGCTGGTTTGCTAATTCTCTCCCCCACAGCTGCAGCCGATCCTGATAGCCAGCCTGCAGACTGCAGCCAGGTAAATATCCTCCTCCATGTCTTTCTTTCTACTCCGGCTCGGGATTCAGCCAGGGTACATCGCATGGGAAGAGAGAGGAAGAGATGGATAAAACGTGTGTGTGCGCGCCAGGGAAAGAGAGCGGGCGTCTGAGTTTATGTCTTGTGTGTGTGTGTGTGCGCGCGCGTGCGTGCGTGCGAGAGAGGGAGTGTGTAGGTGTGTAACAGATGAGAGGGAATCTTTGCCAGATTAGTCAGGGAAGAGGCAGGCTTGTTAGGAGATAGCACACGCATGGAGCATCACATGCACACTGACACCCTTCCATTCACATACACACATGCACGGTCAATCAAGACAGCTCTCAGCTGGGTTATACATCTTTGAGGATTACCCCTCTATCCCTCCAGTATTCTGCTGGAGCGATTGCAGCCCCCCTTTAGAGAGAGTAGCGGGGCTTTCAAAGCCTGCGTTTGAGCCGACCGTAGATGGGCAGGATCGCTATTGTTGTCGCTCTTGTTGTCTCCTCTAACTCAATTCTCTGCCATGTCTCTTGAATGGACGTGCAGGCGTTGTGTTTGTTACCGTCTCGCCATTACTCGCATTGTTATTGTTCCTCAGCAATAATTCCGCACATATCCGCTCAGTCTGACTAATTCCATATCAGCTTGATGCCATCTCTTGTTTTAAACAACTGCATGTTCTGTTATATGATCTGAAAGCTGATGCGAGCCCCCTGTATGATCCTGTATGATTGATGCATCAGTATTCTGTTTGGACTGAGGTTGCATGCCTTCTCTGTTTCTTCCCTCCTCTCTCCAGCTGAGCCACTGCTGCAAGAGCTGCTTTTTTGCTGCAAGCATACTCATGTTTCTGGCCTCTAATTGCCTTTGTGGAAAATACAGTGGTTGCTGCAGATATTCTAAACAAAAAGGGGGCGATGGAAATAGATGAAAATAGCTCCCCGTTCAATAACACACCGTCTCATTTGGTGCATGGAGCGGCAACAATGGTTATTATTCATTGCATTATGGCATTTTAGACTGGGCTCTAAAAGAACCTCAAATGCATCCACATTCAGTTGTGCATTAAGAAGATCAGCATCAACTTAATAATCGTCTGGCATCAAAGCCTCCAGACAAAATAATCCGTCCTAAATTTGTAGAGACAGAGCAGCAGTTGGCTCACTCCAGTCCATGTATATTCAGATTTGGCTGTAATAAAAACATAAATCTTATTTCATTTGAATACATAACCATATATGATTTTAGATGCTTGAACATTTGCCAGCACTCTGATGGAAACTTGAGTGCTTCAATTTCATGTTTTTAGACTTCAAATTTGTAACTATCTCTGCTTCTTTCTGTCTTAAAAATCACATTCCATGCTCAGGGAAACAGTTTCGATGCTATCGCAGGGATGTTTATAAAGTTCTAAACTCCTCTCCTGTCCTTAAAAAACTAACTGAACAACAAAAGAAGGTTTTATGTGTCAAAAACATTTGTTTTAACCATACAATGGTTCATTCAACTTATTCTGTCTGTGTGCATTTGTTTGAGTTTGATAGACTTCCCCACCCATTGCTCCCTCTCCCTGCAGTCTGAGGCAGGAGAGAACGGATCCCTTGAGGACATGGAAGAGGACATCAGTCTGAAGAAGCGTAAAGGTGATCATCATGGAGAGAAAGAACTGCAATCAGGCCAAGAAACTGGCGAAAAGGTCAAAAGGAAGCGAGGGCGCCCACCAGCTGAGAAACTCCCTCCAAATCCGCCCGAACTCACCAGAACTCTGAACACACTGGTGGACATGGTAATCAACTACAAGGATGGGTGAGAGCTGTCAAATGTTTCTCTGTTAATGTCATGATACTGCTGCGTAGTCTCCGTTAGGCCTGGGTATTTACATCCAAACTGAAGGAAGATTAAATCAATCACAGCTATTTTATGATGCAGATTTGATTTTATGCTATTGGATACATAATAGAAAAGTCCTTTGAACCTGTGGCAATAACCGAACAATGTCTGCCGTCCTCTGAGATATTTTGCCATCTAGTGCAGTCTTAGCTGCTGATTGGATCTTTGGCTTCAGTCAGTAAATAACAATCAGGCTGAGGTCAGGAGACTGACTTGATCATTACAAAATACAGTATTTCCCCTCTTCACATTAGAAACTCTTGGGTTGCTCTTGCAAAAAGTTGTCTTCATTTGGCTCAAAATTGGAAGGAGTTTTTTTTTTTTTATATCTTTACTGTGTGGAAAGGTTTGTGAATATCTACCTTTGTTGTCCTCTGTGGATGTCCCGGCCCTTTTGTGTTGCACAGCCAAACTGATGATTTGTTTTCTATTAATGGTCCTGTTAGATCTCTTTTTTTTTTTTTTTTTTTACAGCCTAAGATTGACATCTTTTTGTTGCATTAAAGGGGAAGTTCAGTTTTTTTTTTTTATCTGGACCTATTTTCTAGCATGAAATACATTCATTTACGCACCCAGACAGTTTTGGTGCCACTTGTATATTATTCAGGAGATATTTAGATCCACTCGAGATCAGCGTATGTCCGATATAATGGAAGTGATGGGGCAACCGCGCGCAGCCTCTAAATAAGGTATTATCTGCCTCAAACTCCTTCATTTCACCAATTTTTTGTTACGAAACATTAGTCGGACCCCGTATGAGCTCAAAGCGTTTTTTTTTATTTTTTTTGTGGTAATTTGTCCTTATTTACAGACATTTGCTTGTTATGGTGTCGCATAACAGTGACGTCATCAAAGCCACCACAGTAGAAATGTCTGGAACCAACTCAAGATCTTTTACAAGACAGAATGAAAAAGTATCCCACCACTGTCTCCTTAGGTCCTGAAAAATAGTGTCTCTTCATATTAAACGGTTCTAATTCCTAGATAGTTTCTCCAGTTTGAATGGGAATACTGTACCTTTGACTTAAAGTTGGAAGCCTGTAATTTAAGTCCACATTATTTACACAACTGTAACTTCAAGATTTTGAAAAATTACCTGTGTCCCAATATTTTGGCTGTCATGCCACATCATAGATTTTTTTTCTCCACAAATCACAACATACTATTGATATGTGAGGATCTACAGCATTTCATAAACATGACTTCGTTTTGCTATCTCAAACTGTTGAGTATTTTAGATTTACATTTATTTCTTTTTCATATTACTATAAATTAGTTAACAGTGTAATAACATCAAATTCTTCTGTACAATCTAAAGTTCACTTTCTCAAATGCCTGATTTATGTTGGGACATCAGAATACTACAGAGGACTCCAACGTCACATGTAACCTTCATTTTAGGGTGTAAAATACAGTTTCTCTTAATTCAGTCAGTCAACGTCATGATCAAATTGGAACTATGGTAGACCTACTATTGTGAAAAAGCAAATTAAACCTTTTCTGTACATGTTAAGGAATAACTTCAGAATAAAAGACATTACGAGACACCACTATGACCTATAAACGTCAACCACATCCTGGCACTGAAGTGTTTCTTAATAAAAGGAGATGTCAAAATTAATGCTGTGCTTGCAGGTTGGGACGACAGATCAGTAAAGGCTTTGTGCAGCTTCCGTCTAAGAAAGAAGTACCTGAATATTACGAGCTGATCCGAAAGCCCGTGGACTTCAGAAGGATCAGAGTATGTGTCACCGAGCACTCTCAGAGCTCTCACACACACATCTCATTGTTGTCTTGTCTGCTGAGATAAGATCAAGTGAAGGAAGATGAAATTGAGTTCCTGTCTGTGTGGTACAGTGTGGAGAATGCAAAACAAGTTTTTTAGTAAATGTCGATTGATATGTTATTTAAGTTGTGCTTATGCATAGTGGGGTGCAAAGGAAATATATACATGACAGAAAGAAAACATAAATAAGAATTCCAAGTGCACACACCGAATGCATCCACTGCAGACATCCTGCGCTTGATGTTAGGGATGAGCGATACCAAAATGTTTCCTGTCGATACAATACCAGTAGTTTGTGGTACTTTTTTATCTATATCAATACTTTTTGTCTCTTAAAAGAAAATCACATGATAATACAGTTTGCATTAATATCTAAAAATGCAATGTTTGGTATAAGTAAAACTTGAGAACAGAAGTGAGACATGCTTTTAAAACAATAATGAATTATATTGATGAGTAAATTAAAGAAAAACAAGTTTAAAAACTTCTTTCAGTTGAGAAATAACTTAAGCACAGGTTAAGATTATTTAAATCTATTCAGTGGAAAATTTTCAAATAGTGATAGTAATATTATAAATATACCAAAACATAATGTGCAATAACCTGCATTAAACTGCTGAAAAGTAACAAAACATCATCTTCATCACTAACAGTAGCAGTGTTATTACGACTTCTGATAGGCTACCACGATCATGTGACACAGAAGCTAGAATCTGGCTGGTTTCACACATAACTTCTTTGCCTAAAACTCTCAGAAATGAAAAAATTGCATGTTTTGTATCCGTAAAGTGGTATCTCGATACCCAAAAAAGTATCAAATCCAAAATTTTGTGTGGCTGGTATCGAAGTATCGACTCTAGGGTATTGGTATGCCCATCCCTACTTGATATATTTATCATTACATTTCTTTATTACTATTTTGTGTTTCCATGATGTTAAAATATCTTTTTTGACTTTTAAAGAGGATGAATTGCTAGAGCAGGCGTGTCAAACTTGCAGCCAAGGACCAAAACCAGCCTGTCACAGGGTCCAATCTGGCCTGCTGGATGAATTTGATAAATGTGAAAATGACATCAAAGATGTAAACTGCATTTCCTTATTTGTTCGTGTCAGGAGTCATTCTTATATGTTTAAATATAAAACATTTACAGGGCAGAGGGATAGCTTATTACGTCTTTTATGTCTTTCTTTAAAAATCACACTCCGGTTCGTATGATGAGGCGAGTTAGTTCAGGTGCTCAGAATTACTACACAAATATGGCAATGTTCAGGTATCTGCGTTAAAACTTCTTGCTCCTGAAAAGTTATTATAATCCTAGTGTGAAATACTTATTTTTCAGTTCAAGAGACCTCTGATGAAATGTTGTAGGTTTTTACTTTATTTTTTCAGGAAATCTCAGGTTGTTAAAATGTTCTCTGGGAGGATTGGCCATGAAATATTAATATATTCATGATGTAATTGTATTACTTTGCACTAAAACAAAGTGGAAAATTTTGGCCATTTTCATTATTCATAGTTTACATTATAATTCTACTGCAGTCCCCTCGAGATTAAATTGTGCTGTGTGTGAGTTTGACACCCCTGTGTTAGAGAGAGTATATCTGGGGCCTTAGCAACAAATAAACACTTAAACATTTGGAGAGCTTGTTGGAGAACTGTGTCTGATGTTATACTGGCAAACCAAAAATAAAAACAAGGAAAACCTATATAACATGATACAAGACAGACAATTAAAGTTGATTGAGAGGAGACGACACGGCATAAAGATGCACTATATTTATATTTAGAAACAACAGATACTTCAGTGACTGCAGCAATAAACCAAACTCATGCCAACCCAGGATTAATCAGCACAGTTGATTTAAAGCTCATAGCAGCTTAAGGACACGAGAAGATGGCAATGAATCAATAGGAGGATGTCATGATCTCTGAAAAGTCATCATTCACATTTTTTACTGCATGGAGGACACCCAAATGTCCAGGCTTCCTGATTCCAACAGCAAAGTATGGACGACGTTTTCTTATGGTTTGGGTGTTGATGTCTTTTGGTCCGGTGGCTGCACCGCATGGCTGCTTTCATGCACTTGTCAGTTTTAGGTCACCAACCATTTCTCAACGGACGATAATGCACAGATTCACAGCTAAAATTGTCCAAAAACTGTCACAAAGTGCACAGATGTGATGAGAACACTTGTGTTAGGCCTTGCAGTCACCAGAGACTCAAATATTCAAACATTTCTGGTGTGTTTTGAAGCAGCAGGTTACAAATTGCTCCTCGTTTCTAAGAGTTGAATCAGATTCTGATTGAAGAATGGGCCAAAGTTTTCTAATATCAAAAACTTGTATCACTCCCTTCCTTCATATGTTTTGACAGTTATTGCTCTCTATTGAATGATAAAATAGATTTTAATATGGAATTTCCACTACTTTGTCCAGCCGCTGTTATAGCGAGCTGTACTGAATGCATATTAAGTGCATTCAGACCGTATGTTTATTATCCTGTTCTTCTTTCTGGCTAAAACCCCTTTCATTGTCACTTTTTAAAATCAGTTTACACTTTATGGTCCTTTGTTATTACAGGAGCGTGTACGTAATCACAAGTACAGAAGTGTTGGGGATTTGGAAAAGGATATTTTTCTCCTGTGTCACAATGCTCAGACTTATAACCTGGAGGGATCTCAGGTAAACTCAGGAATTATGTTTTTAATTGGCCCTGAAAATGTTTCACCATCTTCATTCTGTTTCTGCAGCTGTAAACAGTTTTTGAATCCTTTATGAAGCTTGTAACTCACGCTCCGTTTATGTGTGTGTGTGTATTTGTGCTCGTTGACTGCTGCAGATATATGAGGATTCGATCGTCATTAAATCTGTTTTCGAGAGTGCGAGACAGAGAATTGTGACAGACGAGGAACAGAAAGATTCGGTTCGTGCCAGTCACAGCGATAATGGCGGTGGAGCTGAAGACCAATTTGTTCCATCTGCAGGTGAGAGCTGTGTTTCTGCAAAGCTGATCGGAGAAAAGAGGTTTTCTTGATTTCAAATGGTCATCTCTCAAAAGTTTGTTTTGGTTGGTTGTTCTTGCAATCGCATTCTAAAGAATTTGTTGAGTGTTTTGCAGGAGACTCATCTTGTTTTCTCTTTTTATAAACCAGTGAAACCATTACCAGTACAGATAAAGAAGATGGCTAAGGAGGAGAGAAGCAGAAACGCCATGACAAAGAGGCTTCACAGTGATTTAGACAGTGACGAGGATCCAGAAGATAACACCACAAAGGATGAGGGTTGAACTTAAGGACCGTTCCTCCTTTTTTTTGTATTTTTACTCATGTCTAATCTCTGCCACATCCCTTTTTCATTTCTTTCTTTCTTTCTTTTTTGAAAATAATCTTTGAAAATAAAGGTGGAAGGACCATTCAAAGAGAGGCACTCACCGAACATCTTTTTCTTTCAGATGACTCAAACCGTTCAAACACATTTTGCTGCACAAAGTGCTTTTCCTCTCATTAGGCTGGTCTTTTTCCAATGATTATAATTACGTTTTATCTGCTTTAGTCTCCGTGATTGCTTCTGCAGATATTATGTAAACCAAGACTTTCACTGACTGTTTTTAATGAGTATATTTGATTGTATGAGATGCCTTCATATTTCTGTGGAGCATGATATTTACCCGGCTCCTCCGTAGGAGCATCCTCAGATGACACGATGGCATTCAGAGCTACAGCGTTGAAGCACACAGGAAAGTCTTTTTAAAGAATTTAACAACAATTGGTCATTGTACATTTGTTTAAAATCTCTACTTGTGATTTTAATGATAATGCATCTTTGAATATTAAAAAAAAATTGTGGAAGTATGAAGTCAAAGCCACTTTACAGATACTCGTACTGACAGTATGCATTTTGTCTGTTTCTGATACTTGATGGAATCAGTTTTGGTCTTACCAAGGATACTTAAGTTGAACATTTATATCCCTTGTGCTACAGTATATTCACATATTGTATAGTTTGTGTGAAAAGTAACTCTTTTCATTTACTCTCCCAGTTCTTGGGGAGGATGGAAGACATCGTTGTTACGACAATCCCTCGAAACATGTATCACTTGCAAAATAAATTTTACCAAAAAGTCTCACTGGTTGGTGATAATTACTGTTTGGTATATTAGTATTTTTAGCCTTTTCAGTTTAAAGTGAGCAATTAATATTTTTCTGCACTGATAATGACGAGAGGTTTAACATTTCTTTAAAATAAAACTGCAGGGAAACTGTACTTCTGTTGATGCTCCAGTAGGTGGTGCAAGACAATCGTTTCATAATTTCTCAAGTAATAGTGCCACCATTTTATTCATGCATCTGCCCCCTTTGCTTAGTTTTACTGTAAATCCAGTTATTGTTGGACATGTTGCAAGTTTATGTTTATGCAGCGGCTGCAGATACATAATACGACTAAGCTGCAGCTATTTACAAATTATACACAAAGGCTAAGCATCAACAGTCCAATAAAAGATGCAAAAAATGCTTATTTAGAAGTAGGAAAACTTTTGAGTACAACAGGACCGACATGTTACAATCAAAGCTATGATTGCCTCAAAGTGAAAGCCGTGATGTTATTCGTATTTGTGTAATTAAAAGCCATCCTTTACGAATGAGGCAGTTTATTTAAAGATTAATTGTAAACACTTATGTGGACAAGTCTTTCTGAAAGGCTTCTGCTTCTACAAATTGCATCAGCTTCAACATCCCATGACATCTGTGCTCATGCACCCAAATATAGTTGATCGTTGTTTAAATTTTGATGACTATTCCTCTCAAAGTCTTCATATATATTCTCCATCATGCCTGCTTTTACATCATATCTCATAGCGATCCTTCTGGAAGTCCTGCAATTAATCTGTGGCCATCCAACTGGCCATCTCTTGAAGGCTTTTCATTTTCTTTAATTTGAGATGCAAAATAGTTGAAATCTGAGCACGAGTGATAAGGAGTGCCACGAACTTTCAAGCATTCACATTTGTAAGCCAAACTGAAGTCTCCAATCTTACTTTTGTAATGAATCCCAGTACTTTTTTGTCCATGTTGGCTCCATGAAACTTTGCTCCTTTTATATAATAACTTAGAGTTAAGTGTCAAACGGCGTAAGATTGACATCAGCTTGATATGCTTTAAGGTCTTACAGAGAAGCATACAGGTAAAGGAACAATATTCAAAGTAATAAGGACTTATAAGGTGAGCCTTTCTGACCCGAGCCACAATTAAAAAATTATGTGCTTGCTTACGTCACAGTGTCCTTAATTTTTTTAATCTAATGTGAAGGCAAGAATTTGTAGTTGTATATCCTTTCACAAATGACCACTTTTCCTTAGCTTCCTAAAGGACATACAGTCGTCCCTCAAAATTATTCATACCTTCCAATTTAATGTAGGAAAATATCACCTGTCCGTGAAATATGTTAAAATTGATAAAAAAAAATAAATAATAATAATAATAATAATAATAATAATAATAATACATAAAAGTTCTCTGAAAATCCTGACATTGATTTTTAATTTTGGCTCGAAAGAAATATTAAAAACAAATAAAGAAAATATAAAACAAGCAAACAAGCATGATGGGGCTCCAAAGCTAAAATTTTGTAGAACCCTCTGAGGCAATCACTGCAATCAGGTGTTGTCTCTTATCTTCAAAAAGACTTCTACACCTCTTGACAGCTATTTTGGTCCTGTGTTAATGGGAAAGGTGCTCTAATGTTTTTTTTGTTTGTTTGTTTGTTTGTTTTTTTGTTTTTTTCTTTTAAAATGACAATTTCCCACCACAATTAAAAAGTGATATGTTATTTCACAAAATTATCATTTTGTATTTTTTTCTCTTATTTTTACAGTCTTTAGTTTCTTGTTATTTGAATTACCATTGTGAATTTAGCCTTTTTCCTTTAATTGGAGGGTATGAAGACTGTAAATGATTCCGCTTTTTCTTCTAAAACAACAATAATAATAATAATAAGAAGAAGAAGAGCTACAGAGTAAAAAAGCTTTTCAAAGATTTTAAAGATATGAAGAATCATCTGCTGATATTGGGGGGTATGGGGTTATGTTACTAATTAGCTTATGTATAGCAAAAGCTAAATAGAATTACTGAAACATCAGCAGGAACAAAGAAAAAACTTTACTGTACAGTTACTGCAGGAATGTTTTTAGCATGTGAAGACCTTGGAAATGTACAATTAGAGCTTTTCTGCATAACCTTTTACAATGCTGATACACACGGAAGTGCAGTTGTCTTTTCAGCCACTTGCTGTCAGCATTTTAAGCTCAGGCCACTTACAGTATAAGTACCAGGCTGAATCCCCTGTCCTAACTGTCTTAATTCTTGGTATCATAGATTCAACAAGGTGTTGGAAACATTCCTCAGACATGACATGATAGCATCACACACTTGCTGCAGATTTGTAACATGGTGCATCATCCTGCTGGAAGTAACATCACAAGATGCTACACCGTGGTCATAAAGGGATGGACAGGGTCAGCAACAATACTCAGGTAGGCTGTGGTGGTTAAACCATGCCAAGTTGGTACAGTGGACCTGGTAGATGTGTATAAACAGAGAAATCTAAGAATAATGTGCAAAGCCCAAAATAAAATGAAACAAAATAGAATAAAATAAAATAAACAATAGTAATCCAAGCCCATTATCTATCCAGGCAGCTTCCTGTCTGCCAGATGTGAATTATTAAAAAAGTATAGTGGCATGTAGCAGGACAGAGTTCATAAATGTATCCATATGACAGCAGAGCTGTCTCAATAGAAAGGAGCAAAGGAGAGATTGGTCAGGGGTTATCCATGATGGCAAAGTTTGTTCAGTGACCTTCTCTCCATCACAGTTTGAAAACCGTCTCATTTGCACCTGACAATGGAGCCAGCTTTCTTTATCAGTTTATGTGGTCTGTAGGTGTTGCTGGCTTCAATGTTCCTCGATCTATTAAAATGAAAACTAACAACATAAAATTGTTCATGTCTCAACAACTTGGTGTAGACTGCTGAAATACAAGTTGTGATTAATCCAGACACTTTGGTTGTCAATTTGGTGTTCAGACACTTCTTTTGATTTATGGGGTTGCTAAAGTGATAAAGTATGTAGGAGCCTAAATGCAGTTTTAAAGGCAGGGATGATTTTTTTCCAGGAGCATTTTATACTATATTGCTTAAAGTCTTCTTCACACCTCGATTGCAGCCAATTAATTAAATGCTCTGACACAAAAATTTTATAAATTAATCACCTGTGGAACGTACAGGACTGGAAAAACCCCATCCAATGAAATTCATTTCATTGGATGGGGTTTTGAACGTCCGTGCTGATTGATTGAATGATTATTATGTCCATTAAACTCGACTGCTGTTTGTCGCGCTCCCATGAGCGTCTCAGTGCAGACAAACCAAGACAACATGGCTGCTTGCTGCTCTTATCTATGCCGCTGTTTGCTCTTAAAAAGAAAAAACAGATCAAGTCATGGAGGTGTTGGTGTTTGCAGTGAGGATGTTTTACACCGCAGAGGAAGTTGGAGGTGAGATAATTATCACTTTTAGGAAACGTGGTTCCTCTGGGATGCTAACAAGCTAGCCACTCAGCTGTTCTCGGTTATGTTTGCCGACAATCCTCCACGCACGCGTTCCCGTGCCCTGGAGGCGTGGTTTCAAGTGGGGGGGGGGGGTATATCTTTTCAAATGTAGCTTGTTTGAACCGTTTTTCCAAGATCCCCTACCCTGATTTTAAATGTTGTGTGGATTATAAGGAATTAGAGCATCAAACTAAGGCTTTGTTATTCACGAAACTACAAAGTATATCACTTTATATTACTTGTATTTCTTTGATTAATTATATATGTGTTGTATCCTCTTGTAGCTCTCTTCTCAACACTGGGGTTACATGCACCATCATGCATGTTTGCAGCATGCATCCAGGTCTTAAATCTATTAAAAGAGTAATGATGCATCACAATAATTATTACTCGTAGGGATCCAAGATTTTACAGATGATGTCAGGTGTGTAAATATTGCATGTTTGTTGGGTAACAGGATGATGTATGACCACTGTACCAATAGAATAAATTGGTCTGTATCTCTAGTTCTCTGAACTAATAGGGTAATTGTAACAGTTGTACAATTGCACATGCTTGCATAGCATTGTGTACAAATGCCACTTCAGGCACATTTACCATGCCATTTAGACATACAGCTGGGGAAAAAAAGTACTGAACACGTCAGCATTTTTCTCAGAAAATATATTTCTAGTAGAGCTGTTGATGGCACCGCACTTGACCCTACATTTCACTGTATTACAAATAACTTAATTTATGGACATGAATGTTAGGGTTTCTTTGTACGTGTACTTGAGTTGTTGCCGACATCTGGTCAAAATTTCATGTCAATAGCTCTACCAGAAAACATATTTTCTGAGAAAATTGTTGACGTGTTCAATACCCCCCCCCCCCCCCCTGCTATATTATAAGCTTTATGTGGGCCTTTTTGCATTTTCGATATGACATAGCATACAAGATAGGCTGTCATCCATCTCTTAACAGCATGCGCGCGGTATGAGGACACCACAGTAATCAAATCGTTCTTTCTTGGGTTAAAAAACTTTTACTGTCACTGGACCCACACCTCTCTCCACTTCACCCACTGCACCCCCCCCCCCCCCCCCCCCCCCCCCCCCCAACACACACACACACACACACACAATTCTACTCAAACATGAACACTAACACCTAATTACTGTTTCTTAACTGAATTTTGATAAACCAATAAACATCTGGCTTCACGTTGTGTTGGCTGTGTGACGGACATGTTGATATCAAACACACTTATATTCCCATGACATATATTACGTCTATCATTCTACAGTCACATGTGCAGCTTGCAGTTCCTTTGGTAGAATCAGACAGTGAAATTTTTAAATATATCACTTTACATTACTGATGCAGGCTGCTTAATATTTAATAAATCATGATTGCCAGAAGAACAAAGTGACTCACAGATGTGAAGAGATTAACAATGCCCTCAGTGTGGAGGAGCTAAAAGGCGTCGGCCTGGAGAGTAAATAGCTCTGGGAACCAAAACGGCACATATGTCTCCTTGATGAACACCTCACATAAAACAACACGTAAACCTAATGGAAGAGTGCTGACAGAGATATTGCTGAAGGTAAAGGTACTAATGGTTTCTGGGGATTAGCAGGCCCAGAAGGTGACTTTAATCTTTTGGGAAGGCAATCCATTTTCTCCTTACCCCCAAGACACGAGTTAAATTGATAGTTAGAGGGGTCGATGTTTATCAGGGTATTCACTAATCACTTGTGATATCAGCTGATTACGTTTCTGTCACTGTCACTATTACTGAAAATTTATCAACATTAACACTAATGTTTTTGGAGTTGTAATTTAACAAGTGAGAGGCATCGCTGCACCCGTGTTTATTTTGCTTGTGGATTGTCTATTTTCATGTGTTTTCTTAAACTAGCTCCCTGAGCCATCAGTCCCTTCTCTGGGAGTCCCTGGCAGGAGCATCTTTGAAAAAGATAACATTTCTGACATATACTTGTCTCTGTCATGTAGCACAGCTATACTAACTTTCCATGTCACTGACCCCATCAGAGGTGACAAGCTGATTTATACACAGTGTTAAAAAAAAAAAACATGTTCTGTCTTCTGTCACAGTGTTCACTTTGTTTTGCAGAAATGCAAAAAAGTTTAATCTCACTCTATACAGCATTGCCTAGACAATTATTTATATTGATTATGTTTTTATCTGCTGATATTGACCCAAATTGTGCAACTTTATCATTTTCACAATCTTATTCACATGTTGACTTTCCATTGCTGTGATTAAGTTCTTGACATTTAAAGGTATTTAAGGCAGTGGAGTGAAAACACTAACTTCTCCTCCAGGTTAAAAAAAAAAAGAAGAATTTTTTTCTATTAATAAACTGTATTTCACATATGGGTTCTGTGTGACGGCCCTGATGGCCTTGGTGTTGATATTCTTGTTTTTGACCTGAGGTCTGACGTCCAGGTGGAGCTCTGACCCAGATGCTATATTACGGCTCCCGCCAGTGCCATCACTCTCTCTCCTGTTGGCGGCTGCTGGGTACACGCCATCGCACCTGGCCTGCTGCTGGGATCCTCCACCATGGATTTGGGGCTTGTTTTATTGAATAAATGCCTGTTTTAATTCTGTTTTGCCTTTTGAAAAAAATAAAACTTTCATTT
Source organism: Atherinomorus stipes (assembly GCA_023101725.1). NCBI lineage: Eukaryota > Metazoa > Chordata > Actinopteri > Atheriniformes > Atherinidae > Atherinomorus > Atherinomorus stipes. The sequence continues at coordinate 4,539 of JALJCO010012136.1, read as the reverse complement.
TATAAATATTTCTTTACAATATTCTAAATCTTTTATGCTCTGGAGAAGCAGTCAGCTCTTGCCCACTGAAACTAAACAAACCACTTCAGTTCTCTCAGATATATTGGTGCTCGAGCTGAGGAAGGCAGTTCATTCCATCACTCGTCGTTCGAGTTAGATGGAAGGTCAGAATTCTTAACAAGAGCTCTTCACAGTGATGCAGTGCTTTCTTCTCTTCGAACCTTGTATGTTATTAGTTCTATAGGTTACTTCCGGTTACTATCTTGCTGGAGACGTCGGCCTGCAACTTCTGTGAGGTTTCCAGTGGTGGATATATAGTATAAATACTAGGGATGGGACGAAATATCGTTTGGCGAAATATCGCGATACAAAACGTGACGAAATGCATCGAGTTTGAAAAAAATGGACCGCGAAATAAAGACTAGATAGCAGTGCAACATGATTTGTGCAGTATATAAATCAGTTAGAGTATGTGTGTGAGGCAGGAAGGCATACAGTCTAACCTACCTTGCATTCCTGCTACGTCAGTGCCCAGGAGCGCGTCTTTTCAACGGCAGGAGACATCGTGTCTGCTCAGAGATCACTGATTACACCAGAACATGTTGATATGTTAGTTTTCCTGAAGAAGAACCAGTCCTAAGCCAGGGCTGTGACTTAAGAGAGGCTGAAATAATTTAACCTGGTAGAGCAACACTAAGGGAGAGTTCTTGTTTGTATTTGGCCTGTCAGGCCTTGTGTTTCCCTGTGTGCAACTGAAACAAAAATAAATAAGTGTAATTAATAATTACACAGTAATATTTTCTTTTTTTCCTTTTTATATCGTATCGTGACGCATCGTTTCGTGACCCTGGCAATCGAGGTGCATCGTATCGGGAGTTTAAATGTATCGTCCCATCCCTAATAAATACAGCACATAATTTAGCCTTTTCTCAGATTCGAGGTGTACTGTGTCAGAGGCAAATAGAAGTTTTTGTTCAGAGAATTTAAAGCTTTGTATTTTCTTTTTTACATTTATACGTTTTTTGCTCTGTTCAAAATTAAAGTAACATGAGAATCACACATTTATTTTCAGGTTTTTTTTTTTTTTACTGGTAAGCCCTCAAGGTATTTAACCAAATAAACCTTGAAACACCTCTCCAATAATGTTACTAATATTATATGAAAAACCTTTCACCCAAAGTCAAGATGCTGATGATGAGCAGCCAGCAGTCTTTTGTCTCTTTTTGTGCTCTCTCTGTTTATTTATTTATTTGTTTATTTTATGGATCCCCATTAGCTTCCATCATCGCGAAAGCTAATCTTCCTGGGGTCCTACACAAATAAAAACATCACATAAAAATTCAACAATTACACAATTATGCAGCACTTGTATACAAAGTAAGAACAAATATAAACAGAATTATGCATTATGAACCATAGACCAACTTTGCGCCTCAAAGATTTAATACAGGCTTGTTAGCATTAAATGTTTTTTGTTTTTTTTTTACTTTTTCTTGAAATTTAATTTATTGCTGGTTTGCTTAATGTAATTAGGCAGTGAATTCCATCCTGTAGTTCGATAGATAACAGTTGATTTAAGTAGTTTTGTTCTGGGTTTAGGTGGTTCAATGTAACCTGAAATGGCTTGTCTTGTCATATGATAGTGTAAATCTCGTGTATATTCAACTTGTTCATAAAAGTGTTGTGGTCTTTTATTAATTAATACATTCAAAAACTATTGAGAAGATGCAAAGAACGCTGCACTCAACAGGAAGCCATGAAAGATTTTTCTGTATTTCTGTGACATGTGTGCACTTAAAACACTGGAGAACTAACCTTGCAGCTTTATTTTGAGCTGTTTGTAATTTTTGCAAGTCTTTTTTTGAAGCAGATGACCAAATGGCTGAGCAGTAGTCAAGGTGTGACAAGACTAAGGCTTGTGTTACTTCCTTCAAAGTATCTCGCTGTACATACTTTGAGTATTTTCTTGTAATGGAGATGCCTCTTCCCATTTTTGTCACTATATTATCTATGTGTTTAGTCCAGTTCAGTTTAGTCTAGTTTCGGGTCTAATATAATGCCAAGTAGCTTGACCTCTCTCACTTGTTCCAATAGGGGATTATCATGCTTACCGGAAGTTCCCGGATTTTGGACACTTCCTCTTCCGGGCCATGTTAACGACAGCCGTTCCTGCTCGGTTATAAACCGGATAAACTCCAAACATACTTAAGTTTTCATTCCAGACTGAAGTGATACTGGATCAAAAGCTGGATCAAAGCGATCGATTCGCCGCGGTGAAGGGCCGAACTTTATGATAAAACACACGTTTGTTTGTCGCCGGTGGAGCACAGCACCGGCACTTCACAGTATGCTAGCATTAGCCAGCTAGCGTTTACTGACGTGCTTAACATTGTGTCGTCTTAAAACACACAAACATCTGAAAATCGGGTCTGTACCCCCCCGTTTCCAGTGGAACAACTGGGGACTGCCAACACGACTGTGCAGTCTGCCGGCCACAAACAAACTTGTATCGTTTTATTATAAAGTTCGGTCCTTCACCGTGGCGAATCGGTCGTTTTGATCCACTTCTTCCTTAGCATCACTTCAGTCTGGAATGAAAACTTGGCATTGGCGTTTATCCGATTAACAAAGTTTAACAGAGTAGTAGCTGGCGGACTACTGTTAGCAGGTTAGCATTAGCCAGCTCGATAACGTGCCTAACTTTGTGCGGCTGAAAACACACAAGCATCTGAAAGCGTCTCCTTTCTTGGCAGTCCCCAGTTGTTCCACTGGAAACGGGGGGGTACAGACCCGATTTTCAGATGTTTGTGTGTTTCAAGACGCACAATGTTAAGCACGTCAGTAAACGCTAGCTGGCTAATGCTAGCATGCTGTGAAGTGCCGGTGTTGTGCCCCACCGGCGACAAACAAACGTGTGTTTTGTTATAAAGTTCGGCCCTTCACCGCGGCGAATCGATTGCTTTGATCCACTTCTTCCTTAGTATCACTTCAGTCTGGAATCCGTGAAAATTTCAGTAGGTTTGGCGTTTATTCACGTTATCTACGAAGTAAAGCAGGGACATTGAACTGGGCCGGAAGTGGGTCGTCTAACTGTTTAAAACCGGAAGTTCGGAACACGGAAGCGTGATAATCCCCTACTGCTTTCTAGACAGTGAGAGGCTCAATTGAGGGTCACTGTCTAGCATATGTCTGGATCCTAATACCATACATTTAGTTTCAGCTATGTTCAGCACTAATTTGTTGTGTTCAACCCAATCTGCAACTGCTTTTACTTCCATATTTAATGTATTGCTTAACTCTGTAATAGTATGTACAGAACTATACAGGGTGGAATCATCTGCATACATAACCACATAATATTTATTTAATGCTAATGGTAGGTCATTTGTAAATATGGAAAATAAGAGAGGGCCAAGAGAACTTCCTGTGGAACCCTACACTGCAACTCCTTATTATCTAAGAGACTACCATTAAAAAATACTCTGTGCTTTCTACTAGACAGATAACTCTCCATCCAGGAAAGAGCAACTGACCTTTCAAGTTTTTTCAGCAACAGACAATGATCAACTAGAAAGTGCTGTTACTCCGCAACAGCATGTGTGAATGCTTTTATTTGAAGACGCTGAACTATAATGCTAAAGAAGCTGAAGTAGTTGAACTATAATGCTCAACGGCGGAAACAGTTAAACTATAATGCTTATAGGCTGAAAAAGCTGAAAAATTTGAAGCATAAGGCTGAAAAACCTGAAAAAGTTAAAGCGTAAGCCTGAAAAACCTGAAAATCCTGAAAAAGTTAAAGCGGAAGGCTGAAGAAGCGGAAAAAGCGGAAAAAGTTAAAGCATAAGGCTGAAAACCTGAAAAAAATTAAAGCGTAAGGCTGAAAAACCTGAAAATCCTGAAAAAGTTAAAGCGTAAGGCTGAAAAAGCGGAAAAAGCGGAAAAAGTTAAAGCGTATAGGCTGAAAACCTGAAAAAATTAAAGCGTAAGCCTGAAAAACCTGAAAATCCTGAAAAAGTTAAAGCGGAAGGCTGAAAAAGCTGAAAAAGCTGAAAAGAAAAAGTTAAAGCGGAAGGCTGAAAACCTAAAAAAATTAAAGCGTAAGGCTGAAAAACCTGAAAATCCTAAAAAAGTTAAAGCGTAAGGCTGAAAAAGCGGAAAAAAAGTTAAAGCGTAAGGCTGAAAACCTAAAAAAATTAAAGCGTAAGGCTGAAAAACCTGAAAATCCTAAAAAGTTAAAGCGGAAGGCTGAAAAAGCGGAAAAAAGAAAAAAAAGTTAAAGCGTAAGGCTGAAAACCTGAAAAAATTAAAGCAGAAGGGTGAAAAACCTGAATACCTGAAAAAAATTTAAGCAGAAGGCTGAAAAAGCCTGAAAAAGTTAAAGCGAAAGGCTATAAAGGCTGAAAAGTTAAAGCGTAAGGTTGAAGAAGGTCGGAAAGCTGAAAGAGTTGAAGCATTTGGCTGAAAAAGTTAAAGCATAAGGCTGAAGAAGGTCAAAACGCTGAAAAAGTTTGAAGCATGAGGCTGAAGAAGGTCAAAACG